>OX030958.1:11653361-11738361 GCA_943735955.1 Piscicola geometra | reverse complement strand
GATTATGTTTTTAATGAGCTGGTGATTTTTATAAATTATAACACAATAGATTTAGTTAATACCTAAAAAATTCTAAAATAAAAATAATTCTTTTTTATGACTATTTAGTAATGAGGATGATGACGTAATGACGTTTATTAAGAGGCAAGATATTGTCTTAACGACCTGAATGCCTTTTCCTGCCATTCTTTGTCTTTCAAATTTAACGATGCATCTTCACATCTACTCGTCTACCCATCCATTCATTCACCCATCCATCCATCCATCCATACATCCATATATCCATTCATCCACCCATCCATCCATCCATTCATTCACCCATTCATCCATCCATTCATCCATCCATTCATCCATCCATCCATCCATCCATCCATCCATCCATCCATCCATCTATCCATCCATCCATCCATCCATCCATCCATCCATCCATCCATCCATCCATCCATGCATCCATCCTCTAAGGGAGGCTTGATCATCTCAGTGATCTTTTTGTTCGGAAATGAAATGCTGGTCACTTCATTCTTCTCGTCGTCTCTCATCGCCATATGGGTCGGTAATGATGATGATGCTGACGATGATGATGCTGACGATGATGATGATGATGATGACGATGATGATGATGATGATGACGATGATGACGATGATGATGATGATGAAGATGATGATGATAATGATGGCAGGTGGTGCTGTATCTTGAAGGACCTCTCCGTAAGACTAAGCTGCCTCAGATCATCATCAGCGTCAGTTCATCATTTAAATTTTTTATCATCTTCATCATCTTCATCATTATCATCATCATAATCATAAGCATAAATATTATCATCATCATCATCACTGCAGATAGTGCAGGGAATAGTTCTTCTTTTCTTGACCTTCTACATCAAGGTCATCGCTTCCAAGTTACTCTCTATAGATGATGATGTGAGTCGATTGGTGGTGATGATGATGATGTGAGTCAGGTAGTAGTGGTTGTGATGATGATGATGATGTGAGTGGAGTAGTGGTTATGCTGCGATTAAAACTGTTGAGGGTTTGACTTGCGTTTGTGGCGCTTGAGACATTCTTTCTTTGCATCTCAAATACATTTTTCTTTCTCTTCTTCACTCCATCCTACATTCCCTTCCTCCTTCTCCTCATTCTCCTTCTCTTCTTTTTTCTCCTCCTTCTTTTTCCCACACAGGAGCACATCAGGGACATCTTCAGGAGCAAGTTCTCATCCTTCCGCAACTTCCACACCCTCCTTTACCTCTGCGCCCCTGAGTTCGACTTCATGGAAAGCGCGGTAAAATTAAATTTACAATTTCAACTTGAGTCGTGGAAAGTGCGGTAAAAATGAAATTTTAAAATATTAAACACTTTATCAATCGTATGCATGGTTTATCGAGTTATTTTAAAGTTTTATTTAAAATTATGCGTTTTAATTATTATTTTCACTTAAAATTTAAATTCTTTTACGTTCGCTAGGGTTTAAAAATGGTGAAATTCAAATTGACGAAAGTTTCGCATGCGCAGACTCCAGTGCGGCTGAGCAAGACCCTCCTCCTGCCTGCAGCTATCCTCGTCTGCCTTCTCATCACCTGCAAGGTTCCTTTACACTTTCAGTATCAGGGTGTATTTAAAATTATTTTAACATTTATTCGTCTTAATTAATTATTTTTTTAAATCTTTAGTAAATGCTGGTGAGTTTTTGTGTTATGAGTTTGGTCGGGTTGCTACATCATACAAATATTTCTCACCACCATTGCATGAAAACTCAACTAAACAACTTTTGTGCCACTTTTTCAGGTGCTCTATCCCCAACTGAAACATCTACTAACCTTCCAGTCATCATCATCATCACCATCAACATCATTACCATCATCATCATTACCATCATCATCATTACCATCATCATCATTACCATCATCATCGCCTTCATCATCATCATCATCGACAAAAAGTCAAAGAGAGTCGAATGGAGCGCATAAGAACGGCAGAGCAGAGCCGCTGCATTGTCCAGCATCGTCCCCGTTCGCCACCGATGGGTTTTGAGCGATTGACAATGCAATATAAATCTTGATGCAACAAACAACCACAACTGCATTGTAACGAGTAACAGATGTTTTAGTGGGCTTTTTCTTAGCTGTAACCATCACACCACCACCACAACCACAGCAGCCGCAGTAAAGAAGGAGCTGAGATGATGTACAACCTGCTGCAGGCGACTTCCTTCAGCGTGATGGCGGTGATGATCATGAGGCTGAAGCTCTTCTGGACGCCCCACCTCTGCCTCCTCGCCTCCCTCCTCGCTTCTAAAAAGGTGCCATTCGTTGCTTGCTTCTTGGAGTTGCTTTGCTGTTTTTGTCGGGGAAGGGGACTTGTAATTATGGCTGATTAGTTGGGTTTCTTACTTGTTTTGTCAGTAAATCAATTATTGTATACTTTTAGAATCTCTTGAATCACATCTAAAAAATCACCACTACCACACCACCACCACCAACAACCCCTACCACTACCACCATCGACCACTCACTCACCACAGCTTCTGCCTTCCTTCATCAAAAGCCACAACGTCCACGTCAGCGTCTTGGTGGCTATGGTTGCCATGATGAGCGTCGGTGGTCTGTTCAACTTGCAGAACCAATGGTCGATCCAGGGGGAGTTCTCGAACGCTCAGATGGAGGGCCTGATCGACTGGATCAATGAAAACACCCCGTCAAGTTAGTCGCGGTGTTTGATGGAGAGTATGGTAAGGTTAGGGAGGGTTGGTAGGGTTAGGGAGGGTTTGGTATGGTTAGGGAGGGGTTGGTAGAGTTAGGGAGGGGTTGGTAGAGTTAGGGAAGGGTTTGTAGGGTTAGGAAGGGGTTGGTAGGGTTAGGGAGGGGTTGGTAGGGTTGGAGAGGGGTTGTTAGGGTTAGGAAGGGTTGGTAGGTTTATTTTTTCGGAGGGTAATGTAGAATGTTGAGGGGGAATCTATCGGGTTATTGTGTCGATGCACTGCGTACATAGTGTTTCAAGTCCGTTTTGACTTCAAATGTTTCTTTCCTCTTCGTGTGCTCTTATAACCCTTCGGCTCATCATATTCTCACCATCACTCTAAAACAGCACATGTCTTGTCACACTCACATCTCCACCTATCACACCCACCTTGACATCCACCACCACCACAGCTGCTGTCTTCGGAGGCCCGATGCCGACGATGGCGACTGTGAAGCTGTGCACTGGCCGACCCATCGTCAACCACCCCCACTACGAAGATGCAGGTCTCAGGTGCGTTCTTTCAGGATGGGCGCTTTGGGAGGGGGTCTCTCAATTCATTCAATTAGGGCCATTTTACTTTTTTCTTGTTTTTAACCATTGCAAATTCATATTTAAGTGAACCAAAATCCACGCTGTCACTCACGCAAAAAACCACACTAACAACCACACAAACAACAACACACAAACAACCACACAAACAACCACACAAATAACCACACAAACAACCACACGGACATCCAAAGGAACCGAACAGTACAGGTGTACTCGATGTTTTCTCGAAAGTCCTTCTCGTACGTACACCAGGCGTACAAGCAACTGCACATGCAGTACTTCGTTGTGGAAGAACAGTGGTGTCTCAGACGATCTAAGTAAGGGGGGGGGGGCGTTAAGGTCATGAAGTGGGTTTAAAATGAATACATTTAATTCATCTTTTTTCATGAGAGGGGGGATTAAATGGTAGTGCTGTTATTATGGGGTTGTGTTGGATGGAAGGGGGTTATTTGGACACTTTCAAATGCCAACACTGCAGCAATTCTCCATCTCTAAACAGTTTCACAAAATCACAATACCACAACGACACAACGACAATACTACCGACTGACTGACTGACAACACCTAAATACCACTCCCCCCACAGACCAGGCTGTGGCATGACAGACCTCTGGGACATGGAGGACAAGGAGAACCTGGGCAATGTTGTGGTCTGCAAGGCGCTCTCGGAGCAGAAGCAGAACGACTTCTTCGAGCAAGTCTTCAAGAACGAGCAGTATGAAGTGTACAGGGTGAAGTGAAGGTGCATTGGAGGGGTGTGCATTGGTGGGGTGACTGTGGCATGTGAATGATGCATTGTAGGGTGCATTGGTAGGGGTGAATGGTGAAGTTGAGGGGTGAATGTTGCATTGTGGATGGTGCAATTTTAAGAATGCATTTTCAATACTGCATTTTGAAAGCGTTTTGTTCTGAGGTTTTTTGAAATTCACCCAAAACTATTTTAATATCTTTTTTAATATCTTCAACAATCATTCATATCCCCTTCGTTGGTACTTTTGTAAGACTTGTTCCCAGCTGAGGTGGTGTGAGTAGTGATGATGATGGTGCTTTTGAAGGAAATCTTTTAACTGCTTCTCACTCCTCCAACCAGCCAAAGGGTCTTGAAAGTCTTTTGGTTCAACGCCACTTTAAAAGTGTTTTGTTTTCTTTTATTAAACAGGTATTAAAATACCGCATTACAAGCATCATTTTAGTTGAAATGTCCTATGAACACTTCGTTTGACCCTTGAATATTATTATTATTATTATTAATATTATTATTATTACTATTATTATTAATATTATTATTAATATTATTATTATTATTATTAATATTATTATTAATATTATTATTAATATTATTATTATTATTATTAATATTATTATTATTATTATTATCATTGTTTTTTTTATACAAAATCTGATTAGGATTATCCTTATCCTCATCATTACATCTCCTCACTCAAGCATTGTCTCTGGAAGCATTGAAGTCTCTTCGTTTCAGTGTGCCTTCCCCAGCGAGATTCGCCATCCTTGTTGAAGCCATTTATTTTAATATTATTTTTTTGATCCACAATAGTAGGATTGCTAATTCATTTTATTATTTTTTTGCATTTTCTTTTCAATTACCAAGGTATTTTGAAATGTATTCTTCAACTTTTCCCAGTATTTTTGTTGCATTGGATTCTAGGCGAAGTTACATTCTAAAGTGCTATATAAATGAGATGCCATTTAAAACGTTATTTTCATTTTCTTGAGTTGTTGTTACTTGCCTAATAACGAAGACTTCATCCATCCAAATGAATCCGCACTCATCACCCAAAACGCAATTGTTTGCCTCCCTTCTTAAATAGTTTCCAATGACTCACTCAACATTATCTCATGCTTTCAAGATTTTTTGTTTATTTTGAAATTCTAATTAAATTGCATTTAATTTTTAAATAATTTTTAAATTAAAGACGGGAAAGCGGTGTAAGTGCTTTTTTGCCTATTACCTTTATATTTGTCACCATTATCACGATCACCGTGTTCTCAGTTCTACATTGACGTCCCATTAAAGGACAACAAGCCAATTTGTTCTCTTCGTTGCCATATCGGAGTGCAGATAATGCTGAAACTCTTGAGATAAGGGTGTAGAGAGTTCCATTGTGCTAGACATGACGGGGCAGCGTCACGAACTTCCCGCTGCAAAAATGAATTTCAAAGGCATGCTTTGTGATAAAAATAAGTAACTTTTTTTTTAGTATAATAGGTCGATAAGATGAAACTAGATATTTACAAATTTAGTTTCAGTGTGAAGACATTGATTATGCGTCTATTGTCAATTTTGCTTCTGCCTATTTTTCAATGAATGATCAGTCTGGTTTTCTAGGTGTTTCACGAAACACCAAAAAAATAAAGAGTGTTATATTATTCATAAAAGTCCATTAGTTTGATTAATTGATTATTAATAAATTATTGGCTTATTTAATTCGTTTGAATATATATTTTTAGCCCATAAACTTTTTAAATACAAAAATTGATAATGTCGACCTCAAGGCAAAATCGATAAGATAAAAGATTAGCAGGAAAGCTCAAAAAGATCAATGTTCGGAATACAAAAGGCCTCAGCGAGAGATGGCCTCCTTTAAAAGGAATTTCCCAGTTCTTTTCGAATTTCTAGTTGGAGGTTTTTTCTCAACAGTGTTGGCAACATGTTGAGAATACTCTTGGCAGTTTCATTACTGGCTCTAACAACCCAATGGTTGGTCAATGATTCTTTTCAAACTGAAGATTTTAAGATATTCTAATAGGTTTCTAGCTTGGTGTCTTCACAGTTCATAAAAATCTCCACAGTGAGCAACTTCTGCACATTCACCCCACCAATGGAAAAGACGTTGAAGACTTGAAAAAGCTGGGAGTTGAAGGGGTGAGTGAGTTGAATTGACTATTATAAGATTCAGTTGACCACCATGCAAAAAAAGTTTAATGTTTTTCGATTATCTTCGAATTGTCCTAAAATTAAACCATCCAGATAGTTTATATTTTGTCATAAACGTAACACTCAATTAATTTCACGAAAATGAATTTCAAAAAAGCTTTTGGCTTGAAGCATTAAAACACAGATTTTTCCTGTAATTCGCTTGTGCTAATCTACGACAACCTCCACCATCCCTTGCAGATCGACATGTGGCAGAGCTTGCCAGACACCTTCGAGGCGTATGTCCCAAGCGAGAAAGCTGCCGCGCTGAAGGAAAGGCTGGAGAAGATGCAGTGTTCCTACCAGGTCACCAGCCAAGACCTCACCAAGTTCTCTTCTTACGAGACTTTTACACGTTTTTGTATTTTCTATGATTGAAATTTGATTTTATAAAATTTAAAAGATTACTTCAAGGGTGAAAAGTCCAAGTTGGTTTAACTTCTTAGGCTAAACTATTTTTAAAATTATTGTTTGGTCTATTCGCCAAAATGAACTACCACCCATCGACAGAGACATTCAGTACGAAAAAGATTTCTTCCGGAACAGTCTGCCCACATTCAACTACAATCTTTTTAACAACCTCGACAGCGTACGTTCTAACTATAAAACACATTAAATTGTTTGATTTTCACAATATAAAAATACATAAAATTTTCGAGATTTTGAAGTTACTCGAACACGACAGATCTACAAAGAGCTGGACAGATTGGCTTCAAAATGTCTTCCAGGCTTCGTCTGCTCACTTGACTCCATTGGACTTTCCGTTGAGTCGAGGCCCATCAAGAGACTCAAGGTCGTTCCATTGCACATTTGCATGATTGCTTCAAGCTTTTTGTCTTTTCTGAAACTTTCTTGTTTCGTTTTTCCATTTTTACTATTTGAGAAAAATTATACAGAACGTCTTGAACAATTCGAAGGTGAAATTTCAATTAAAGTCTCAAACTCCCTCATTGCAGGTGACAAAGACTGGAGCGAAGAGGAAGGCGATGTGGTTGGACGCCACGGTGCATGCCAGGGAGTGGCTCACCACCGCCACCTTCATGAAAATCCTCCAGCACGTACTGATCATTTTGCGATTTTTTAAATAATTTAAGATAATTTAGAGTTTTAAAACATTTAAATTAGATATTTGCTGATCATTCGGCATAAAATAAAATATAAGTTTATTTTTTACATCTTAAATTCCATTTTTTAAAATTTAAAGATCGCAAAAAAAACAATTTTCGATCCACAACCCTTTTTGCATCCGTAACCACCGGCCAATCACCGCTCAACACCGCACATCAGTTCTTCGAGAAGTACAGCAGCGACAAGGAGGTGACGCATCTGTTGGACACTTACGACTGGCACCTGGTGCCTGTCGTCAACCCCGATGGTTACGAGTTCTCGTGGGGCAATGACACTCAGGTGCCGAATTTCTGGAAGTTTATACTATCTAGTGTAGATTGTATATTATAGGCTATACTGCAATGCCGTAAATTTTGGAAATAATCACCTACAATCGGTTGTGACTTTAAACCTAACACAACACTGACACTATGTGCAGCATTCCTATTAGATTGTCTTTTTGTGTTGTCGACTGTGCTGGCTACATCGTTACTAATGCCATCAGTACGCTTGCAATCATGCCAACTTTCTCATTCTATCGGCACGTCGTTGCAGCAACGCAGATGGCGCAAGAACAGAAGAATGAACGGAGTTGGAAAGTGTGCTGGAGTCGATCTGAACAGGAATGCAGACCATGCATGGGGAGGTTGGTGCCTTAGAGCTGAGAGGAGGAGTTGAGAGAGAGAGTTGAGAGAGAGTTGTGGAGAAGTTGTGGGAGAGTTGTGGAGGAGTTGGGGAGAAGAAAAATTGACTGGTGTGATCATTAAGTTTAAAGTTTTGAAAGAATTGAAGCTATTTGAAAAATGCAAAGATACAACTTTTCAGTATAACCCTTCAAGACACAAATTACATTGTATTCCACCACACCATACAAAAACAACCACACTCTCAACCATGCACTCAACCATACAACAACCACGGCAGACATTGGCTCGGACAGTGACGTATGTGGCGAAACGTACAGAGGGGCTTCTGTCGCCTCCGAACCTGAGACGCAAGCGTGGCAGGCGGCTGTGAAGAAGGAGGAAAAGAATATTGTGCAAGTTGTCGACATACACGCCAGAGGTCAGGCTTTTTTTTATTCTTCGAGAGTTTTTTGTGGCTGTGCGAAAAAAGATATATTGTTTTTTATGCTTTTGAGATTTATTTTTTATAAATAATAGAAACTTTTGTTAAAAAATGCAGCGTCACTAAACACGAAAGAAAAACACTTTTTTCTCATTAGCGTATGAGCTCCAAGCTTCTGAATAAATTATTTGAAAGACACACAACTAAGACACCACCGCACGAGCACAGGTCAGTACTGGATGACCTCTTATGGCAGTTTCGACGAACGAACCAAGAAATGTTACGATGATGCCGATGCTGGAGAACTGGTGAAAGATCTTTTGTGATCATATTTTAATTTTAATTCAGCGGCATATAATCTCATTAACCTATTAAATATAAGATAATTTTAATTATTAAATAAAATAATTCAAGTTGATTACTCAGTCAAACGCCTGCAGTTGAGGGTGGCTCACAGGGCAGCAGACGCCATTGGAGCTGTCTACAACACTACGTGGAAACGTGGACCCATCTGCTCCACCATGTGTATGTATTTTAGATTCAAGCAAACTTTAAAAGGATTTTTTATATTTTTCGTAAATATAATAATTATATAATTAACAGATATTGTTCATCTAAATATCTTTTGGATTTGTATTTGCAGACATATCTTCCGGGTCGTTGATTGACTACGCCAAGCAGAAAACGAAAATAAAGTAGACTTAAAAATAAATTATTCAAATAGATTTCACATCAAGATTTATTTTCCTTTGAAAATATATTAACGGCTCAAATGTAATTTTAATAATTTTTGACATTTAAATGTTTAATCTAAAAAACTCTTTTTCTTTCCAGGTACACAGGTCTCCCAGAGGTCAGGGGCAGCAGTTTCGTGGTTGATCCTGACCAAATCGAGCCCTCCTTCAAAGAAATCTACGCCGGATTGGTGGAGTCGATCAAAGCCATTGAAGAACACACTGGCTGAATGCTTGGAATTCCTTTTCACTTTTGAAGCGTACAACTTTAAATAAAGTACTTGGAACCTTGTCTTAACATCATGTTTATCCCAGCGTGTAATTGAAAAATTATTTAAATCATTCATCGAAAAACAAGTGAATTTGAGCTTAGAGTTTCGTGGTTTTGGCCGTCAAAAGCGTTTTTAAAATTTGGCATGGTATTTCCCTGAAAGTTTTTTTTTTTATTTCTTGTCTTTCTTACTTTCTGTTCATTTCTTCTGTGATTTATCTAGTCTAGTCAAAACCCTTTTTGGCCTCACAGTCCCTGACCCGCATTGAACTCTCGGAATTGTTCACCGAAGTCGACTCTGTGGCAATGAAACTTTCAAATAATTACAGACTTTTAGTTAAATCCTCTAACTAAAGAATTCATTGATTTCCCATATGTTATAAGTGCTTGGGTACCATCACGACTGCAAATGATTAGGCAACTCAGCCTAACAATGGATCCAATTCTATCTGTGTTTGTAGGCCTGGGAGCGGTGCATAAAGCCTGTTGTTAGCGCAGATCCACTACGGATTGAGTGTTGACAGAAGGATGAAGAGGTCAAGGGAGAACAATTTAAAACTTTCGTTTGGAATAATGAATTTATAAAAACATGGATTTCAAGCGAATTCTGATACTTTTTTATGTGTATTTTTGCAAATATTCTTCGATCCAAAGTCTTCGATTGAACACTGGACTGCAGTACGCTTGCTCTGAGATCCAGTTGGAATGCCCCAAGGAGGCGAGGATATGGGCGAGGAGAGCCTTCCTTGTCTCGTTACCTGCAAAAGACACCACCTCTCCCACCGACACTCCTCCCATCTCGCTCGATCCTCTCGCAGAGCCTTCAAGATGCTCCATAGACTACGCATCCCTTCTGACCCAACCCTACTGTGACATCACGGAAGCAGTGGTCATCAGATGCTCGTACCTGACCAAGTGTGAAGTGTCATTGTTCTTTTTTTCCAGCGTCTGCAAGGTGGCCAATGCGTGGAGGGAGGTGGCTGTGGTGGTCGATGGATTCGTTTGTCTGCCAAGTAAGCCACCGAGGAATATATTGACCTTGTCTTGAACAGTTAAAGTTGTAGATTCTAACTATTTAAATGCTGTTTAATTACATTTCAATTTATAAAAATTAATTAAATTATTTATTATTCAGTCATTCATAACTTTTGATCAACAATCAACCAGAAACAAACGACAAAAACCAGCACTACCAAACTTTGGATCTGACGAGCGACTACTACAAGAACACGAACGTAACCTCTCAGTACTTTTATCTCACAACGCCCAACTACCCGTCCATGTGGTGGTACCCCCTGCAAACTGCCCTTGACAGCCCTGGGAACAACCCGTTTGGAGACTTGAAAATATGCGCCGTTAAATACAGCGTCGATAAAATCCAAGTGATCATGATCGAATTCACGAACAAAATGGACAAAAGTCTCAAAAAGGTTTCTGGGAAAAGTGGAGTTGAAGGAATCGATTCACTGCTGGATGACTGCCCCATCATCCTGGTCCCACAAGATGCCTTGGAGAATGCCACGTGTGTGAAGTATGAAGACAAGTCCGATTACAACTTCACCAGGTCGTCGTCACCTTCCACCACGTACTCCTACTTGCTGGTCGTCTTCAGACCAACCTCCTTCAGCAAACTCAACATTCTCGTGAATGGTGCGTCTTGGCTGTGAATGTCTCGATCGAAATCGATACTTCCGTTCGATAGCTGCCAAATTACTCGTCATTGCATTTAAATGCATTTCCTTGGAAAGTTATGCGCTTAAATTATTTTTGATCCTTCAACTTCAAACAAAGTTTGAGTTTCTTCTTTATTTTTTCCACCAGTTTTCGACGACCAGAGGGCAGGTTTGGAGTGCAACACGCCAACAGTTTTGCACAACGACCACATCACCTTTGTGGAAGCCACAACAACCACTACTACTACCACTACCACAACCACCACCATTCAACCACTGTTTGCCACTTCTTCGAACGCTAGCAACATCGACAAAAGTAGGTAACCTGCAGAGAAGATTCGCTTGTTGTTCTGGTTGTGTCTTGAAGAGAATGTGTCAACTGAAGTTTAAAACAAATTTATTATTAATTATTAAATTGTTATATTAATGATATAACAAGTAAATAAAATCTATTAATTTAAATATTAAGCAATAATTAGATATTTTTTTAAATACTTTTTTTAGGAGTAGAGGCTTCTTCGAAGACGCCTTTATCGGTGATCATTGGACCCAGCGTGGCAGCGGCTGTGGTGGTGTTGTTGGCGACTGTGGCTTTGGTGGCTTGTGTGGCGATCCATCGTAAGAAAAAGTATGCTTCCTTTTTCGAGTTTAAAATATTAAAATAATTTGTTGAACATAATTTCAAATTGAAACAAATTTAAATTTGAGAAATTATCATTGATGTTAAGTTAATCTTGTTGTTAAGTTATTCAAACATGAGTGTTGAAAGAACGGGAAATTAGGTTCAGTGTCTATAAATAGACTAATCCTTCAAATAAATGGCGCCATTTAGAACTCTCTCCAAAACTCTTTTACTAGAGATAAGTCTTGTCATGTTTAATCAAATAAGCGCATTCATTAGTTTATGAAAAAATGAATTTTTATGTTACATCTTTGAATTTATCCTTTAACGGTTTTTTATAATTATTTTCGTCAAACAGTTATAAGAAGAGTAAAGCAGAAAACAATACAAAAAAAGAACTAAAAAGGTCTGTCAATTCTTTTGCTCCATCTTAGTCAAAATCAGTTGTTACATGGTTTTCAATAGAAATTTTTAAAAAATATGTTAACCATTTTTTATTATTAATCAAAATTATATTTTAAAATCGCATAAACTCATCGATAAACAACTCCATCTCAGCCACCATCAACCAACCAAAATGAAACCCACACTGCCAGCGAGGCGCACTCGAACGGCAAGGCAAACAGACACGCAAGCTTCCTGCAGGCCTTCAAGCCAGCCAGCGTGCATGCCCGCGTCTACGAGAGGTTTCAGGACATGAAGGGTCCGTCGAAGAGCGCTGCTGGTGGCGGTGCTTCCTACTACGCAGCTGAAAGTGCTCATAACCACCGAAGGAATGGTGGTGGTGGTGGTGGTGGTGGTGGTGGAGAAGTTGCGGATGGAAAAGATGTTGGTAAGAATGGCAAGAATAGAAAAGTGGAGGACAACAATCTGAGGTATCAACACCAAGGAAGTGTTTCTGCTGGCGTCTACCACACCGGAAGCAAACCTAAGCCCGTCGGCATCCCACGACCTCCTCCCTTACCCTCAATGCCGTCTAGCCACGTTCCGAAACCACCTTCTCAAACACAAACAGTCTTTGCCAACCAAACAAACTCTTTTGCCAACCAAACAAACTCTTTTGCCAACCAGCCTTATCTTTCTTCCATTGAAGAAGGCGATAATGGATCCATCAAAACACTCCCTTTGAATCAAATCAAATCCAAACTGCAGAACCTGCACAAGGCCCAGTTGGAGGCGGGCAATTACCCTCCCCTGTCACCCCCGCCCGCCCTGTCCTTCCACAACCACTCGTACAGCTACGATGAGGACATTTACGCCAATGCTTCGGAAATATAGCCAAACCAGTATTGCGCTTTCTCGACTTTGTTGACCTTTGCGACTTTGCTTCGCTCCAATCGGCAGTTCTTGTTTTGTTGAGACACGAATAATTTAAATTCTCCATCTAATTTAATGTTTTTGAGATTCTCCCCTTCTTGTTAGTTAAGCTTTTGAGTTGTTTTACCAATTATTTTAGATCTTCCAGCGTAAACTTGATCTGGAGGCCCAATCGGATTCGTTAGAATGTACTTGAAGAAAATACATGTATTTATTTATTTAATCTTTTAATTCAACTATAATATTTCTCAAATCTTTCAATTCATTCTCAAGTTTATTTTCCGATTTAAAATTCAAGGTTTTATCATAAACGTTCACTCCAGTTTGCTTCGTTATCGACTCGTATTTAAAACACCGATCATTGTAATAACTCAAGATCAATTAATCTGTTACATGTTCTTTAAATAGTGCAGCTATTACATTCAATGGAATTTCCTATCTTCATCGTGCATAGCTACAGCTACACAGCATCATTGTCATCTTCGTCAGCATCCTCTAGACCCGTAAATGTTGACTGTTATAATGTGGGGTGGTGTCTTAAACTCTACAAAATGATTTAATCTCTTGCAACATAATTTCAATTTTAAATTCTTTTTCTTAGAATGTCTAGTTTTGAGCTGTATATTTAGAAATATGAGACAATCACAAACGAACTGTTCTTGATTCAGAATCCACCGTCATTAAAAACTCTCTCTCGGGTTCTGCATAGCTCCTTGTTTATACATGCAAATGTGAGATATTTATAAAAGTTACTTTGGTTCTTAATAAATATGTGAGCAGGCAAGGAGGGTTCGGATAGAGAAACAAAAACACATGTGTGTTTCATCTTGTTTTATTTTAAATTCTTTGTCGATTAAATAATACAAATAGTTTACAAATAAACTGAATAGTTTGGATGCTTCTCAAGTGAAATAGAACTCGTAACTGACAAAGTCATTTTAGACTCTAAAGTTTAGAGCAGTTCAGAAAGACTTTGAAGGAGGTCATGGAATGGAGTATTCAGGATTGAAGTCTTAGTGTCCTATATGGATGCGAGTTTCCAGTTGAAGGTGAAACTTGGAAATATTTGACCTTTAACTTGAAGTTCAAGTTTAAGAAGTTGTTTAAAGTTTTATATTCGTATTTTAAAGCTCTAATTAAGTATCTAGTTAATCAATTATCAATTACATACATTTAGTATCAATCGGCTCGTGATTTTCAATAGAGTCACAAGACATTATAAAACTCTATCATTCGATTTTGTTTATACGAGAAATTAAAATGAATAAATGAAGTTAGAAACTTTACACTTCCACCATGGGACGATGAGTCCAACACGAGCTATTAATAAATCTATTAGTTACTAACACAATCTTTACTGGACTGAGTAAACTCTATCACCCAAATGGTTTCTCCCACACACAACTTGACAGGTGCTAGCTTTCGTCTTCCTGGGTGTTCTCTCAGCCACTGTGACCTCCCTCCTCGTCCTTGCCTGCCTCGTCTGCCGACTCAAAATCAAAAAAGCCAAAAAGTTGTTGATTCTTTTTGTATTATTCGCCCTAGAAATTTGAATTTCTGAAATGTAGCGTTGAATATGTGAGTTTGAACTTGAATACCGAAATAAGAGAGAATATTTTTAAACATTAGATTTTTAAACATTGCATATTTAATTTTCTTTATAAATTGAAATCGATCGGCAGACGAAAAGAATTGACGATGTGGAAGAAGAGGGTGCGCAGGGGATGGCTCAACGAGAGTTCTGCGCCATACTTTGCAGACCATCCTTTCCACAACCGCCCTCCCAAGGAACGCTCAGGGTACTCTTCGAGCGGCTATTCCTCCCGGAAAACAAATTGCTCTTCCCGCAATGGAAAGCCCCGTCAAGCCATACCACTCGTCCGAAAAAGTGACATCTCTGCAGCTCCATCTTCCCTCCCCCTCCCAAACGACTCACTGCCTAATTTGTTTCAACTACCGCATCAACCAGCATTTCAACGGTAAGATGCTTATGATTTAGGTAGGCTCTAAAATATTTTCAAATAATAATTTTTAAATTGTTTGCTTAATAATTAAAAGAGTGAAAACAATTATTCTTCGCAGGAGCAAAAACACACCTCCCTCAACGTTCCTAGAGCAATGCATGCCTCAAAATGGAAACAATCAACATTTTAAAATCTCCAACAAGTCACCTAAACGTCCCCCCAACGAACCTTCCGCCAACAACGCCTTCAAATGCACTAATGGAGGACGGATCGAAACCCCTTCGAGTGACGACTTCCACTCAGCAGACGACTCTGGCTACTCGCCCACAGGAGACTCCAAACCCGCCTCCAACTTCGCCCTGAACTCCCCTCGTAATGACACCTTCTTTCAAATGAACGTCATTCCTGATCGAAGCCATTCTATTCACAATAAACTGATGAGAAATATCAATTATGAGAATATTTTTGCTACTTAGAGATTTATTTTAAATATTGAAGGTTAATTGCATGTATTTTTCATTAAGTCGATTTCTCAATTATTATATAAACTTTATATACTTGAAAAAATTTAATTAATTATAAATACTACAAACATTTAAATAATGTAATTATATGATAAAGGAATGATTTCTGGTTTTATAAAGTTAATAAAAAACTCTTTTTTGTAAACTTTAATGAAAAGAAACTAGCCTTACATTTATTCTCAAAATATATCAGTTTTGAATAAATTAAAAATCAATAATTTTCCATGTAAAACTAATAAATGGTGTAGCGCGAACTTTTCAAAACGGGTACTTTGTTTCTTAACACAATCTTTATACTCCATATAATTCTCTATTGTGATCGATGGAAAAAGCGACGTTTGGATGAAGAAAGTTTTTGATGTTGTTATTAATAAATTTAAAACATGTATAAAAACTATTTGAGATAATAAAAGTAGTTGAGTAAGAAATACTTTGCAGGATTTGCGAGTTGGTTTGATTACAATTGCTTAGATCGTGCACTGATATCCAAGCACTACTAGGGTTAATTTGAAGACATGGGCTTCTAATCATTCTTTATTTTGTCCTTCTACTCCACTTTGGTGTATTTTCAACCATTTATATCGAAAACTTCTTTGTTATATTATTTATTAACTCGTACATTTTTGCTTTCTATTTTGAAAAGTTTTGTTTTCAAATCATAGACCTCTATCAGCTGATTGCGGGAAATATATTTTTATGCTCCGATAGCTCTAATTTTTGTCTTAAAAAAAGGGCTAAAATTTCAGATTTTTCTTTGTTTATATTAAAATACGATCATTTCAGGTTCATTGTATAACTATGAGCTTGAAAATTAACTATCAAGACACCATAAAAAGGATTGAAAAGTTTAAAAACCATCAAAATAACTATAACTCTCTTCTAAGTCAGGCTAATTGTACAGAAATGGAGAAGGATGAAAATCTGCATGCACCAACTGCCTATAAATTCGGTTCAAGTGAAGAAAGTGTAAAAAAAACTGATAACATCAAAGAAATTGCTGATTCATTGCTGCAATTGCCAAACAACATGCATAGTTCAGTAAATGATGTGACTTCTAGCTCCATCAAAGCTGATACTTATTACTCTGGGGCTGACTCTAAAGATAGTGTTTCCAAAGACCATCATGTCAGAGTAGTGAACACCTCAGCAACAGTTCTCAATGAACAAACAACCACCAACAATGCACCAATTGGGGGAGGCACACCCAGCTTGTTAGAATCCATGCCACAACACAATGCGCAAGCAGCAGAGTCAAACGAGTCACTGATACTGCAGGACGACTTCTACCAGGAAGAAGAAATCGGTCCAGACAGGTTCACCAACAACACCACCACTTCATTCCTCAAAGACACTAGATACACCTCTGGTGGTTATGATGATGATGCAGAGAGCAATCCTGATGATGATGAGGAAGTAGACACAGACTCGGTTACAGAGGACAAAGACTTTCCAACATTTGAGCAGGAGCATGCGTTCAGGATTCTGCGCGAGGTGATGGCAGACGCGAACAAGAACCTCAACTGGCCATTCCTCTACGCAGTCGATGCCAACATGGAGGGCTGTGGCGACTACTACGAGCGCATCAAGAGGCCCATCTGGCTCTATAAAAGTAGGGCTATGGTTATATGGTTCCATAAAAGTAGCCTTTTGTGATTCGTTATACCTTCTTTTTGTGTAGTTATATCTAGGTTTAATCTTTATGGTTAAAAAAAATTAAATCACTAGCAATGTAAACAACCATTGCACACAAAAAAACACACCACACCACCATAACTCCCCCTCCCCATCACCCCACCAACGCACCAAAGTGCTCGAGAAGCTAGAACGGGGTCAGTATGCGGAGATGGGCGCCATGGTTGAGGACATGAGGTTGATGGTCGACAACTGCCACCTCTTCAACGGACCCTTCCACCCCATCTCGAAGAAGGCCTCCAAGCTCGAGATGGTCTTCTTCCAGAAGATCAATCTCTTGCCCAGGTGTGTCTCACCTTGGCTACTTGCATCCTTGTGGTTAAGAATATTTATAAAAAATTAGTTAATGTTTTTAAGCAATATATTAAACTACTAATCATATCCTTAAGCAAAAAGACAATCTTGAATAATGTCATTATCCTTTATAGTGAATCAATTAACAAATTAGTGAATTAATTAACGCTTCAATTAACTTTCACCAAAATACCATTACTAGTCAATTAGATTCAATAACGTCTCAATTATCCTGCCCAGGGAGATCAAGGACAAGGTGGGCAACCGACTGCCCCACAAGAACCTCTTCCTCCCTTCCAAAAATAACAGCAGCACTACTTCTATCACCAAGCCGCCTTCCAGTCAGTCCCATAGATGTATCCATGATGGTGGTGATGATGGTGGTGATGTATCCCACTTTGATCTGACATAGATATCCCATCTTGACACTTCATCATCCAATCAGTTATCCTTCATCATGACCAAGAATTCATTCAACCATCTCCACCACCCTACAATATCATCATCACCACCCTACAACAGCATCATCACCACAACCAACAACAACATCATCACCACCACCAACAGCATCACCATCACTACCACTTCCACAAACATCATCACTACCACCCCCACAAACACCATCACTACCACCACCACCACCATCCCCCTCCCCCCATCATCATCAGCAGCAGCAGCACCGGGAGTGGTCAAGAACAGGAGTACGGCTGCTCGGGACAGGATGAAGGTGTACAGGCAGCAGCAGATCAGCGAGAGGCGTCTGCAGATGGACCGCTTTGTGGACAGCCTGCCGCAGTGGGACGAGCAGTTGTTCCTGCAGCCACACGTGGTCCCCTACAAGTGCATGTGGGAGGTACGTCAGTGGGTGGTAGGTGGGTGGGTGAGGTGAGAGGATGGGTGAGTGGGTGGGTGGGTGAGGGGTGGGTGGGTGTGGGAGGGGCTTAAGGAGGCATGCCTTGTGGTCTGATCTCAGCTTTTGGCCATCTATAACCACACTTGAACACTTTACACTTCAACCACCCTTCAATCATCCCTGACCAACCTCCTCCCACTCCACCCACCGTCCAGCTGCCGCAAATAGGCCTCTTCCTCTTCCTCTGCTCCACTCCACTCAACCTTGACCTCAGCCAATTCGAGCTGGAAAGGTGTCTCTTGCTGCCCCGACAAACGTCTGCCATGCAGCGACTGATGACCAGTCTACTGAGCTCTGCGTCTCAGAGGAACAAGTGGGTGAGGGAGGGAGGGGCTGTAATGGAGGAGGGTGCAAGGGAGGGGCTGGAGAGAAGGAGGGTGCAAGGGAGGGGTTGTAATGGAGGAGGGTGCAAGGTAGGGGTTGTAATGGAGGAGGGGCTGGAAAGGATGAGGGTAGAAGGGAGGGAAGGGAAGGGTGAGTTTTGAGGACTCATTAAATTTTATAATTATTGTTTGCTAACAATTCGCATATTCCATCCACTCTCAACACCCCTCTCTTCCACTCACACATCCCATCCATCCATCCACCCATTTCTTTACAATCCTTTTCCAACCAACCTACCCACTCAACCTACCCACCTACCCAAGACACACCCAACCAATCTACCCACACCCAACCAACCTACCCACACTCAACCAACCTACCCACACCCAACCAACCTACCCACACCCAACCAACCTACCCACACTCAACCAACCTACCCAAGACACACCCACCCACCCAAGACCAACCCACCCACCCAAGACCAACCCACCCACCCAACCTACCCACACCCAACCTACCCACACCCACCCACCCAACCTACCCACACCCACACTCAACCAACCTACCCAAGACACACCCACCCACCCAAGACCAACCCACCCACCCAACCTACCCACACCCAACCTACCCACACCCACCCACCCAACCTACCCACACCCACCCACCCAACCCACCCAAGACTTCACATGTGCGACTTGATGTCGACGAGGGCATGGGAGGACAAGCTGAAGGACCTCCTCGACCATTGGTTCAAGATCCTCCACGATCATAACTATGACCTCAATGCCGTTAGTGGGGGTGTCCAGGTGGTTGAGGGGAGGGTTGAGGGTGGGAGTTTTTCGGGAGGGGGTTGAGGGTGTGGTTAAGGGTGGTTCGTTGGTGGTGTTGGGTTAATGTTTGCGATTTTTGTCTATATTGATTTGGTTTAAAGGTTACGTTTTTACCCATGCTTTTCCTTGTTTCAATCTCCACATCACCATCATCATCATCATCACCATCATTATTATCATCATCATTGTCATCATCATCATCACAGGCGGCGGACAAGCTGGCCCTCGACGTTATGTTCTTCCGGGTCCTTGGTTAGTCATCTTTATAATTCCATGAATTATTCAGTATTTAAAAACTTAATTCCATGAATTATTCAGTATTTAAAAACTTATTTCCATGAATTATTCAGTATTTAAAAACTTAATTCCATGAATTATTCAGTATTTAAAAACTTAATTCTATGAATTATTCAGTATTTAAAAACTTAATTCCATGAATTATTCAGTATTTAAAAACTTTATTCTATGAATTATTCAGTATTTAAAAACTTTATTCTATGAATTATTCAGTATTTAAAAACTGAATTCCATGACTTATTCAGTAGACGTGAATTTAAATCAAATGAATTATTCAGCATATTATAATTTCAAACATAATTATCTCAAACGAATGCTCTGATGTGACCCTTCATCACACAGGCCTAAGGAATCCACTCACGCACACGAGGTTCCACGAACTGACCTACTATCAGAGAGTGTGGATCGTCAAGTCTGTGTGTGACCATCTCTTGGTACGTTTGGGTGTGTGTGTTTGTTTATGTGTGTGTGTGTTTGTGTGTGTATGTTTGTTTATGTGTGTAGCACTCTTTGACACTTTGACATCACCCACCACCTTTCACGACCATTTTTCCGCCAACCGCCACTATATTCCACAACCACTCTTTCATTCACCACACCACCACACCAATTAAGCCCCCACCACACGCACACAACAACCCTTCACCACACAACAACCCCCCACCATACCAATTAAGCCCCCAACAACCCCCCACCACACCACACGCCCCCAACAACCCCCCACCACACCAATTAAGCCCCCAACAACCCCCTACCACACGACAACCCCCCACAGGACAACCCCCCACGACACAACAACCCCCCACCACACAACAACGCCCCACCACACAACAACCCCCCACCACACGACAACCCCCCACAACACAACAGCCCCCCACCACACAACAACGCCTCACCACACAACAACCCCCCACCACACGACAACCCCCCACCACACAACAACCCCCCACCATACCAATTAAGCCCCCAACAACCCCCCACCACACCACACGCCCCCAACAACCCCCCACCACACCACACGCCCCCAACAACCCCCCACCACACCACACGCCCCCAACAACCCCCCACCACACAACAACCCCCCACCACACCAATTAAGCCCCCAACAACCCCCCACCACACGACAACCCCCCACAACACAACAACCCCCCACCACACGCACACAACAACCCTTCACCACACAACAACCCCCCACCATACCAATTAAGCCCCCAACAACCCCCCACCACACCACACGCTCCCAACAACCCCCCACCACACCAATTAAGCCCCCAACAACCCCCCACCACACGACAACCCCCCACCACACAACAACGCCCCACCACACAACAACCCCCCACCACACGACAACCCCCCACAACACAACAGCCCCCCACCACACGAAAACCCCCCACCACACGACAACTCCTCACAGGACACACAGAAGTCGCTGCTGGAGGGCATCGACTCGCAGGACATGATCGACTTGAGGGCGCACACGCTAGGCACTGACGCCAGCGGCAACCACTACTACTACTTCTCGCAGTTCTGTGGCGACGACATCCGGATCTATAGGCAGTCGCCGCTGCCCCCATTGGCGGTCAGAGTGCCTGATCTGTCGCAGTATGAGGAGGAGGAGGCCGTCAAGAAGGTGGGGGGGGGGGCGATTTTGTTTATAGATGGTTTATGGGTTTTGTATCTTTGCTTTGAGTGGAGGGTTAATTATGGGGTGTTTATTAATTAGCCTAATAATTGATTGGCTAGTTTTTCCGATCGATTTGATGAATCATTCATAGCTTTTAATTAATTATTCATCCAATGCAGAAAAAGGCAACCAGCAAGAAAATGAAATTCAAAAAGTCTAAGAAGTTCATGCAAGGCGTCTTGAACAGCGCCTACATACGCAGCATCAAAGGGGTCAAGTCGTCAAGCGGCCTCACCCCCAAGAGCGCCAAAAAGCCCTTGACCCTTGACCTCCCCTCCTCACCCCGCCTCACCCCGCGTTCCAGGGATAGCAGACTGCGACAGGTTGTTGTTGTTGTCGTTGTTGTTTTTGTTGTTGTTGTTGAGGAGGGAAGGGGTGAGACATTATTATTTGTTTTCCTGCATCATCATCATTATCGTCATCATCATTGACATCACCATCATAATCACCATCAGCACCATAATCATCATCAGCATCATCACCACCATCAGCACCATAATCATCATCAGCATCATCACCACCATCAGCACCATAATCATCATCAGCATCATCATCATCAGCATCATCACCACCATCAGCACCATAATCATCATCAGCATCATCACCATCAGCATCATCACCACCATCAGCACCATAATCATCATCAGCATCATCACTCTTCTAGAATCCCAGAAAGTTGAAGACATACAGGACCGAGGATTCAGCCGAAAGTAGTTCAGATGAGGAGGAGGAGGAGGAAGAAGAGGAGGAGGAGGAAAAGAAGAGTGGTGTTGATAATGATGGCAGTTCTGTAAACAGCAGTAGGAAGGTCACTAAAGAAAGTAAAACTTCATTAAAGTCTGTGAGCAAGTCGTTAAAGAGAGGGGGTGAGGATGAGGAGGATGAAGAAGATGGTGGTGATGATGGTAGAGGCGTAGGTGGTGATGATGATGATGCCGGAGTTTTAGAGGTAGATGATGCTGATGGTTATTTTGACGATGACGAGGAAGAAGAAGACGATGATGATGATGATGTCGTAGGCAATAAGGTATCATCATCAGCATCGTCGATATCGTCATCAGTAGGCAAGGGGAATTCCGGAAGGAAGAAGAAAAAGAAAGCAGTGATGAAGACTCCAGCTAAGAAGAAAGGCAACAACAAGCAGAAGAATAATAAAGATCACAACAACAACAACAACAACAATGATGACAACAACAACAGCAACGGCACATGTGGTCATGATAATGATGGAGATGGCTCAGTGCATCCGAGGCGCTCCCTCAGGAAGATCATTGAGGAGTCAAAGAAGGACGCCTCTCCAGTGAAGAGGAGGGGCAAGGGGGTGGGTGGAGGTGGAGGTGGTGGTGTAGGTGGTGGTGGTGGTGGTGGGAGGGGTAAGAAGGGGGAGGTAGTGAGGGCTGATGCCAAAAAGAGAAAAAGTTCTGTTGTTAAGGGTGCTGATGATGATGAGGAAGAGGAGGAGGAAAATGTTGGTGATGATGATGATGAGGTGACCAAGTCAGAAAGGCGTCTCAGGAAGCGCAAAAGTGCTGCTGCAAACGGAGGTGGAAGGAGGAAGAAGAGTGGAAGAGGAGGTGGAAGAAAGGATGGAAAAGATGGGTTGAAGAGTGGAGATGAGGAGGAGTGTGGGGAGGTGGATGATGTAGAGAAGGTTCATGGGGATGGTGATGATGTGGAGAAGGGGGGGCGTGATGGTGATGGTGGAGAAGATGTTACTGAAGAAAAGCCTGTGTTAGAGGGCATTGATGGAAGGATGGACAGAGTGAAGAAGGAGAAGAAGGATGAATATGATTCAAAAGACAGTCTTCAGGATGGAAAAGGTTCTAGTCATGATAATGATATTGATGAACAGAAGGGTCATGATGATGATGCCAGATTGAATGAGTGTAAGAAGGAGAGTGAAGGAGTCGAAGAGGAGGATACTTATGAAGTCAAGAAAGACTCAAATGATGATGATGAAGACAAAGGTGGTGCTGATGATGATGGCGTAAAAGGTGGTGCTGATGATGATGGCGTGAAGGTGGAAGCAAAGGAGGAAGAAGCGTTTTCGTACGAAGCGACTGTCTTTGTGAGATATTACATTTACATTTTCAAAGCATTTCTCAAAGAACGTCACAACGCAGTTAGCACTACAGACAAATGCACACATGCCCACGCATGCATCACAAACCACCATCACGCACACATAGCACCAACACACATAAACATACACACACAGGAACACACACACACATAAACACACAATAACACACACAAACACACACACAGGGACCAGACGAGGGCGCCTTCACACTGGTGGCAGAGTGTGTGCAGTCGCTGAAGCAGCTGATGAGGTCTCTGGTGCTGCCCGAGCTGCAGGTCTTCATCGAGGGCGAGAGGCAGAAGGGGCGTGCTGATGATGATGATGATAGATCGCGTGGTGATGATGATGATGATGATGATGGTGATGAAAGTAAATCACGTGGTGGTAGGGGTGGTGATGATAATGATGGAGGAGGGGATAGTGATAAAGGGAGAGATGTCAAGAGGGAAATGAATGGAGGTGGTGATGATGGTGGTGTTGGTGATGATGGTGGTGTTGGTGATGATGGGAGTGGCAGTGATGATGATAGTTACAAGGTTGGCAAAAATAAATTTAATAAAGAAACTAATACAAATAATAATAAAAGAAAAGAAAGTAATGATGAGGCTGATGAGGTCGCTAATGATGATAATGATGCTGGTAATGGTGATGCTGCGGCTGATGATGATGCTGATGATGATGATGATGCTGGTAGTGGTGGTGGTGATGATGATAGGAAAGAAGCTCCAGCAGCAAAGGATGACAACTACAATGTGAGTCGATGTTTCACGATAATCTCAATCAATAATGAATTTATCTCCTCAAATTACCCCACTAACCAATCATCATCACCACCACTAATATAATCATCACCACCACCATCATCACCACCACCATCATCACCACCACCATCATCACCACCACCTTCATTATCGTCTTCACTATCATCTTCACTATCATCAACATCATCACCATCACCACCATCATTATCATCAGGACGAGATGAAGGCAAAGGTGAAGAGATGGCGACTGACTGAACAAGGTCGTCTCTATGGCAACCTCTCGAGACTCCTGACTGACCTTGAACCCCACGAAGGTGAGTGCATGCACGATGAATGGAAGAGTGCATGCATGATGAATGGAAGGGTGAATTGATGGATGGATGAGTTGAGGAATGAATTGATGGATGGATGAGTTGAGGAATGAATTGATGGATGGATGAGTTGAGGAATGAATTGATGGATGGATGAGTTGAGGAATGAATTGATGGATGCATGAATGAAAGATTCATCAGCCGAGTAATTTAAAATAAACTCAATTACTTATCAGTCCATTTCCACCATCATCACAACCACTACCACCATCACAATCACCACCATCACAATCACCACCACCATTATCACACCCGCACCATCACAACCATCACCATCATCACAATCACCACCACCATCACAATCACCACCACCATCACAATCACCACCACCATCATCACAATCACCACCACCATCATCACCACCACCATCATCACAACCACCATCATCACAACCACCACCATCACAATCACCACCACCATCATCACAACCACCATCATCACAACCACCACCATCATCACCACCACCATCATCACAACCACCACCATCATCACAATCACCATCACCACCACTACCATCATCACAACCACCATCATCACAACCACCACCATCATCACCACCACCATCATCACAACCACCACCATCATCACCACCACCACCATCATCACAACCACCACCATCATCACTACCACCATCATCACAATCACAACCATCATCATCACAATCACCACCACCATCATCACCACCATCACCATCACAACCTCCACCATCACCACCACCATCATCACCCCCACCATCATCACCACCACCATCATTATCACCACCACCATCATCACAACCACCATCATCACAATCACCACCACCATCATCACAACCACCACATTCATTCCAGGCGAGCTACTGCAGGCGCTGAAGAAGAAGCGGATGTCGATGCGGAGAGAGCACGAGAGCTTCCAGGAGCCTCCTCCAGAACTTCCTCCAACGGAAGAGACCGGCTCAGACGCGGTCGACGCTGATCAGACGTGCTCGCAAACGAGCGACCCCGACTACGACCCGACCACTGCGGCTGAGAGTGTCGCCGAAGAAGACAGCGTCCACAGGCACATCTCGCTGGAGACGATTGCTCGCATCAAGGCTCTGGAGAAGAAGAAGGGAGCCGCCAAAGGAGAGAACGCCAACGAAGAAGACAGCAACGTCGACGCCAGCGTCAGTGAGATGGACTTGAACGTGGCGATGTTGCTGAGCGAGGGAAGAGTCCTCAGGAAGCGACACAACCAGCCGCAAAGCCACTCGCCACAGAGCACTCCGGTCAAGAAGAGTCGACGTTCGCTGAGCAGGGCGTGCCAGCCGAAGAACTTCAACCTGCTCTTCGAAAACGCCGACAACGTCATTGCAGAGTACGAGGGGCATCGTGGTGGTGTCGAGGAGGAGGAGGAGTCGTTGCTGCAGCAGCCGCAGTCACACACGCCCCTCTCCTTCATCTCCTCCTCCACCAAGTTCGTCGACTCGCAACAGCAACTGAAACATTTCCAGCAGTTGCAGCAACAACAGCAACAGAGCAGCTTGCATAACAACACCAATGCGCAACAAAGACTGCAGAAGCAGCTGCTGATGCAGTGCCAGCAGTCGAAGCAGATGAGGATGGAACAGGATTTCCAGCAACAACAACAAAATCAAATGCAACAATTGCAGCATCAGCAACAACAAATTCGTTCACAACAACAGCAACAGTATCACCAGCAACCACAACAACAGCAACCACAACAACAACAACTACAACCCCAGCAGCAACAACAACAGTTGATTACTCTGCAGATTCCATCCATGGATGGCAAAGTGCAATTCATTCATCTGAATGCCAACGACAATCTTCTCAAAATGCTCACCCAACAACAACAACATCAACAACAACATCAACAACAACAACTTAGCAACATAAACACAAACCTCCCACAAGCAAACAATGGCCAAGCTCTTCACACATTCAACAACATTTTAAACCCTTCTCAACAACCACCATCCACTCTCAACCACCAATCATCAACCACTCCACTCAAAACACCCACTAACCACCGAATCTCATCCACCGTCATCAGCGCACCACCACCCAACAACTTTAAACTCTACACTCCTCCATCCTCCTCCACCACCAACCACTCCTCCATCCATCCATCCTCCACCAACCACCCCTCCATCCATACATCCATGTTAGACACCAGGCTTTCCCTCCACGGCACAGACACCATTAGGAATCTCCTAAGCATGAGCAAACCAGATGCCCCGTCGCCGACCTCCAATCCATCCTGCACCAACCTCAGCAGGGCCACCACTGCTGCTGTGGTGGTGGTGGACGCCACTGCTAATTCATCAGTCTTCAGACTTTCAAGTCAGCAGACTGCGGCAGCAAACCCGTCAACTGACCCGCCAAGTGGAGGCACGCATGAGGTCAACAACGCCGTCATCGACCCGCCGCAAGGAGGTGGTCATGATGATGATGATGCCCACCCGTCCATCCAAGTCAGTAGAGCACCCACAAATGTGTTGTCTCTCGTAAGTCTGCAACAACTGCAACACCAACAACAACATCATCAACAACAACAACATCATCATCAACAACAACAACAACTAAGTGGTCTCAACATACAAAGCCTCATGTTGAACAAACTAGGCGGCACTAATGTAGCTGGCAAGACAGCCAACAATAATCTCAGCATACAACAACTACTCGCAACACTGCAACGCAACCAGACGTCAACTACCCCTCAACAACCACATTTACAACAACCACAACTGCAACCACATTTGCAACAACCACAACTGCAACATTCTCAACAAGTCCAGTTTCAGCAATTACACCTTCAACAGCAGTTGCAGCAATCGCCAACGAAACAACAGGCGTCTCAATTGAAACTGCTACAACTGCCCAACAACCACAACGACAACATTGGGGTGCAGAGACCTTTCCTACACCTCTCCAATCACTCCAAACCACTCCATCTCACCTCCAAAGGCCTCTCCACACTCCCTCTCAACTCCAATATCGCTTCCAAGCTCTTCATCAACAACAACAACCAACAGAAGATACTAGTCAACACTATGCCTTCCAACCAACAACAGCAACAGCCTCTACAACTGCCTAGCAACATCATCAAGCTCAACACCTCTCCACCCTCCAAGGTTTCCAACATCATCAACTTGCAACAACATCAACAACAAGGAAACTCCCAGCATAAACTTCTCAACACTCTCACCATGCAACCGCAACTTGGCAACAACAACAACAACCACACTCTAGGCCTTCTACCACAACAACAACAACAACTGAAGCAAGTAGTCGTCAGCAACAAGATGAGCACGAAACGTCCGGTCGCCATTGTGCCCTGCAACCAACTCAGAGCCCCCACTAAACTCCTCCTACAACAACACATATCAATGAACCAACAACAACTACAATTGCAACAAAGTAACCAGCAACAACAACTGCAACAAAGTAACCAGCAACAACAACTGCAACAAAGTAACCAGCAACAACAACAAAGTAACCAACAACAACAATTGCAACAAAGTAACCAACAACAATTGCAACAAAGTAACCAACAACTACAACAACTTCAATCACACCAGCATTTAATTAATAAATTGCAAGAAAATTCCATGTCACAGCCATTCAACCTTTACTCCATCCTCAAAGCCACCAACAACAGCAACCCTGTTACAACAACCACGACGACAACAAATGATTGTCACACAACTAACACCTTTGTTGATACGACGAGTAAAACCAATTAAGGAATAAGTATTAAATATAATAAACAAAAGATAATTTAAGGTATATTCTCTTTCTAAAAGACGGTTTGTACTCTTATTTATAAGTGCGCGGACTGCGAAGTCATTCCTTAGGAATTTATAACGTCTTAACTGTGTATTAACCATAAAGCCAAAGATCTTAAATAAAATATATTTAAAGTAACTCATTTTAATATAATTTAATATATTTAAAGTAATTCTTTCCTTATTAAAACTTCATTTTATTTCATTTTATCATATTTTTTATTACGTTAATGACGCTAAATTTTCGTTTGTCTTTTCAAAGGTTTAGTTATTATTTAAGTCAGCTCACTTCAAATCTTCCCGAAAATAAGGCAATTTAAATGATTAAATTTAAAAAGTTTCTTACTTTATTATTAAACTGATTGAGTTTTATTTACATTCTTTTCGGCATTGGTCACCCCAATGAAGTAGTTCATCGATAGGAGTCTGTCGCCAATTTGAACTTTCCACCTTCATCCGTGCTCGACATTTATTAATTATAATAAAGGTTTAATAAAATTAATAAAAATCTCCGACCTGATAAAAAATGAATAAAAAATATGCTTTAATATACTCTTGTTATGATGATGATTTTACATGGTTATGATGATGATTATACATCTTTGCTCTCATCTGTGGCATCATCGATTTAACGCCTTAAACTAGCGCATTGAATTTACATTATCTCTCGAATTAATTAAATTAACCCACTTATTATCCTATTACATTGTCAATTAAAGTTAATTAAATTAACCCACCTATTATCCCACCACATTGTCAATTAAAGTTTACACACAAAAAACCATTTTGATAGATGATGTCACTTCTTCCTCTTGTATATCTTCTCAGCGTAGTGAAGGAACATCTTCTTTGGCAGCTTGCTTGTACTTCTGTCGATCAGCGTGAGTATGTCTCGGTGGCTGTCTTCTTGGAAGTCCTCAAACACCCTGTCCATCTGCAAGTCAGCGTATATCTGCTTCACCACCGCCACACACTTCGCGTCTTTTATTCCGTAGTTTTCCTGTTGTTTTACTTCATTGTTATTCATTAAATAATTAAATTAACGAAATTGTTTTAATTTTGAATCACTAATCATTTCATAAAACCTCCATTACAATCTTCAAACTATTAATTCTTTCACAAGTAAGCACAACTTCGAATTAAAAACACACAGGCACTGAAAACCAAGGCTCCTCACCACATCTACCACACGCAAGCGCACCTGCAAAGAACTTCTTTGCAGTGGCGTCGTCCTGGAGAGGGCCTCGACCAGCAACCACGAGCACTTCTTGTCCTCAATGTCCGTGCCCACCTTGCCTGAGGTGGTGGTGGTGGTAGTCATGGTGGTCATGGTGGTGGTGGTGCTCATGATGGTGGTGGTGGTGGTGGCAGTCATGGTGGTGGTGGTGGTGGTCATGGTGGTCATGGTGGTGGTGGTGGTGGTGGTCATGGTGGTGGTGGTCATGGTAGTGGTGGTGGTGGTGGTCATGGTAGTGGTGGTGGTGGTGGTGGTCATGGTGGTGGTGGTGGTGGTGGTCATGGTAGTGGTGGTGGTGGTGGTCATGGTTGTCGTGGTGGTGGTGGTCATGGTAGTCGTGGTGGTGGTGGTGGTGGTGGTGGTCATGGTGGTGGTGGTGGTGGTGGTGGTGGTGGTGGTGGTGGTCATGGTGGTGGTGGTGGTGGTCATGGTGGTGGTGGTGGTGGTCATGGTGGTGATGGTGGTGGTGGTGGTCATGGTGGTGGTGGTGGTGGTCATGGTGGTGGTGGTCATGGTAGTGGTGGTGGTGGTGGTCATGGTAGTGGTGGTGGTGGTGGTGGTCATGGTGGTGGTGGTGGTGGTGGTCATGGTAGTGGTGGTGGTGGTGGTCATGGTAGTGGTGGTGGTCATGGTGGTGGTGGGAGTGATGGTGGTGGTGGTGGTGGTGGTGGTCGTCGTGGTGGTGGTCATGGTGGTGGTGGTGGTGGTCATGGTGGTGGTGGTGGTGGTGGTCATGGTAGTGGTGGTGGTGGTGGTCATGGTAGTGGTGGTGGTCATGGTGGTGGTGGGAGTGATGGTGGTGGTGGTGGTGGTGGTCATGGTGGTGGTGGTGGTGGTGGTCATGGTAGTGGTAGTGGTGGTCATGGTGGTGGTGGTGGTGGTCGTGGTGGTGGTCATGGTGGTGGTGGTGGTAGTGGTGGTGGTGGTGGTAGTCATGGTGGTGGTGGTGGTGGTGGTCGTCGTGGTGGTGGTCATGGTGGTGGTGTTGGTAGTGGTCATGGTGGTGGTGGTCATGGTGGTGGTGGTCATGGTGGCGGTGGTGGTAGTGGTGGTGGTGGTGGTCATGGTAGTGGTGGTGGTCATGGTGGTGGTGGGAGTGATGGTGGTGGTGGTGGTCGTGGTGGTGGTGGTGGTCGTGGTGGTGGTCATGGTGTTGGTCATGGTGGTGGTGGTGGTGGTGGTCATGGTAGTGGTGGTGGTCATGGTAGTGGTGGTGGTCATGGTAGTGGTGGTGGTCATGGTGGTGGTGGGAGTGATGGTGGTGGTGGTGGTGGTCGTGGTGGTGGTGGTGGTCGTGGTGGTGGTCATGGTGGTGGTCATGGTGGTGGTGGTGGTGGTGGTCATGGTAGTGGTGGTGGTGGTGGTCATGGTAGTGGTGGTGGTCATGGTGGTGGTGGGAGTGATGGTGGTGGTGGTGGTGGTGGTCATGGTGGTGGTGGTGGTGGTGGTCATGGTAGTGGTAGTGGTGGTCATGGTGGTGGTGGTGGTGGTCGTGGTGGTGGTCATGGTGGTGGTGGTGGTAGTGGTGGTGGTGGTGGTAGTCATGGTGGTGGTGGTGGTGGTGGTCGTCGTGGTGGTGGTCATGGTGGTGGTGTTGGTAGTGGTCATGGTGGTGGTGGTCATGGTGGTGGTGGTCATGGTGGTGGTGGTCATGGTGGCGGTGGTGGTAGTGGTGGTGGTCATGGTAGTGGTGGTGGTCATGGTGGTGGTGGGAGTGATGGTGGTGGTGGTGGTCGTGGTGGTGGTGGTGGTCGTGGTGGTGGTCATGGTGTTGGTCATGGTGGTGGTGGTGGTGGTGGTCATGGTAGTGGTGGTGGTCATGGTAGTGGTGGTGGTCATGGTAGTGGTGGTGGTCATGGTGGTGGTGGGAGTGATGGTGGTGGTGGTGGTGGTCGTGGTGGTGGTGGTGGTCGTGGTGGTGGTCATGGTGGTGGTCATGGTGGTGGTGGTGGTGGTCATGGTGGTGGTGGTGGTGGTGGTCATGGTAGTGGTGGTGGTGGTCATGGTGGTGGTGGTGGTGGTGGTCGTGGTGGTGGTGGTGGTCATGGTGGTGGTGGTGGTAGTGGTGGTGGTGGTGGTAGTCATGGTGGTGGTGGTGGTAGTGGTGGTGGTCGTGGTGGTGGTCATGGTGGTGGTGGTGGTGGTGGTAGTGGTCATGGTGGTGGTCATGGTGGTAGTGGTGGTCGTGGTGGTGGTCATGGTGGTGGTGGTGGTAGTGGTGGTGGTGGTCATGGCGGTGGTGGTGGTGGTCATGGTGGTAGTGGTGGTGGTGGTGGTGGTCATGGTGGTGGTGGTGGCGGTGGTGGTAGAAGTCATGGTGGCGGTGGTGGTGGAAGTCATGGTGGCGGTGGTGGTCATGGTGGTGGCGGTGGTGGTCATGGTGGCGGTGGTGGTCATGGTGGTGGTGGTGGTGGTGGTGGTCATGGTGGTGGTGGTGGTCATGGTGGCGGTGGTGGTGGTCATGGTGGCGGTGGTGGTGGTGGTCATGGTGGTGGTGGTGGTGGTGGTAGTCATGGTGGTGGTGGTGGTCATGGTGGTGGTGGTAGTCATGGTGGTGGTGGTGGTGGTGGTAGTGATGGTGGCGGTGGTGGTCTTGGTAGTGGTGGTGGTCATGGTGGTGGTGGTGGTGGTGGTAGTGATGGCGGTGGTGGTGGTCTTGGTGGTGGTGATGGTGGTGGTGGTGCAAGCAAGCATTTCATCAAAATCCCTTGGAGTTACCAAAGGCATTGAGTCCGAAAGTCATTTTTTATATAAATTACTTTTTCCAGTAATTAATAGACTTTATTTAAATTTATTTTAAATATATTAATTTATAACATATTCAGATAATTTATTGATCACTAATGCAACTGTTTAAATAGAGCCTGACATCAACTGCTATAACCAGTCTGTCCCATTCAAGCCACTCACCCGTGACTGATGGGTCTCCATAGCAATCCAGGTAGTCATCCTGTGGTGGTGATGGTGGTGATAGTAGTAGTGGTGGTGGTGGTGGTGATAGTAGTAGTGGTGGTGGTGGTGGTGATAGTAGTTTTGGTACTAAGATAATAGTTTATAACTACCTTAAAACCCCATGCATAAGGTGCAGTGAGGTATCCATTGGGAACTAAACACGATTCTTTGTATTAAAAACCTCGGCACAACCCTATATATATATATCTAATTAAATGGTATCTATTAAAGAATATTCATTATGAATGATGATTATAATGATTAATATAATAATACCTATGTTATCTAATTAAATAATAGAATAATGATAATGAGTGGTAATGATAATGATAACGAGTGGTAATGATAATGGTAATGAGTGGTAGAGAGGACACACGCCTGTATTTGGAAGTGCCTCGCCATCTGGAGGAGGATCCTCTTGCACTCTTCGTGCGAACGCATGTCTCTGATGCCCTCCTGTGGTGGTGGTGGTAATCATCATCATCATCATAATAATACATTTCATTTTAAGTGACATTATTATATAAATTAAGTTTAATTATTAACTAATTAATTCTATCAATATTGCATACCTATTTATTTTTCATAAGTGACATTATATTTGTACATAAATTATAAATGTATTAATGTATTGAAGCTACTTTTTAAAATCGGTTTTCAAAATACCAATCGGTGAAGATAATAATAATAAAAAAGAAATGTGAGATGAATTAATCCTCAGCAATCGGTGACCATATATAGTGCGCAGGCTGCAGGCAGGTAGAAGGAGTAGTAGCCAGTCTTGTGGTCGACTATGCGATGGTACTTATCCATCGTGCACTCATCCATCCATCTACCCATCCATCCATCCTCTCTGCCCTCCACCATCGTGTCCAAGCACTGGCCGCTTATCGTCTTGAAAGTGATCTTGAGGATGGATGGATGGATGGATGGGTGGATGGATGGATGGATGGATAGATGGGTAGGTAGTTTGGGTGGGTGGGTAGATAGGTGCATAGATGGATGGATGCATGGATAATAAATGGATAAATAAATAGATGGACAAAATGGTGGTAGATTGGTTGACAATAAAATATTGTTATAAAATTAAATGTTAGCAATAATTGAAGCAACTAAACAAAAGCACTTTCAAAATGAAAAGTAGAACAATGAAGCGCCTACATCGTGGAAGAGTTCGATGACGTCGAGGTAGTATTCTTTTGCCTTGAGGTGCTTGCGAAGGAGGTGGTAGACGCACGCCTCTAAGAAGATGGCGTCGTTCACCGCCACCAGACCCACGTCCTTCTGAATGTCATTGTGGTGCCTTTATTGGTATTAGTAGTAGTGGTAGTTGTTGTTGTGGTAGTAGTGATGGTAATAGTAGTAGTTGTAATAGTGGTGATGGTAATAGTAGTAGTAGTAGTAGTAGTAGTAGTAGTAGTAGTAGTAGTAGTAGTAGTAGTAGTAGTAGTAGTAGTAGTAGTAGTAGTAGTAGTAGTAATAGTAGTAGTAGCATGCAGACACCTGTGTATACCAGCAGGGCATACCCCGGCGAGTGGAAGACTGATCCATGATGTCGTCTGCCACCAAAAAAAAAGCCTGTAGCTGAGGTGATGATGACGATGATGTTGATGATGATGATAATGATAGTGATAGTTGTGATAGACATGCATGCTCATTTCTATCATGAACAACACTTATGAAACTTATGGAACAAGAACTTCTGTTAATATACTAAAAACTCCTGCAGTGACAAGTATCAAAAGTACAAGAAAGCAGCACTAACAAACTCTATGCACCATCCCAGCACCATGACAAGCCTCCTCTCCTCCTCTGTGAGGTCACTGAGACTTGAAGAACCTCTGAGATGAAGGAGTGACTGAACCACGGCAAGACCTCTGTTTCGCTTGCCATGTGGTACATTGTAGTTTATCACCTTGCAAGAAAGATACGGGTTTTGAGAAAGGTATTATGCTCATTTTTATAATATTTTTTGTTTTGTTTTTAGCAATATAAATTATATATTTGAATTTATTTTTATTCTTTTTTGATATTATATGAAGAATTAAATTAAACCTTTTTGAACCAGTTTTTTGCTTCGGGTACTTCCCTTTGAACATCATCAACTAAATCATCAACCAAACACTGGTAGACTGAATCAAAATTTGTATAAATATCTGCATTACTTTCTCGATGATTTGTAGATGTGAATTTTCTAAATATTTCTTTTGTAGAAAAGCATTTGAAGCTGGAAAAAAATATTTTCTTTATATAATGTTAAATTTACCTAGAAAAACACATTCATAATCATTAAGACTTAATGATAAAGTTTTAAACAGTTAAGTGATAATAAAAAACCTTTTGGAAGTTGTTTTATCAAAAAATAACACCGGAATTTTGGAAGTTGAACTATTTGAAACATGTTTTACCACTACAAATTTTTGTAATAGACTGAAAGAAAACTTCTTCATTCTTTTTAAAATTGGCTCAGAAAAAATATGAAAGTAAACTCAAGTTAAAATGAGTAAAATAGGATTTCTATAAAACTATTAAAAGTATACAAAATTTCAAAAAATATTTAATGCATTTTAAAATAAAAATGAATTTCATAAAATATGGGTTATATTTTTATAAATAACTATTAATAGTATTTTATTATTTAAAAAATATTCATTTAATAAGAATTTTTCAAAATATAATTGTAAAAATTTTAATGCATATTTTTTAAACAAAATCTGAGGTTTTTAGTACAAACTTTGTACATTGCTATGACCCGAAATTCTTAGACCACTTTTAAATTTTGTGCCGCTTGTACCTTAACGACTGTTGAGATTTGACTCAAAAATTATTTGAGGAAATGTCAAAAAGCATATCTTTCAAGCGACTTTCTCAAGATGTTGTACCTATAAACTATGTCTTGAAATTCAAACCTGACTTAAATAAATACGTGTTTGATGGATCAGAAGAAATCTCAGTTGAGGTGGCAAAATTTTAAATGTATCATTATGATAAATGATAATATCATATTTACCATTTTAATAAAAATTTTATAATAAAATTATTCCAATGATTATTAACATTTTGAAATTTTTGTCTCATAAAAGTTAATTCATCAGGTCAAAAAGTTGACCGCTACAATTACACTGAACTGCTTAGAGATTGATATTGCTTCTGTGCAGTACTCATCTTCACAACAAGGTAAGAACAGATTATAAGGTATTTTTTAAAATCCAGTTAATTAATCTAGTATTTTATCAATATGTTATATAGCACTAATTAATTATTCTAAAATTATTCTGAATGATTTCAGTCATAAAGGAAGGGGTCACTGTATCATATGACATAGAACAAGAGACTGCCATTTTCACATTTCCTGAAGACATACAGGTTAGCAACAGTGTGTGTGTGTGTGTGTGTGTGTGTGTGTGTGTGTGTGTGTGTGTGTGTGTGTGTGTGTGTGTGTGTATTAGAGGTCGGACATGGACGATTTTTCATTCCCGGTCCCGTCCCGTTCCCGAAATTTTTTTTCCCGTCCCGTCCCGTTCCCGATGGGCCATCAGAATTTTGATTCCCGTCCCGTCCCGTTCCCGAAATTTTTTTTCCCGTCCCGTCCCGTTCCCGATGGGCCATCAGAATTTTGATTCCCGTCCCGTCCCGTTCCCGAAATTTTTTTTCCCGTCCCGTTCCCGAAATTTTTTTGAGGTCTCTTTATTCATTTCCACTGCCGTTATCACTGGTCCCAAACTTGCTAGTCCTAAATTTTTTTATTTGAAAGTCAAAAAATATTTTTTTTCGAAACAAACACGCTTCAAATATATATTGAGATAAAAGTAATGAAGTTAGTCATTGTTTTTAACTAATTAAATCAAGTCTTTATTGCTTTTAACGCGCGTTAAACCGTCCAGAGTTTCAGCTTTCAAATTAGATGATCTTGGGTCTGAAGTTAAACGACATGTTGAAAAATTCCGTTCACAGGGAATAGAACTTGCAGGTATACTAAACAACATTTTGGCTACTTCTTGTAGTATTGGAAAATTGTTCATTTTACTCCAATAAAATAAAACATCTTTATCATCTTCAATTTTGTTGGGACGTAATTGTGAATATTTGTACAATTCATCCTCTTCTGAATTTTCTTCCTCGTTCATTATTATTAATTCATCAATAATGTTAGAAATATGTTTTTTAACAGCATTCTTATTCTCCACAACTGCAAAAATAAAATCATTCGTATAATTTGATAGTATAATAAATGTATTATAATTTTTACGTTATAAAAACAAACATAATAGGGTTAAATAACCATAATTTGTATCTTTTTTTTCAACAGAACTGCAGCTTGGCCTGGCTGTACAAAATGGAATTAAATTTTCTCTAATGAAAGTCTTGGTATTTATTTCTTGTTCTATCCCAAACTCTTTTCTTATTATTCTTTTATACTGAGGATGCAACAGACATGCTGCCATATGAATAAGATCAATGGGCATCTTTTCTTTTGTCGAAATGATCAACTGAGCAATCAACTGGAAATTAAAAAGTCAAATTCAAAGTATTAATTTACGAAATAAAAAAAATTAACTTACCAGTTTGATTTCATTTGACAAGTTTTCATCATCACTCATTTGCTCTAATCTCCCTAATATTTGGACTCGCCATAACAACTTCAAATGTAATGTTGGAGCTTTTGACATTGACAATGCAATGGTGGCTTCGTTATACATTTCTAGTGCATTTAAAACTTCTTTTAAGTGAGGAGTGTCGATGAAATAGAGATTTCCATACTTGGGGGTTTGCTTAAGAATAATTTTTAAAGAATCCATTCCATCATATACTGATTTCAACATGAAATAAATCGAATTAAATCTTGTAGATGATTCTTGTTTAAGTGTTTGTTTTCCCAATTTAAAAGCTCCTTTTGCTTGCTATAAAAAAATAAAATTTTATAACAAATTATGTTGAAATTAAAATATCAATTTTAATTTTTTTTTACTGTATGAAAAATGTGAAAATTAATTACCCAGTCTTCTTGACGTATTTTACAACATCTTTAGCATTCTCAATTAGTAAAGATATTGGGTTATCTGCTGCCAACTCAGAAAACTTTTTGGATAATGCAAGATTTAAATCATGAACAGAACAGCCCAGCCAAATCATTTCATCAGAATTGTTAAAAGCCTTTTTTACATTTGAGGCATTGTCAGTCGTGAAGGTACAATAGTCTAATGATTGAATACCATATTCCTGGAATCATAAAATAACATTTGAAATATTAAAACATGTGGATATTTATCTTGTATAAATTATTTTTTAAATATTTATGAAAAATTGTTTAAAAAATTACCATGCAGAGTTTATTCATCTCCTCAAGAATATTTCTGGATGAGTGATTTACATTAAAAGCAATTGTTGCCAAAACTCTGTCTTGAAGCTCCCATTCTCCATTATTGTCTTTAACATAATGTATGGTGACTCCCAAATGTGAATCTCCAGAACGTTTATTCTTCCAAATATCAAGGGAAAAACTTTTAGAACCATTGTTCTGTAATAGATTGAAATTTATAAATATTTATTTTTATTAATAATTAAATGCATAAATTAATTTATAAAATTACACACCTTTGTAAATTCTCCTTTTAATTTGGTAATCACTGTTAAGACATTTTGTTCATGGTATTGCCTCACTGTTTTTTCGCAAGGCAATACATCTTTAGCCTTCAGACCCCGGCCATATGAGGCTCCAATATCGATGAGTTTTTGAGCCACCTGAATGAAACCTTCACCTTCAACCGTGACGAAGGCTCTCATGTCTTGAGCACAAAATAGGGAGATGGCCTTGGTCAAATTATTCTTTAAATTAGGAGAAACAGACTTTTGAGAAAATGTGAGAGTATTCTGCGTTATTTGATTCACAACTGGACTGCCAGTGCATGCTTTTTTGTGTTTCAGCATGCCAGAGGTGCCACAGGAATTTAAATGCTGAATCAACACTTTGCAGTCTTTGCATTGCACGAATTCTGTATGGCACCCATCAACCAATACTTTGACAAAGCTTTTCCAAGCTATACTTTTACTAAGATTCATTGCCATTGTGGAAACACGTGCAGGATCATTCGTAATAATTTTGTCAATCTGACTTTTCTTCATTTCCTTAATAGTTATAGACTCCGGTGAAATTAATGATGATGATGATGATGATGATGACGATAATGATGAAGATAATGATAAATTCGAAGACGACGTTGCTGACATTTTGAAATAAACGGAAGTTTTGATAAAAGTAAACATAGTAAAGAGAAATCTAATTGTTGGAAAACCACACTTTTTAATATATAATAGATTTAACTTTAATTTTTCATCTTAATTTTTTGAATTCCAAAATTTTTATTCCCGCTTTTTCCCGTTCCCGATTTAAAAGTGTATTCCCGTTCCCGTTTTTTCCCGTTCCCGATTTCAATGTTGATTCCCGTTCCCGTTCCCGTCCCGAAAACCTATTCCCGGTTCCCGACTTTTCCCGTCCCGAAATTAATTTTCATTCCCGTTCCCGCGGGAGTCCCGCGGGTACCCGCGGGTACCCGGTCGAATCGGGTACCCGGTCCGACCTCTAGTGTGTATGTGTGTGTGTGTGTGTATGTGTGTGTGTGTGTGTGTGTTTGTGTGTGTGTGTGTGTGCGTGTGTGTGCGTGTGTGTGTGTGTGTGTGAAATTTTAGAAAATTAACAAGTTTTATCAAAGTGGTCTAATTTAATCATCATCATCACTCACCCTCATTCAATTCATCTCCACCACCATCTCGCTCATAACACTAACTAATGCACTCACAAACACTGCAGCCTGGCAAAGGAGTCCTCAGTCTCGAGTTCAAAGGTCATCTCAATGACAAACTCAAGGTTGTTGAGCATTCGTCATCACTGTCGTTCACCAAAAATGAATATCTGTCACAATAAAGCAGTGACACAACAACAACACTACCACAGCATCATCGACCACCAACACTAAAACAACAACAACACCACAACAACACTACCACAAGAACACACCACTTTAACTGCCATCCCTGCAGGGCTTCTACAGGAGCAAGTATGTGCATCCGTCTGGCGAGGAGAGGTTCGCTGCTGTGACCCAGTTTGAAGTGAGCTCATTGGTCCTCCCAAAATCATCATCATCATCAGTTTAAACCGAAATCTTTGCTTTGCAATTACTATCATCATAATCACTTCCACCATCTTCATTTTATTCCTTAATACCCTTTCTACCACCATCATCATCATCATCCAACCAACCCTCACCCATCCGGTCCCATCATCATCATCATCACCAACCCACCTACCCACAGCCAACATACGCGCGCAGGGCCTTCCCATGCATGGATGACCCAGTTCTGAAGGCGACCTTTGACCTTTCCATCATCGCCCCCAAGGACAGACTGACCCTCTCAAATATGGTTCGATGACCTGATTATTTGTGGAGTATCTATTTCATTTAGAATTTATGTTTTTGAAGGATCTATTTATTCAGTATTTAAACTAATAAGTTAATTAATTATTTTGAGTATAAATTCGCTACATTAAGCTTTTTTAATATTATAGTTATTCTTCCCACCAGCAACACCACACACCTTCCCACCCCACAGCCGGTCCTTCACCAACTCGGCCACCCCACCGACGCCTCCCTGCACACGACCACCTTCCACCAAACGCCCCTCATGTCCACCTACCTGCTGGCCATCGTCGTGGGGGAGTTTGACTGGGTGGAGGGCGTCGATGTCGATGGGGTGCTGGTCAGGGTCTACACCCCTCTCGGCAAGAAGGAGCAGGGCAGGTTCGCTCTGAATGTAAGTCGTTTCTGGTTGTTTTGGTGGTGCTGGTCGTAGAGGTGGTCGTGGTGGTTGTAGTGGTGGTAATGGTGCTGGTGGTGATGGTGGTGGTTTCTTTACTTCCTACTCCATCTTTGTTACATTGTTTCATTTTTGCTTTTTATTCTTAATTTGATTTTATTATTTTAGAACTATTACCATTATAGTTATTCATTAAATAATAACATTTTTATTATAATTATTCTTATCATCATCATCATCAAAACTCCCTCCCTCGCATCCAGGTCTCCATCAAGACACTGCCCTTCTACAAGGAGTACTTCAGAGTGGCGTACACCCTGCCCAAGATGGACCTGATCGCCATTCCCGACTTCGCGCTAGGTGAAGCTGTTGTTGTTGTTGTGGTGTTGTTGTTGTTGTTGTGGTGGTGTTGTTGGTGTGGTGTTGTTGTTGTTGTTGTGGTGTTGTTGTTGTTGTTGTTGTGGTGTTGTTGTTGTGGTGTTGTTGGGGTGGGGTTGTTGGTGTGGTGTTGTTGTTGTTGTGTTTTCAGTTCTGGTTGTTAATGTGGTGATTGTTGTTAGTAGCTTAAAATCCATTATAGGAAGCTGTGTTGTATTTTACAAAAAAATCGTCAACAACACTTAAATATCGCTACACACACACACAAACACACACACACACACACACACACAAACACACACACACACACACACACACACACACACACACACTCATACACACACACACACAACCAGGAGGTATGGAGAACTGGGGTTTGATCACGTACAGGGAAACAGTGCTGCTTGTGGACGAGGAGGCGTCGTCAGTGGCCACCAAGCAACATGTGGCTCTGGTGGTTGGTCACGAGATCGCTCACATGTGGTTTGGGAACCTCGTGACCATGGTCAGTGTAGGGGACTGGTAGGGTGTTGAGTGTGGGTTTGCGTTTATACCAATTTAATGATTCTTATAGGGGGCTGGGTAGAGGTTGTTTCTAAGGCGTTTGAAACCCTTCTTAAATCCCCCCTTAATTCTCACCCTGGCTCATCAGCCAAAACTTTCTCCACCAGGAGTGGTGGTCAGGCTTGTGGCTGAAGGAGGGCTTCGCCTCGTGGATCGCCTACTTGTGCGTCGACCACTGCTTCCCGCACTTCGACATCTGGACGCAGTTCATCACACTCGACCTCTTCGAAGCACTCTCTCTTGACGCGCTCAAGAACAGTCACGCCATCGAGGTTGCCTGTCTGATGTGCGCCTAATGCCGTTCGAATGATTCACATCGGCGTTCTCAACGACGACATCGACGCCTTCAACGACAGATCGAAGTGGCCAACCCGTCGCAAATCAACGAGATCTTTGACGCGATCTCCTACGACAAGGGCGCTTCGGTCATCCACATGCTGCATCACTACATGGGCGACGAGGTGAGTGGTGCTCCAGTGGGCTTGAAGGCGGTCCAATGTGGAGGTGGAGCTGCTGCGGGGCTCGTGGTGGCTTGAGGTGCTTTGATGTAGTGGTGGGGCTGAGGTGGTGGTGCATGTGGAAGGGAGCGATGTTTCAAGATGGTGTTTCGTGCTGGTGTGCAATGGCGATATTTTAATTCTCGTTTCAGCATCTCCTCTTCTACCTCACACCTACCCCCTCTCCCTTCCACCAGAACTTCCGGCAGGGCATGTACCTGTACTTGAGCAAGCACCAGTACTCCAACTCCACCACTGACGATCTCTGGACCGCCCTCGAAACCGTCATCATCATCATCATCATCATTACCGTTTCCATCATCATCATCATCATCATTATTGCCGTCATCATCATCATCATTACCGTTTCCTTCATCATCACCATCATCATAATAATCTCACTTTTATCATCATCATCATAACTTTCTCACCTTCATCATAATCATCATCATCTTCATCTTCATGATCATCATCATCATACAGGCATCAGGCTTGCCGATCAGCAGGGTGATGGCGTCATGGACGAAGCAGACAGGCTATCCCGTCATCACTGTGAGTCAGTGATTGATGATGATGATGATGATGATGATGATGATGATGATGATGATGATGATGATATAATGAAGATGTGTACATTCCTTGAATGCTTTGGTTGTACGACAACTTGTGTTGAAGTGTATACTCTAAAGTGTACCGCTATTTGAGATAGAATTCTACAAATACTATGTGATAGGTGAGTGATGGAGAGGAGGAGGGTGGTAAAAGAGTGCTGAGACTCAAACAACACCGCTTCATCGCTGATGGATCGAAGGATGGTTTGTGTGTGTGTGTGTGTGTGTATGTGTGTGTGTGTGTGTGTGTGTGTGTGTGTGTGTGTGTGTTTGTGTGTGTGTGTGTGTGTGTGTGTGTGTTTGTGTGTGTGTGTGTGTGTGTGTGTGTGTGTGTGGTGTGTGTGTGTGTGTGTGTGTGTGCGTGTGTGTGTGTGTGTGTGTTTGGGTACGTGTTAATCTTCGTCTATTTTTATTCACCTTTATTCTTCATCTTCTCTCATTAACAAACCATTTCAGAATCCCGCACGAAATGGATCGTTCCTATCAACATTAACGTCTTTCAGTCTTCATCATCATCATCATCATCATCATCATCATCATCATCATCATCACAACCATCAGCAATATCATCATCAGCACCATCAGTGGTCAAGTTTTTGTTGGAGGAAGAGGAAGGAGTCGTGGTTCTGGATGGGGTGGACAAGCAGCAAGTGATCAGTGTACGTCCACTATGATGATGATGATGATGATGATGAGGATGATGACGATGATGATGATGATGATGATGATAAGGATGATGATGATGCTCACAGAAATATTATTGATTTATTAATAGTCTCAAGTACGGCTTTTCAAATGCATCGACAGTTGAACGCTGGCGGGGTGGGCTTTTACAGGGTGTTGTACTCTGAGCACCTGCTTGAGCGTCTCCTGCCGTGCATTCCCCGCATGGGCGCCGTTGATCGTTTGATCCTAATTAACGATCTATTCGCCTTGGTTCGTGTGTGTGTGTTTTTGTGTGTGTGTAAGTGTGTGTGTGTATGTGTGTGTGTGTGTGTGTGTGTGTGTGTGTGTGTGTGTGTGTGTGTGTGTGTGTGTGTGTGTGTGTGTGTGTGTGTGTGTGTGTGTGTGTGTGTGTGTGTGTGTGTTGTCTAATAGTGACGTGCACACCACAGTCGAGGGCGGGTCTGATGCAGACGAGGGACGTCTTGAAGGTGGCGCAGACGTTCAAGGTGCTTGCTTGCTTCTTCACTGAACACAATTCACTGCTGCCTCGTTGAACCGTTTCCCTCCATTTAGACACTGCACACTGAATAATAATGGCTATAATAACAACTATAATAATAACACAAACACAGGACGAGGAGAACTTCACGGTGTGGAGTTGCCTCAACGCGAATCTCTCTTCGATCCTGCTCCTGCTGCAGGACACTCCCGCCGTGCACTCCTTCCATCGCTTCCTCGTCAACCTCTTCAAACCCGCCTTCGAGCGCATCGGATGGGACGCGAGAGAAGGCGAAGGTGCCTCGTTGAGTTTCAGTTGCATATTAATTCCAACGGTGTTCATCGACTCTCATCCTATCTCTTTTTGTTGAGTGAATTAATCCATCGGTGTTCATCGCCCGATATTCTATCTCTTCCACTCCGCAGAACCTCTGGTAGCGATGCTGAGAGGCATGCTGGTGGCCAGACTGGGAAAGTCTGGGGAGCCTCAGGTGATGGTGGAGGCTCGTAAGAGGTTCCAGCAACACTATGAAGCATCATTATCATCATCGTCGACATCATCAACATCACCTGTAAAGTTGTGTGGAGACCTCAAAAAAGCAGTATGTCTTTGTTTTTATTGATGTTTTTTTTATGTTTATTTTTGTCATATGTAGTGGTTGTTGTGTGATGCGGTATCAGTGTAGGGATGTGCTGGTGTAGCTGATTGATGGGTGGATGCTGAACGATTGAAGGTGTACGGAGTGGTGCTGAAGCATGGAGGAGAGGAGGAGTTGCAGATGATGCTCAAGGTAGTGATGACGATTATTATTATTATGATTATGATTATCATAATGACGACGACGAGGAGGGTGATGATAATGATGGTAACGATTCATCGACAGTTGTACAGACAGGCGGACTCGCAGGAGGAGAGGAAGAGGGTGTTGACCAGTCTGGGCTCTGTGCAGACGCCCCCCCTCATCCACCAAGTCATGCAGTTCGTCGTTGGAGTGAGTGGCGTGTTTCGGTGACCATGTCTTTCTTATCTTAAATCTTTTTTATTATCTTATTTTTATTCTTTTTAATTTTTTATTTCCTATCCATCTTGTTTCCTATCTCTCTTAATCTAAACCCATCTCGTCTCTTATTCATTCACTTGTCCTTCCCTTCATCTCATTCAACCCACTCTACAACCACGACGACCACAACAGCCAGAAGTGAGGTACCAAGACACGGTGGCTGGCTTGGTGGGAGCGACGGGCAGTGTGGCGGGCAGGCAGCTGGTGTGGCAGTTTGTGAAGGAGAACTGGTCGATGCTGCTCGAGCGCTTCCAGGGCGGCTTTCTGCTCACCAGACTGATCAAGCACACCACCGAGGACTTCTACACCGAGCAGCAGGCCCGTGACATCCAGGTGGGGTGTCTCTGAGGAGTTGTACTTTCGAGTCGTCACCATCATTGTCATCATAATCACAACCACCATCATCACCAAAACAATCCTCATCATCACCAAAAAAATCATCATCATCATCACCGCAGGACTTCTTCAGCAAGCATCCTGTAGCGATCGCAGAGAGGTCGATCAGACAGAGTTTGGAGAACATCTCGCTCAACCAACAACTCCTTGCCAGGGACCTCCAGCCACTGCAAGCCTTCCTTGGAGCTGTCTGAAGCTTTTCTGCTGCCTCATCAGCTGTTTCTTATCATCTTTGGGAGTTCATATCAGCTGTTTCTTATCATTTTTTTGAGTTTCTCATCAGCTTTTTTTTACTTAATTTTGAAGTTCGTGGTTTCATTAAACGGGCAAGAAAATATTGGGATGGATTGAGTGCTTGCCTGACTGAAAGACCATGAGAAATGTAATGAGCTAGAGTTATAGAGGAGGACTCTCAGTGATAGGCATCATGTGGCGGCATCAGTTTAGGCTTATTGAATCTGTCAAGTCTAAACTGAAATCGTCTTGTGCAATGCAGGTTAGTGGCTTGTTGTTTCATTCTTTGTAAAACCTGCGTGAAACAATGTCATTTGATGATTGTAAGGGAAGAGGAGTATCTGTTGATCTCGTCCAGTATGTAGGCGCATCTAATAGGCCAATCAAGGCTGCTGTGATAGAGCCTGCATCCATGCAAACCTGCAAGTAATTCTTGACTGTATATATATATATATAGGCCCAATGCCTTCAAGGTTTTAGTGTTTTGATGCCGATCGTTCTAGTTCGACATTTTAAGTTGTAATGATAACTATAACAAAGAGGAAATTCTGAATGCCTTATGTTGTCGATGAACCCCTCAAAGAACACCTCAGGGGCGACTGGGAGCAGGCGTCGAAGGAAGGCTTTGAGTCTAGAGGTGGAGGACACACCTCACGTGACAGGACATGATGTCTGTGGAGTGGTTGTCATAAAGAAACTGCCATCTTGTCGTGTTGTAGGTAAGTTGAATTGGTAAAATGCCTATCTGCTGAAATAATTGATGCATTCTCCGGTAAACCCTTTATCTTTAAGTAAACAAAATGACAGGTTTGAAGGTGGTGATGAAAGCAAAGAAGAGAATAGAAGCGGCTGACAAGGTCGATGAGGAACTGATGATCGAAGCAACAAAGACTCTGATTGGTTGGTGAGTGGCAAAAAGCTCCTCTAGAGTTCGTGACTGACATGTTTGTGAATATGAAACGCCATTACAGAAGGAAAACCTGAACTTTTTTGCATTCTGGAAGACGATGAAGATGATGAAAAGGAAAGTGAAAGAAACCTCAAACTAGATATCTGGAAGGTGAAGGAAGCAAGAGAAGATGAATGTTTTGTCATTGACGGGGAAAAGAAAGGTTTGGAAGGTCCCAGTGGTAAAGTCTGCAGTTTCCAGCGATCGAACAGCGCCAAACACCCGTTCAACTTCTCCTTACCTCTCCATCTGCCTCCCACCTTCCAGACTACTTTCTTCAGCGTCCGCTACAGCGTTGAAGCAGTGGCGACCACTTCGAGGGGAGAATCTTTGGTTGTTTGCAAGGATTTTCTGGTGGTTGCGTCTCGTCCTTCCTTGCCACCAGAACTCTACAAGGTGAATGTGTGGTTGTGTGGCGCAACATTTGAAGAATTCAATTGGAGCATAACTCATCTCACCATTCAAAAGACAGTCTGCAAGCGAAAGCATTCGCCACCCAGCTGGATGCCGTGTTGTATGGGTGGGGCAAGGGTGAGTGTGGAAGTGGCTTTGAGCAAGAGGTTGTTCGAGGTGGGGGAGGTGCTGGAGGTGCAGTGTGGAGTGGAAAACTTCAGTCGAGGAAAAGTTTTGTTCTACTGCCAACTGAAACAGGTCTTCACTTCTTTCAATGCTGTTTTTCAATTTCCATTCATTGCATATATTTATATTTATGAATTTATTTATAAATGTATCTCATTGATTTATTAAATGATTGATAGAACGATTGATTGATTGATTTATTGATTGCTTAAGTATTCAATGCACAGCAAGTTAGAAAGGTTCTTGAAACCACCCACAGACGCTTAATTTTAAGCAACAAGGCATAAGTAGGAAACTGTCGTGCGTGGTCTGTGAACACTCCATCATCCTGATCAAACCACGCCACAAAACCAAATTCTTAATCTTCTTTACTCTTACTACTCCACTTCCGACCCTCCAGCAGTTTTCCACCACTTGTTGCAAATCTTCTTTTCCACCTACCTTCACTTCATCAGCCGTCAGTCTAGAATATCAGCTCAAGGTTGAATTAACTTAGCCTTACTGTTACATTCACGGGCATCCTAAACTAATAATCAGATTCTAATTTAATATATAAAATAGTTTTCTCATAAAAATACTTTCAAAACTGCTATAAAGGTAAATTTTTTTGAAGCTCTTAAACCTTAAGTTCAACATCAGTGATTATCATCAATTGTGACTGCAGGCTGGATTGCTGTTGCAGAAGCCTCATCAAGGAGTCAACATCCGAATTCCAATCATCCTCATCAACCCTTTGAGTAGTCATGATTGTGATGTATCAAAACTATGTAGTTTATAAGTAAAGGCAAACTCTTGAGTCTTCAAACTCTCCTCCTCCATCTTTCTATCTTGAATTTCTAACTAATAAAATATCTAATATTAGATCTTCGTCTTATAATAGGCCTACACCATCTTTTACTAAGTTCACTTCTGAATCATTATCATCCTTTTCTCCTGTCACATTGGACCATCTTACAAATATAATTAATTCTATGTCTCCCACTTCTTGTTCTCTAGATCTTATTCCTACAACCCTTTTTAAAGAACTCTCTTTTTTATTCTATCCTATTGTTCTGGATTTGGTTAACTTATCTTTGTCTACATCTAAATTTCCGTCTGCCCTCAAATCTTCATTTATTATTCCTACAATTAAGAAGCCTTCTCTTGATCCTGCATCCTCATCCAGTGATATCAATCAATCAATCAAATAGATTTCTATAGCGCTCTTTCTTCAAATTCAAGAGCGCTCGTAAATAAATTTGTCGAACAGATATGTCTTCAGATCCTTACGAAAAGTAAATAATGATTTAGAAGTAGTTAAATAAGGAGGTAATGAGTTCCAAATATATGGACCTTATCTAACATTTCCTTTCTTTCTAAGGTCCTTGAAAAAGTTATTTCTCAACAATTAACCTTCTATCTAGAAAAAAACTCACTTCTTCCTTCCTCTTCAATTTCCATTCATTGCATATATTTATATTTATGAATTTATTTATAAATGTATCTCATTGATTTATTAAATGATTGATAGAACGATTGATTGATTGATTGATTGATTGATTGATTGATTGATTGATTGATTGCTTAAGTATTCAATGCACAGCAAGTTAGAAAGGTTCTTGAAACCACCCACAGACGCTTAATTTTAAGCAACAAGGCATAAGTAGGAAACTGTCGTGCGTGGTCTGTGAACACTCCATCATCCTGATCAAACCACGCCACAAAACCAAATTCTTAATCTTCTTTACTCTTACTACTCCACTTCCGACCCTCCAGCAGTTTTCCACCACTTGTTGCAAATCTTCTTTTCCACCTACCTTCACTTCATCAGCCGTCAGTCTAGAATATCAGCTCAAGGATGAATTAACTTGGCCTTACTGTTACATTCACGGGCATCCTAAACTAATAATCAGATTCTAATTTAATATATAAAATAGTTTTCTCATAAAAATACTTTCAAAACTGCTATAAAGGTAAAAATTGTTGAAGCTCTTAAACCTTAAGTTCAACATCAGTGATCATCATCAATTGTGACTGCAGGCTGGATTGCTGTTGCAGAAGCCTCATCAAGGAGTCAATATCCGAATTCCAATCATCATCATCAACCCTTTGAGTAGTCATGATAGTGATGTATCAAAACTATGAAGTTGATAAGTAAAGGCAAACTCTTGAGTCTTCAACTTCTGTGTAGAACCATGGGGTTCTTAATTACGGGATGATGATTAACTGAAAAGCTGTATTTCAGTTTTTATATATATTTTATTTATTTTATATGATTTTGTTATTATATTTTCAAAAAATATATTAATTTTTTTACAGAAAAATGTTTCATTTTGAAAAATTAAGCGCTTTTGGAATGTTAGATTAGACATACTCGATATTGTCAAGACATTTTTTAATATTTTAAGTTAGATTTCTTTTTTATAAAACACTAAAATAAAATGACGTCTTTATGTCAAATAGCTACTATGTTTCAGCAAAACAATGTTTCTCAAGGAACTTTTGCGAGGTTAAAGAATAAAAAGCTTTCATCCAAAGAAAGTCTTGGTGATTCATTCAAACAGAATTCACTTCCTGAAGAATTCACACTAAAATGTTCGTCAAGCTCAGAATTTATAATAAATGATGATTTTGATCACGGCATCTTGTTTAACAACCAAACAAATGCATATTCCCAGTTTACAAAATCAAAGAAAATAGAGGATAAACTCGAAGCTAATGGACTTTATGAACTACTTAGCACTTACCAAAAATTGGTTAAACCTGAGTCAACTGAGGAGAGGTTTACAATGGTGTCTGGAATGGAAGATTTCACAAAGATGGATGCCAAGATGATCAAAGCCTCTCAAAAGCCTCTTTTGCTGAGCCGTAAAACTGAAATTTTTTCATTTGGCTTTGCTTCTCCAGATGACCTCATCAAAGAAAAACAGAAAGCTGCTTTCTAATCATTTGAATCATTTATTTTGATTTGCTTTCTTATTCTTTTTTGGACCCTTGCACAAAATGTATATTGATATGTATACTCTATGACTATCCTTTATGCAAAAGAGTAGGTCACTTGTTTTAATCAAATATGTTTATCCACCTCTTGTTTTAATAAATTCTATAGTTTTAAAGTTTAAAATTTAAACCCTCTATGTGTATTTTTTAAATATTCAATTAATCTATAGTGACATTAAAACTAATTTATAAGAAATAAGAATAAAAAATAAATTATGAAGAAATTGCGAACTTTTATTTGAAAATTAACCTTTTGACAGTCAGGAATGGAAAAGAATTCTAATAGAAAGTTAATCGAAGTTTATAAGTAGATTACTAAGAGTGACTTTGGGTACACACATCATGGTTAAGGTGACTTGTTGCTTCAGAAGAGACATTCAATGCAATTAAAATTTAATCATTAAATCCTTTAGCAGGGCGCTTCGTTGGCCATTTTAGATCGCGCTGAAACCTATGGTTACTCAAATGAGAATGTGTTTCAGGAAAGAATATGCATCATTCTTGGCTCTATTGCACCGAATGAGCCAGGGTTTTTTAATACATAATCGCCTCGTGAATGTGACTGAAAAAAAATTGCGGGAATAAACTGAGATTGGAATATCTTTTGCTTTATGCTTTTAAAACTCCCTTATATTATCTTTTTTGCATTTCAATTACCCTTTAAATTTTAAATATCGCTGCATCTTTCAGAAGTATGAACAGAGAAAAAACAAAATACATTTTGAAATAATGAAAAAGTATATAAAATAGATTAAAAGAATGATTATATCATAACCAGGAATATGTTTTCGCGACATTATCGGACGGTTGAGAATAGCAAAAAGGTCTTGAAACAAACGACATTTACGACATCAATTACATATTTAACAACGAAAAGTGTGTAAATTAAAAAGAATCTGTTGAAATTAATTCCAAAATCAAAAAAAAGTTCACTTGAAATGCCATCAAAAAAAGAAATTGTGTGGTGCATGAGGCGTGTGTGAGATAGCTTTGAGAATACCTAGTGACATATGTAGACTACTAGGTTTAAAGAAGTGAAGGAGAAGGATGAAGTGTGAGAACATAGAATGTATCCAGGTTTTCAAGGAAACAGGATTATTTCTAAGCCAGTTAAATCAGATGTGTGCTAAGGTTTACTCGAAAACAAGCTCAAATTAAAGTAAATTTCACAAAAGATTGAGTTTCACAACCAAAAATGTCAAAAGTTCATAAAAGATACAAACATTTTCCCATCTCTACGTCATATTGCACACCCTCGACATCACGATCATCGCTTGTATAAACATCCCTCCCGCAACTCATCACTACTTCATCACTTCTATTTGTTCAACGGATTAGTGACGAAAAAAATACAAACTACGCTCAAAAAGATGACAAAGAAAAGTTTAAAAACGAAAGTTATCACAGGGCGAATGAGAATTCCGATTGCCTACAATCCGATGAGCAATCCTTCATTCCAACTGAATTGGGCGTTTTAAGAAAAACAAGGTGGTAACTACTACTTATGTTGTTATGGAGTTATCGTCGATGGGGTGGATGGGGAGATGGGGTGGGTTTGTACAAAGGTTCTGTTTTGCTTTTGATCCTAATGACATATAAAATGCAAGTAAGATAGACATATTGCCAACACTCACTTATAGTTTAATAACATTTTTAGCTTGCAGCCTTTCAAATCATCCAAAAGCATGATTTTATCCTTTCTTATTGATAGAATAAAAAGAGAATCGCTTGTAACTGAATCTGCACATAATCTCGCAGGATGCATAAGAAGAAGTGGAAGGCCACTGAAGAAACGAAAAAATATCCAAAACAAAATGCAAAAAGGTAAAACCTTTGGCAAAGGTGAAAAGAGGTTCAACTCAAACAGTATAGCAATTAAAATAAGCTCTCAGAAAAATAGAAAACAAAAGTTAATTTCGTTTTAAATGAGGAAATTAAGTTAAATCGTGTTTAAACATGCCCGCTTTAAAAAAATTTTCTTCTCGCAAGCTAAAGTATCTTCGTATTAATCAAAGCTTCATTTTTGGAAACACACTATACATTCTACTATCGTCAGAAGAACAACAAGATCAACGGCAAGTCCCCCCAGCACAGAGCAGGCACAGTTAGAGTGGCTTTATTGCAGTGACGTAGTTATGTCTAACATGCCGTTGGTTTAGACAACTAGTGCGTGTCTTGGATACTGTGCCAGAAGGAGGGAGAGGGGGGGGTTTCAGCCAGTGCTTGGAGGAGTTAGGAGGAAGCAAACACGTCATCATACATGGCGTAAGCTCTCGCATGTAGCAATGTCTCAGGACACACAAGTGAAACAACATGACATAATCATGGAAAAAATCGCTGCAAGCATTTTACAACAATGAAACTCAAACCAAACGGACCAATGCTTTCCTTCTGAATCGCTATAATTCTCAACGTGAATTTCAAAAAGAAAGCAATCAGGTGTTGCATATAAACATTAATTTCACGAATCGTCTTCTGCAGCAGCCAATAGCACATGGATTAGAATTTGCCAGCGTTCCGAGCAGCGGGAAGTGAGCATCGCCCAGAAAAGTCTGAGCGTTGTGCTGGAAACCAGAATTGAAATCTCAACAAAAATGTATCCAAAACGAATATTTGTCTAGAGCAGCTTCTTCTACGTGCCAACGTTTTCAGGAACCCATGTTGGCGTTGAAACTGTAGTGGCACTTCTGTGACTGCCACACGACTGCCACAACATCTCACTTGAGTCTCTGCGTCACATTCGCCAGGGCCACTGCAAACGCCTGCACCGCACTGTACGGGTACTGGAAGTCGAGCGTGTAAGCGTTCGTGTCGATGCGTCCAAACTGCATCACCTGATCAGTTGTCAGAGAAGTGGCAGGGAAGATGATTTTCATGTGAAAATTCTACGATTGAATTGATAAACGCTTTCTTCAAAATCTATATCTCCGTCGTAAATCACTGCAATCACACTTGATTATCATGCAAAACATCAGATTTGTGCAGAGAAAGAGACAAAGACCTGCTTTCCAGCCAGCTCGATCTGGAAGTTCTTGGCGCTCTCCTGGGTCACTCTGCCGCCAAAGTCCAGCTGATAGACCTGCGTGTTGGAGGGTGGGTGAATGCATGTAAGATGAGTAGTTGAGGATGGTGGATGGGTGGATGAGTGGTTGATGAAAGATAGAAAGTTGGATGAAGGATGGCTGAAATGCAGGAAAAAAGGGTTTAAGATCTTAGAATAATTATATTCAATTTAATTATAAAGAAGCAGGTCAAACCTGGCTGACGTCATTCCACATGGGCGCCTTGTTGTGCATCGTGAACCTCCGTCTCCTCCTTTTGTTGTTGTTGTTGTTGTTGTTGCTATGCGCTGGAAAGATGTTGCTTGAACTGTTGCAATGGTAGCAGTTGCTATGGTAACAGTTTTTGCTGCTGACTGGGTTGCTGTTACAGCTGTGTTGACAACTGTTGTTGTTGTTGTAGCAAACGTGAGGATGGTAACTACTCGTGCAACGGTTTTCTTGATTGCCAACAAAATGGTTGCTAAGCTGGTTGCTGTCGTCATGGCAGTTTTGTGTGTCTTTGCAGAGTTTCGCGTCGTTGTCGGCATTAAAAGTGTTGTTGTTGTTGTTGCAAAGACAATTGGAACTGTTGAAGTAGTTCTTGTGTTGGTTGTGGAAATTGCAGCTGAAATTATCGTTTTCGCCATGCATTTGTTGTTGTTGTTGTGGGTTGAATTGGTGTTGTAGTGTTTGTGGTTGTTGGATAAAAGCTGATTTTTGCTGACTGTTCAAAAGTGACGAATCGACGAATGCTACAGGCGTGGAGAGTCTGCGCGTCGGAGGCCCTTTCAGCAATGGTTGCAGAGTATTTGGTTGTTGTGGTTGCGGTTGTTGTTGTTGTTGGTAGTAGCAACAATGCTGAGACGACATGGTGATTTGAGGAGTTTTAGTAGCGTTCTTGCGAGAAGGAGAAGCTCTGTTCTGAACCTTTTTTAACTGTCGCGCCGCAAAGTTATATTGAAATTGCTTTCAAAGGCGCGAACACACATGCAAACAAACAGTCAGTCTGAGTGCAAACATCAGTGGCACGCACCTCTCCAAGATTCACACATCCGCAATGAATCGTATTCAAACAGCCGCAGAGATTCCCAATCAAAAATGGAAAAAAACTTGCAAACATTTTCACACACACACACACAAACATACAAATACACACACACACACACACACAACCATACACACACACACAAACACAAAAAAACACACACATACACAAACCTTATTCCTCAGTCTAGCCTTTTGGAAAGACTCCAGGTTGTGGTAGTTTTCGCCAGTCACTTTGGCGCTCAAAGCCATCAACTCGTCTTCCGAACTGTCCTCTTGACAGCCCGTCGTCACATGGTTTCCTAAGTAAATGTTGTTGCAAGTGTTGATGTTGATGGGATTGTTGATGTTGTTGTTGTTATCGCTTTTAATTCTTTGTTCCCATTCCGCATGACCGATTCCGGTCCTATGCGGAGAAGGTATGTGAACACCTCCCCCCTCTCTCTTAGAGCCTCCTTGCGAGGGGGGGGGGAGGTGGCGCTTTTGAGATCCTCTTCGTGTCCGAGGGCAGCCAACGACGCCTCGTGAAGGCGGGACCATATAGCCGATGTGTTGATGTTGATGGGATTGTTGATGTTGATGGGATTTTTGATGTTGAAATTGTTGATGGCATTGGCATTATAACAATTTTTTATTAGTTGTTTAACAAATTTAGAGTTTCCTATATAAGATGGCAGCGTTAACAAATGCTAGGAAGTTCTAGGTGCTACTTATGGCAAGCGTCTGTCTGGCTGGGATGAATAAAGAATGAAGAATATATATATATTAGGGTGCTTCCATCCATAATGCTAAATTTTTAAATTAGGTATTCATTATCGACCAACCCATCATTTGATGATGTCTCACATAAAAACTCAATAGCCAAAATATTTCTTAATTAAATTAATATTTAGAACATGCTCAACACGTTTCAAAATACACGTTTTTACCATTTTTATCGATTTTCTGACCAAATATGGCAAATACGTATTTTAGAACTTAATGGATGACCTTACTGGTTCAGAACGGGTTAAAGTCGATCGACTTCCAATTCTGGTTTCTGGACAGGATGTGGGAAAATTGTTAGCTGTCCCTAAGCTCCAAGATGGCACGGCGGCTTCAATGTCACAAGCAATCACACAAACTATTGATGAATGGGGCTTGCGAGACAGGATCAAGGGTCTCTGCTTTGATACAACGCTTTCAAATGCTGGAACAAAAGGTGGCACTTGTATTCGTCTGGAAGCAGAGCTTGGTCGACAGTTAATCAATTTGGCATGTCGTCACCACATCTCCGAAATTATTCTTGAAAAGGTTTTCAGCGTTCATGACGTCTCAAGGTCTCCTAACATGGAGTTGTTTGGTCATTTCAAAATTTGTTGGCCCCGTATTGACCAGAAGTTATTTTGTACAGCAGTTGAAGATAACACTTTAGCAAGTATGATAGCTCCTTGGAAGGACGATGTCATAAAGTTTGCACAGTCTCAGCTGAATAAATTTCAACCTCGTGACGACTACTGTGAATTGCTTGAACTGTCTATCATTTTCTTAGGAGGCACACCTGAACGTGGAATACGGTTTCGGTACCCTGGTGCTATTCACAGAGCTCGATGGATGGCGAGGGCCATTTATTCCATAAAGATGTGGTTATTTCGCAAACAATACGATCCACTAGACGCAGGCGCCAGCTGTCGAAAATCTAGAAGTCTTTCCTATGGTCAGAAAATATGGCATCACCTGCAAGAAGTAAGTTTGTTCATCACTAAAGTATATCTGAAATACTGGTTTGAAAGTCCAGCTGCAAACTGTGCTCCACGACAAGACCTTGCACTGTTATGTGCTTTATCTGAATATCCAAATACTGAAATTGCCAAGGCTGCCACTACAGCCTTTGAGCGACACCTTTGGTATCTCTCTGAAACACTTATTGCCTTTGGCTTCTTTGATGATGCTGTCACTATAGAGGAGAAGCGCTTGATGGTAGTGGCACTCCAAGAAGTTGAAGGCTCAGATGAGCCTCTAAAACGAATTCAGCCATTTGAGCATCCAACTACTAAGAAACTTCACAACTTTGTTACAAAGAGCACTAACTATTTCTTCACGATTCTTGGCATATCCCAGGACTTCTTGCAGGTCGATCCCAGTGAGTGGGAATCTCAATCAGAGTATCAAGAAAGCAAACGACTTGTGCAATCTGTCAAAGTCGTCAATGACTTGGCTGAACGTGGGGTTGCGTTGATTCAAGAGTTCAACACGAGTTTGACACGCAATGAAGAACAGAAGCAATATCTCCTTCAAGTCGTCGAGGACCATAGAAAAAAGTTTTCGGCACCGACTAAGTCATCAGCAGTTGATGCCAAGTTACAGTTAGTTCCCAAAGAACATAAACGTTAGGACTTTTGAATGACTTTTGATGACTATTGAATATTAATACTGATAATTTTTATTTTGACGCTGGATAAATTTTCAGTTAATAAAGTATCTACAACTGTCATAGATGTGTTCTACAGGTTTTAAATCGCGATCGCAGGTTTTGACACAAATATTGAAAACTTTGAAAGCGTTGAGCATGTCCTAAATATTATTATTTTCCACCAATTTTTTTTTACAGCCTTTTTCTAACTAGCATCATGTAATGCAGGGTTGGCAAACACGATCCTGATACTTTCATTTTTTGGAAGCACCCTAATATATATATATATATATATATATATATATATATATATATATATATATATATATATATATATATATATATATATATATATATATATATATATATATATATATATATAATTAAACTTAAAATACAAAAATAAATGCATGCGTCGTCATCACAGTCTCAAACCTGGTTGGTGTCTTGGAAGGAGAAGAGGTGATTGGAGCTGAGACCTTCCTAGTAGCCTGGTGATGATGATGATGATGGTGAAGAAGATGATGAAAGTGGTGAAGATTAGGTTGATGATGATGATTAAGTTGGTAGTGAAGATGGCAATGATGATAATGATGACGAAGATGTCAATGGGAGGGAGAGAGGGATAATGATGAGGCTGTCAATGGCGATGATAAACGAGCAAATGATGAAATAAATGATGAAATAAATGATGAAATAAATGATGAAATAAAAATTCCACTCTTCGAAACTGCATGCATGGAAAAGGGTCAAGAACCTATTGCAGTGTTGTTGGACGGTCTTCTTGTCGAGTTTTTGTTGTTGTTTGAGTAGTTGTTTGTGGACGGGAGAAGAAGGCAAGGAGGCGCTGATCAGTTGTTTGGGTTTGTTTCGTCGTTCTTGTTGCTTCTTGTTGTGGAAAGGACTTTTTTTTGAATCGGTGTTTTTCATACTTTCGTTGTCGATGTCGTCGTAGTAGTAGTAGTAGTTGTTGTCCAGATAGCGTTGGCAGCAATTGTCGTTGAAAGTGTTGTAGTTGATGTTGATGCAGTTGTCTCGGAAGATGATTTTATGCTCGCCTAAATCATCTTGCACCAAGTAGGCCACTCCACTCTCCACCAGATCAGCACGACCAACGTGGTTGAGGCTGTTGTCATGGTAGGGAGTGTTGTCATGGAGGCAGAGGGGATGGTGCGATGAGGAAGACCGATGGATGGGAGAAGGAGGAGTGGACGAATCACTTGAATTGGTGTTGTTGTTGTTGTTGCATTTGAAATTGTTGTTGTTGTTAGTCTTGTTGTATGGTCTTTCGATTAAAGGAAGTGTTTGTTGTTGTTGTTGTTGAGTGCCTTTTTTAGATTCACTGAAGCCACACAAGCCAGTTAGAAATCTTCTCTTTTTCGACCTGCTGCTGTGTTGTTGCGAGATGTTGTTGTTGTTGTTATTGTTGTTGTTGTGTTTCTTTTTGTTGCTGTCGCCCTTCTTGGCAGATTCATTGCTACTACTGCTTATGACGTCACTGTTGTGACTCAAAGACGGCAAGTTGATTCCCGCCAGAAGATCATTATCATCATCGTCCTCTTCCTCCTCCTCTTCATCACTTTCATTCAGACCATTGTTACTTCTCATGCAGAATGCACTTTTAGCGAGTTCAGCAAACTTGACCTTGGCGCTCTTGGAGGGGGTGCTGGTGGTGGAGGAACTGGTCTTGCGAGGGGTGCTGCTGGGGGTGGTGAGGCGTCTCAGGGGGCTGGCTGGCGTGATTGTTTGGCATGGGGATTGGTGGGGAGATGGATGGCTTGAGTGGTGGGTAGATGGGTGGCTTGAGTGGTGGGTAGATGGGTGGGGGGAAGAATTCGGTGAGGCGAGATGAGAAGGTTGATGGTTTGGAACGGAATGCTGATGGGCGTCTGATGGGAGAGGCAGCGTATCATTGCAGTGTGGGACGTTAAGGAGTGGAGGATGATCGGCTGATGAGGCTGCATGATCCTGGAGACTGTTCGCAATGCACTCCAGTTGCGACTGTAACATCAGGTCTCTGGCCGTCACTTCACGTTCGTAGTTTTTGTTTGTTGTTGTTTTCTGTTCCTGGTTGTTGGAGTTGTCCTTGTGTTCTGTTCTCATATCTTCTTTATCTTCTTCTTCTTCATCGTCTATGTACTGAATACTTGGTTTTTTCAAAATGATTTTATCACCGATAATAAGATTTCCATCAACGGTTTGGTTCAAAACACTGTCACCACCGCTCACTGCTTCAGTGTTCTCGATGGGGGCATCTGGTGGCGGGTCGATGCGAGGACAAAGTATCTGGCAAAGGTCGCTTGAGCTGTTGGGCGTCAGGGTGTCTCTGGATACGAGAGTGACGTCAGAAGAGGAGTTGAGAATGTTGGTGGTGCTGTATGTGCTGTTGATGTTGTTGTTGATGTTGTTGTTGATGTTGTTGTTGATGTTGTTGATTGCGGATTTAATGTTGTCGCTGAGAGAAGGGGGAAGTGAAGAGTTGTTTTCGTTGAAGGTTTTAGTTGGGTTTGCCTGGTTGAAGAGTTGATCTGGAGGCTGGCTGGACAGCGCCATCAGTTGGTTGTCTATTTGTTGGTTCATGCCATTCCTCCTTACCACGACAAAGCCATTACTAATGTTGTTGTTGTGGTTGTTGTCATCAGGTGTGATGTGGTTGTCGCTGTTGTTGATGTTGTTGTTAAGGACAAAACTGTTGATTTGAATCATTGCGGCGTTGTCAAGGTTGTTCGCTGCAATGTTGGCGACGATGAAATTACTCTCCAAGTTGTCGTTGTTGTTACGGAAGTTGTTGTAGAAGTTGTTGTTGATGCTGAGATTGCTGTTGTTGTTGCTGTTGCCATATCTGTCTCTGAGGAAAGATTCCAGAAACGGATTGACTTCAGTCGGTGAAACTCGTGTGAGTCTCTCGTTTAGTTGTCTGTGCAGAGACTTTTTGTTGCAGAGGTGTAGTTGCAGGTGTTGTTGTTGTCGTAGTTGTTGCAACAGTGGAATGTTGATTGGTTGCAGACTAGTGTTCACAGAAATCATATCTCCAGAACTGCTGATCTTGCTGCATTTGTAATCGTCACAAAGACCAGAGACGCTACTGATTGAACTTGTCTTTAGAGAATTGCTTTTTCCTTCGTCGTACGTGTTGGAGATGGAGGCGACGATATTTTCGAGGATGAATTCCTCTTCATAGTTTGCATCGTCAGCATCAGCAACAACATGATCGAGCCTTCCATCTGCACCCGCTCCCTTCAAAACCTCCGTCATCCTCATCTCATAGTCGTCCACCTCGGCCATGCTGCTTCCTCTCCTAACGCCACAGTGTCTGCTCTTGCTCGAAGCTAGTCTGTTGCCTTTGTGGTGACTGCATTGGCGACAGCAGCAGCAGTCTACGTGCGACGTCAAAGAACATCTGAAAGTGATGATGATGACGATGAAGATGATAACGACCAACCTTAAATCAAACTACATCACAACCCCAATCCCACCTGCTGGCAGACACCAGTCTGGGATGAAGTTCCAGCAGCGAGACGGTCATTTGGCGCGGTTGCAAGTGCAGGAGGCTGGTCTTGTAAACGACCGAGCCCAGCTTCTCGGGCAGGCAGGGTCTGGAGCCGGTGAAGTGGAACTTGGTGCCCCAGATGTTCGAAGTGATGCTCACAAGGACGTTTTGCTGCGGTGGAGGTGGAGTGGTGGTGAGGGTGGTGGAGGTGGAGTTGAGGGTGGAGGTGGAGTGGTGGTGAGGGTGGTGGAGGTGGAGTTGAGGGTGGAGTGGTGGAGTGGTGGTGAGGGTGGTGGAAGTGGAGTTGAGGGTGGAGGTGGAGTGGTGGTGAGGGTGGTGGAGGTGGTGAAGGTGGAGTTGATGGTGGAGGTGGAGTGGTGGTGAGGGTGGTGGAGATGGTGGAGGTGGAGTTGAGGGTGGAGATGGAATGGTGGTGGTGGTGAGGGTGGTGGAGGTGGAGTTGAGGGTGGAGGTGGAGTGGTGGTGAGGGTGGTGGAGGTGGTGGAGGTGGAGTTGAGGGTGGAGGTGGAGTGGTGGTGAAGGTGGTGGAGATGGTGGAGGTGGAGTTGAGGGTGGAGATGGAATGGTGGTGGTGGTGAGGGTGGTGGAGGTGGAGTTGAGGGTGGAGGTGGAGTGGTGGTGGTGGTGGTGAGGGTGGTGGAGGTGAGGGTGGAGGTGGGTTGCGAAAGATGAATTACACGCTCAAACTTCAATTATCAATTATAATAATTAATCAATCAATTAAATAATTCATATAGCGCTTATTCATAAGCTCATGTAACTTTTGCTTAAGTTTTTGGCACCTCGGGCAGGGAGTTCTCGAAGGCGGTGTCTTCGTTCGCCTGGTCGACGTAGTCTCGGCACTTGAGGCTGTCCCTCAGCTTTATCAACTTCTTCTGCGTACCATAGGGGGAGACATTTAAATAGGGAATACAATTTAAAGTTTGGAAAAGTGATTGTTTAAAGAATGTGTGAGTGTTACTAACTTTTTTGCTACTTGTGCTGTTACTGTTGTTGCTATTGCTACTGTTGTTGCTGTTGTTGTTGTTACTGTTGTTGTTATTATTGATGTTGTTGTTGTTGTTATTGTTGTTGTTTTGTTGCTCGGAAGAGTCAGAATCTCCAAGAAGTGGATCTTGTTGTTGTTGTTGATGGTTGCTTGTTGAGTTGTTGGTGGTCGTTGTTGAAATGCTTGAAGTCATCTCATCATCTATCGGTGGAAATTGTTCAGTTGGTATGTCGTTGTGAGTTATACGTTTCTAATTCAAACTAAAAGAAACCCATTTTTTTGGGAGAACAAATAAAAGAAAGGAAATTGAATGAGAGAGGATTCAATTTGTTCTGAGCACGAACCTCTCTTCAGCAAGTTGCTGTCGGCACTGCTGTTGCTGATCAGAGAGCTGCTCATCACGTCATTCTTGTTCTCAGTGCTGCCTTTGATGGGAGTGTTGTTGAAGTTGTTGTTGCTGGTGTTGCTGGTAGTGAGGTCAATATTTTGATTCTTGGAGTTGGTGGATTTGTTTGGAATGGTGCGTTGAGGGTCGAAGATGACGAAGTCTGGATGCAGCTTGCTGGCCCTTCTGCCCTTCAGGAGCGGAATCAGTCCTCCCAGGTGCTCCAAGTACAAGATGTAGCAGGAGGAAGAGGAGGAGGAAGAGGAGGAGGATGATGATGATGATGACGCGGAGTCTTCACTGCCCTGGTGGATGATGGTGCAGTGGAGGCGGTTCTTGGCGGGTGGTGTGGTGCAGACGAACTCTCGCAAGCGCCTCTTGAACGGTACGTAGCCCTGAATGGTTTCACGAAATTGAACAAACAATGAAATGCAATGAAATAAAAAATTTAAGTTTTGTGAATTTTATATATTTTTTATTTTCATTTGATTATTATAGAGCTTATTGATAACTCGTCAATAACAACATTACCTGCAAACTACTTCAACACCAACATCACTAAAAACAACACCAAAAACAACATCAACATGAGGACCTTAATAGTGGAAGAGAACATTTCAGTGAGGGATGAAAGGATGGGCGCAGGCAAAGGCAGCAGGGGCAAGAGAGACTCATCCTTCAGACGGTCTCTTATCGATGCCCTGCACAGCATTTGGAGGCTAAAAACGCCCCGCGACAACCAAATCGTCAGCACCTAAGAAGGAAATTATAACTTGAGTTGATTAAAATTGAATTTAAAAAAATTTTATTTTGAAAAAGTTGAATGTTTATAGCTTTTCGCCACAAAATAGATGAGTCAGGGTGGAAAGTTTTGATTTATAATGAAGATTTGAGAGACAATCGTTGAAGTGTGTGATGGAGAATTGAGAGAGGAAATGAGACTAAGAGTCACCTCTGAGCCGACCGATGCGAAGACTCTCTTGTCGTCATGAGCCCAAGTTATCGCTGAAACCGTGTGATTGCACTGGGATGTTGTTGTAGTGACATTTGTAGTGGTTGTTGTGGTGGTTGTTGTTGTGGTTGTTGTGGTGGTTGTTGTTGTTGTGGTTGTTGTGGTGGTGGTGGTGATGGTGGTGGTGGCGGTGGTGGTGGTGGCGGTGGTGGTGGTGGTGGTGATGGTGATGGTAGTGGTGGTGGTGATGGTAGTGGTGGTGGTGGTGGTGGTGGTAGTTGCAATAGTTTCGAAACGTTTCAACCATGCTAAAAAGAGTAGGTGTTTCGCTGAGGAACGCAGAGAAATAATCGAGAAAAAAAAAGTTTAGTTGAAGAAGGTGGAAAGGGTTAATGAAATCACATTAATTGCTTGCGAAGATGTGAAAAATTCAATTTGACTCCAAAAAAGGCGTTTAAAAAAAGAAAAAAATCTTTTTGAAGATTAAAAAAAACTTTTATTTGTACAATTTCTTGAGATTCGCTTAAAAAGTGTGTTTGAAAAACGTCAATTTAAAGCTAAACTAACAGCCGAGCATTATTCGTTCGCACTTTTAAAGAAGGTTTAGTTTTCTCTTGGGGGGAATAGAAAAGGTTTTCAATATATTTTTGATATTTCAAATTAGCCCATGATGGCAGGCAAGATGTCTGCCTTGCAAGCCTCTTCTGCACTGTTTTTAGTAAATATCTCTGATCCATAAAATAGAATTAGTCTTGATATAGGCATGGGTAGTAAAAGTGGAAGCAAATGTAATTTAAGCGATTTTAATAGAATTTACGATAGGAACAGTGAAAGTGTTAGTAATACTAGAGTAAACCTGTGACGAAGGCAAGGTGATGGAGAGTTGGCACTGAAGGTTTCTGTTGTAGAACTTGAGGAAGCTTTTGAAAGTGCCTTTTGCGTCCTTCTTGTCGACCAGATGACCTACCACTGCCAAGACTCGACCATCGTTTGACCACTCTGCCATGACACCTTGGGAGGTTAGTTGGTAGTAATGTTTTACTGCTTTTGTATGCTTCTATATATTAGTTTTGAAATGGGCATTGCATAGGGGCTGAACCGGTGAATTTGGATTAACAAAATAAATAAAGTAAATAAAATAGGTGTTATTTTAATGTTCAAATTTAGGGTTACCGAATTCAATGGGACAAACAACTTACTGAATGCATTTGAAACAACGGACAGACACGAGTACCTTTGAGTCCAGTGTGGATGACCTTGGGGTAGAGGTCGTCGTAACCAGACATGAGCAGGATGTCACCCACCGATAGGACCACCGACAAAAGGTGGGGAGAGAAATCTGGTGAATAAAAAAGTTTTTTGCGTTTTGAATTTTGATTTTATACTTTTAAAACACAAAATTTGGAACATTTTAAAACTTTATATTCTTTAAATTTAAAAATCTTTAAATTTTATAATTTTAAATTCTTGAAGCTTGACGTTAGTTTACATTAAAAGTTAGTTTTGTACTTTTTGTATTTCATTTTTGTCTGCACTGAAAAGCATTCATTAATTCAGCAGCACTCAGGCAGTTTTATTGACGATTCGAATAGAGAAGAAAACTCTCCAAGAATTTTATATTTAAATTACCTGAATAAAATATATAAACGTTGTTTAAAACTGCTAATTTTTAAATAATTTAGAAATATACTTTGCGTTATTCGTTTTAGCATTTTCGATTAGTCTTTTTCTTGGTTTGAAAAGATTTTTAACGCTGAAAAATCTCTAAAAAGCCAATACAAATGAAGACAACATCCGTCGTTCAAAAAGAATTCTGCAAGGAAAGCTCAGTGCACATGTTCGCTTGACCTTTGACGTTCATTAAGACTGCATGAGACAGTGATCTGTCAAACCCCATTCTTTCATTACCTACCAATGACCCTACGACCACAAACCATCTGCCCACCTATCTCCCGCGTACCAACCTCACACTAATCACCCACCGACTACCAACCAACCAACCAGCCAAAACACCCACCATGTATTATATAAGCCATTCATAGTCCACCTCTTATTATTTAGGATAAGGAAAAAGCACAAACTCGGGATAAATCATGGATCGGCAAATTAATCCACGCTGCATGCACAACCTTCCATGCATACTTGCATCTTCTTCTCAAACTTCTAATGCTCTGCAGTTGAGATCTGCAAAGAGAAGGAGGTTAAAGTGGTTCCAACTCCAGCACTCCTCAACACCTCCACTACTGATGTTGCCTGAGATCTCACATTATTAAGCCTCACACCACATTGTCGGTGTTTCCAGCGTGTGGATGAATGGAAAAAGAGAGAATTAAGTGAGAGAAAGGAAGAATGGTGTGGAAGGATGGATGGAGTGGAAGGAAGGATGGATGGAGTGGAAGGAAAGAAGGATGGAGTGGAAGGAAGGATGGATGGAGTGGAAGGAAGGATGGATGGAGTGGAAGGAAGGATGGATGGAGTGGAAGGAAGGATGGATGGAGTGGAAGGAAGGATGGATGGAGTGGAAGGAAGGAAGGATGGAGTGGAAGGAAGGATGGATGGAGTGGAAGGAAGGAAGGATGGAGTGGAAGGAAGGAAGGATGGAGTGGAAGGAAGGATGGATGGAGTGGAAGGAAGGATGGATGGAGTGGAAGGAAGGATGGATGGAGTGGAAGGAAGGATGGATGGAGTGGAAGGAAGGAAAGATGAAGTGGAAGGAAGGATGGATGGAATGGAAGGAAGGATGGATGGAGTGGAAGGATGGATGGATGGAGTGGAAGGAAGGATGGATGGAGTGGAAGGATGGATGGATGGAGTGGAAGGAAGGAAGGATGGAGTGGAAGGAAGGAAGGATGGTCACAAGCGAGTAATAACTCAGTGCTTCTCCTGCTAGTGGTGGTGCTGATGATGATGACGCCATAAACTCTCATTAAGGCTTTTATCTTTACTTTTTATGCGTGCGAAGATTTGTGTGGGTGTGGAACCTCATATTCCGGCTAAGCTTCTTTAAGGAACCTACGTGTGTGTGTGTGTGTGTGTGTGTGTGTGTGTGTGTGTGTGTGTGTGTGTGTGTGTGTGTGTGTGTGTGTGTGTGTGTGTGTGTGTGTGTGTGTGTGTGTGTGTGTGTGTGTGTGTGTGTGTGTGTGTGTGTGTGTGTGTGTGTGTGTGTGTGTGTGTGTGTGTGTGTGTGTGTGTGTGTGTGTGTGTGTGTGTGTGTGTGTGTGTGTGTGTGTGTGTGTGTGTGTGTGTGTGTGTGTGTGTGTGTGTGTGTGTGTGTGTGTGTGTGTGTGTGTGTGTGTGTGTGTGTGTGTGTGTGTGTGTGTGTGTGTGTGTGTGTGTGTGTGTGTGTGTGTGTGTGTGTGTGTGTGTGTGTGTGTGTGTGTGTGTGTGTGTGTGTGTGTGTGTTGTGTGTGTTTGTGTGTGTGCATGTGTCAATGTGTGCATGCCTAGATGAATGTGTATGGGCGCAGGCGTTATAACGTACTTTACGCGCCTTCTTTATTGTCGCCACACTCGCCATGCAATTGTAGTCTTTATTTGGCACGCCCTGCGCAGGGAGTTTGCGGTGAGATATGCGTCTTGGGGGCTTGCATCCAGGGTGTTTGTGGACGCTTTGCGAGATTAGACGCTTCTAACTTTCTTTAAATGCATGCATGGTAGGATTATATAATCTTTGAGTTTATAAGCACTGATTTCTAGGCGCTTAAAGATCTTTTCAGAAATTTATTTATTTATTTTCAGATAAGCAGATTGGGTGTATTGGTGCCTTTTCGGTGCAGAAATATAATCATATTTCCACTTTTCTCTTTGTTATTTCTTTAGAATTTTTTTCTTTTACCGAAAACTTTTAGTTTTTCCGCGCGAAATTCTTGAGTGCACGGGAATAAAGACATCTTGAACAAATGGCCACAACGTCAGAGTCATGTTGCAAGTGCCTCAAGGCTCTACTCTTTTGTGTGGTTTGCCGCAGAAATATATAGAGAAAAGCAGAAAAAGAAAAAAGAGAAGGTTAAGACACGTGAAGAAATAAATTGGCAAAAAGAATTATGCAGAAAGAATAAAAATATAAAGACAAAAAAACTGAAAAAACGATAAAGAGAAGGACAAATAGAAAGACAAAGGGAAGGATAAATAGAAGGATGAATAGAAGGATGAATAGAAGGATAGAGAGAAGGATGAATAGAAGGATGAATAGAAGGATGAATAGAAGGATGAATAGAAGGATGAATAGAAGGATGAATAGAAGGATGAATAGAAGGATGAATAGAAGGATGAATAGAAGGATGAATAGAAGGATAGAGAGAAGGATGAATAGAAGGATGAATAGAAGGATGAATAGAAGGATGAATAGAAGGATGAATAGAAGGATGAATAGAAGGATGAATAGAAGGATGAATAGAAGGATGAATAGAAGGATGAATAGAAGGATGAATAGAAGGATGAATAGGCGGATGAATAGAAGGATGAATAGAAGGATGAATAGAAGGATGAATAGAAGGATGAATAGAAGGATAGAGAGAAGGATGAATAGAAGGATGAATAGAAGGATGAATAGAAGGATGAATAGAAGGATAGAGAGAAGGATGAATAGAAGGATGAATAGGCGGATGAATAGAAGGATGAATAGAAGGATGAATAGAAGGATGAATAGAAGGATAGAGAGAAGGATGAATAGAAGGATGAATAGGCGGATGAATAGAAGGATGAATAGAAGGATGAATAGAAGGATGAATAGAAGGATGAATAGAAGGATAGAGAGAAGGATGAATAGAAGGATGAATAGAAGGATGAATAGAAGGATGAATAGAAGGATAGAGAGAAGGATGAATAGAAGGATGAATAGAAGGATGAATAGGCGGATGAATAGGCGGATGAATAGAAGGATGAATAGAAGGATGAATAGAAGGATAGAGAGAAGGATGAATAGAAGGATGAATAGGCGGATGAATAGAAGGATGAATAGAAGGATGAATAGAAGGATGAATAGAAGGATGAATAGAAGGATGAATAGAAGGATAGAGAGAAGGATGAATAGAAGGATGAATAGAAGGATGAATAGAAGGATGAATAGAAGGATAGAGAGAAGGATGAATAGAAGGATGAATAGAAGGATGAATAGAAGGATGAATAGAAGGATAGAGAGAAGGATGAATAGAAGGATGAATAGAAGGATGAATAGAAGGATGAATAGAAGGATGAATAGAAGGATAGAGAGAAGGATGAATAGAAGGATGAATAGAAGGATGAATAGAAGGATGAATAGAAGGATGAATAGAAGGATGAATAGAAGGATGAATAGAAGGATGAATAGAAGGATGAATAGAAGGATGAATAGAAGGATGAATAGAAGGATGAATAGAAGGATGAATAGAAGGATGAATAGAAGGATGAATAGAAGGATGAATAGAAGGATGAATAGAAGGATGAATAGAAGGATGAATAGAAGGATAGAGAGAAGGATGAATAGAAGGATGAATAGAAGGATGAATAGAAGGATGAATAGAAGGATAGAGAGAAGGATGAATAGAAGGATGAATAGAAGGATGAATAGAAGGATGAATAGAAGGATGAATAGAAGGATGAATAGAAGGATGAATAGAAGGATGAATAGAAGGATAGAGAGAAGGATGAATAGAAGGATGAATAGAAGGATGAATAGAAGGATGAATAGAAGGATGAATAGAAGGATGAATAGAAGGATGAATAGAAGGATAGAGAGAAGGATGAATAGAAGGATGAATAGAAGGATGAATAGAAGGATGAATAGAAGGATGAATAGAAGGATGAATAGAAGGATAGAGAGAAGGATGAATAGAAGGATGAATAGAAGGATGAATAGAAGGATGAATAGAAGGATGAATAGAAGGATGAATAGAAGGATAGAGAGAAGGATGAATAGAAGGATGAATAGAAGGATGAATAGAAGGATGAATAGAAGGATGAATAGAAGGATGAATTGAAGGATGAATAGAAGGATGAATAGAAGGATGAATAGAAGGATAGAGAGAAGGATGAATAGAAGGATGAATAGAAGGATGAATAGAAGGATGAATAGAAGGATGAATAGAAGGATGAATAGAAGAATAGAGAGAAGGATGAATAGAAGGATGAATAGAAGGATGAATAGAAGGATGAATAGAAGGATGAATAGAAGGATAGAGAGAAGGATGAATAGAAGGATGAATAGAAGGATGAATAGAAGGATGAATAGAAGGATAGAGAGAAGGATGAATAGAAGGATGAATAGAAGGATGAATAGAAGGATGAATAGAAGGATAGAGAGAAGGATGAATAGAAGGATGAATAGAAGGATGAATAGAAGGATGAATAGAAGGATGAATAGAAGGATAGAGAGAAGGATGAATAGAAGGATGAATAGAAGGATGAATAGAAGGATGAATAGAAGGATGAATAGAAGGATGAATAGAAGGATGAATAGAAGGATGAATAGAAGGATGAATAGAAGGATAGAGAGAAGGATGAATAGAAGGATGAATAGAAGGATGAATAGAAGGATAGAGAGAAGGATGAATAGAAGGATGAATAGAAGGATGAATAGAAGGATGAATAGAAGGATGAATAGAAGGATGAATAGAAGGATGAATAGAAGGATGAATAGAAGGATGAATAGAAGGATGAATAGAAGGATGAATAGAAGGATGAATAGAAGGATGAATAGAAGGATGAATAGAAGGATGAATAGAAGGATGAATAGAAGGATGAATAGAAGGATAGAGAGAAGGATGAATAGAAGGATGAATAGAAGGATGAATAGAAGGATGAATAGAAGGATGAATAGAAGGATGAATAGAAGGATGAATAGAAGGATGAATAGAAGGATGAATAGAAGGATGAATAGAAGGATGAATAGAAGGATGAATAGAAGGATGAATAGAAGGATGAATAGAAGGATGAATAGAAGGATAGAGAGAAGGATGAATAGAAGGATAGAGAGAAGGATGAATAGAAGGATGAATAGAAGGATGAATAGAAGGATGAATAGAAGGATGAATAGAAGGATGAATAGAAGGATGAATAGAAGGATGAATAGAAGGATGAATAGAAGGATGAATAGAAGGATGAATAGAAGGATGAATAGAAGGATGAATAGAAGGATAGAGAGAAGGATGAATAGAAGGATGAATAGAAGGATGAATAGAAGGATGAATAGAAGGATGAATAGAAGGATGAATAGAAGGATAGAGAGAAGGATGAATAGAAGGATGAATAGAAGGATGAATAGAAGGATGAATAGAAGGATGAATAGAAGGATGAATAGAAGGATGAATAGAAGGATGAATAGAAGGATAGAGAGAAGGATGAATAGAAGGATGAATAGAAGGATGAATAGAAGGATGAATAGAAGGATGAATAGAAGGATGAATAGAAGGATAGAGAGAAGGATGAATAGAAGGATGAATAGAAGGATAGAGAGAAGGATGAATAGAAGGATGAATAGAAGGATGAATAGAAGGATGAATAGAAGGATAGAGAGAAGGATGAATAGAAGGATGAATAGAAGGATAGAGAGAAGGATGAATAGAAGGATGAATAGAAGGATAGAGAGAAGGATGAATAGAAGGATGAATAGAAGGATGAATAGAAGGATGAATAGAAGGATGAATAGAAGGATGAATAGAAGGATGAATAGAAGGATGAATAGAAGGATGAATAGAAGGATGAATAGAAGGATAGAGAGAAGGATGAATAGAAGGATAGAGAGAAGGATGAATAGGAGGATGAATAGAAGGATGAATAGGCGGATGAATAGAAGGATGAATAGAAGGATAGAGAGAAGGATGAATAGAAGGATAGAGAGAAGGATGAATAGAAGGATGAATAGAAGGATGAATAGAAGGATGAATAGAAGGATGAATAGAAGGATGAATAGAAGGATGAATAGAAGGATGAATAGAAGGATGAATAGAAGGATGAATAGAAGGATGAATAGAAGGATGAATAGAAGGATGAATAGAAGGATGAATAGAAGGATGAATAGAAGGATGAATAGAAGGATGAATAGAAGGATGAATAGAAGGATGAATAGAAGGATGAATAGAAGGATGAATAGAAGGATGAATATAAGGATGAATAGAAGGATGAATAGAAGGATGAATAGAAGGATGAATAGAAGGATAGAGAGAAGGATGAATAGAAGGATGAATAGAAGGATAGAGAGAAGGATAGAGAAAAGGATGAATAGAAGGATAGAGAGAAGGATAGAGAGAAGGATAGAGAGAAGGATAGAGAGAAGGACGCCAAAGAGTATTGATTGGCACAGTTTACTAGTCCCCACTGACACAGCATTACGGAATAAATTGTTGTTGATGTTGGTGAGACAGTTCAAATCTTCCTGCTCTCAGGCCCTCAAGGTTGATTCTTATTCGCCCTTAGATGTTCTAGTCTATTATATGTACCAATGTTGTTGTTGTTGATGTTATTGTTTTTTTTGCTGGTACCAATGATGTTTCAGTTGTTGTGGTTGTTGTTGCACGTGGCCGTACAACACTCGAAAAGCATTCACTGGCAATAAACTAGGCTGATCTGCTAGGCATTCAGGATCGGAATCAGTGACTAGAGTACTGGATTTATGAGACAGACTGTGTGTTTGTTTGTGTGCTTCTGGTTTAGTGTCCTTGTGTGTACTTGTGTGTTTGTTTGTGTGCTTCTGGTTTAGTGTCCTTGTGTGTACTTGTGTGTTTGTTTGTGTGCTTCTGGTTTAGTGTCCTTGTGTGTACTTGTGTGTTTGTTTGTGTGCTTCTGGTTTAGTGTCCTTGTGTGTACTTGTGTGTTTGTTTGTGTGGTTCTGGTTTAGTGTCCTTGTGTGTACTTGTGTGTTTGTTTGTGTGCTTCTGGTTTAGTGTCCTTGTGTCTACTTGTGTGTTTGTGTGGCGGTCTCTCTGAGATACCACGTTTCCTTCTCAACCAATAAAAAACGGAATGCAAAGCTCCAGTACGAGTGCTACAAATTGCAAAAATATAAATTTTACACAATTCTTTTAGTTTTCCTTCAATCCAACAAACAATGCCTATCCATGCAAAGGAACTAAAGTGTTGTGTGGTGTCGCATGCACAATGAAACACATGAAAGCTTGCGCCCGCATTATCAAAACTCCCAAACCACATAAACAAAAATTAATGGCAATGCACCACACATCTCCATCATCCTCATCATCATCCTCATCATCATCATCATCTCCATCATTCTCATCATCTCCATCATCACATGTGACTACCTTTGCTGACGTTGTTGTTGATGTCGTAGTCGACTTCTCGATTGTTTAGGTGAGTGTTGTTGTCGTCAGTGAGGTTTTCGTCGTTGTTGTTGTTGTTGTTGGAATTGTTTTCATTATTATTATTATTGTTGTTATTGTTGTTGTTGTTGTTGTTGTTGTTGTTGTTGTTGTTGTTGTTGTTGTCGTTGTTGTTGTTGTTGTTATTGTTGTTGTTGTTGTTGTTGTCGTTGTTGTTGTTGTTGTTGTTGCTAATGCTATTTGGATCATCGTCGTTATTATTATTGTCATTGTTATTCTTTGAAGACTTATATTGAAAGGCATTTGAATTGCTTGTGTTGTTGGAGGCGCTGGTAGTTGGTTGATTGTTGTTGTTGTTTATTTTTTTGTGGTTGTTGTTGTGGTTTTTGGTGTTGCAGTTGTTGTTGTTGCAACTTTCTTGAGCGGTTTCAAAGGACGGATCGAGTAAAGAAGTGTTGTTGTTGTTGTGGTTGTTGTTGTTGTTGTGGTTGTGGTTGTTGTTGTGGTTACTACTTGTTGCGTCATTGACATTATTTTCGTTTCTATTTATGTATTGGCTGTTGTTGATTTTAGTGGTCGTTGTTGTGGCTGTGAGAGTGGTTGTTGTGGTATTGGTTGTGTTGTTGTTTGTCGTGGTGGTAGTTGTAGTGGTTGTTGTAGTGGATGTGGTGGTAGAAGTATGATTTTGGAAATGGACATTAGAGGTAGTATTGCAGTTGCTGTTGTTGTTACTACTGTTTCTACTATTGTTGTTGTTATTAGTATTATTACTAATGTTATTGTTGATGTTGTTGTTGTTGTTGTTGGAAGAAGATTTATCAAGAGGCTGGTTGAATTTATGAGCCGACCAAACTAGCGAAGATATTTCCAACTGTGCATGAATCACCACCTAGTGATGTATGCATGAATGCATGGGTGCATGAATGAATGGATGCATGAGTGGATGGATGGAAGCATAGATGGATGCATGAATGCATGGATGCATGGGTGGATGGATGGAAGCATAGATGGATGCATGAATGCATGGGTGCATGAATGAATGGATGCATGGGTGGATGGATGGAAGCATAGATGGATGCATGAATGCATGGATGCATGGGTGGATGGATGCATGGGTGGATGGATGGAAGCATAGATGGATGCATGAATGCATGAATGCATGGATGCATGGGTGGATGGATGGAAGCATAGATGGATGCATGAATGCATGGATGCATGAATGAATGGATGCATGGGTGGATGGATGGAAGCATAGATGGATGCATGAATGCATGGATGCATGAATGCATGGATGGATGAATGCATGGATGCATGGGTGGATGGATGCATGAATGCATGGATGCATGAATGCATGGATGCATGAATGCATGGATGCATGAATGCATGGATACATGAATGCATGGATGCATGAATGCATGGATGCATGAATGCATGGATGCATGGGTGGATGGATGGAAGCATAGATGGATGCATGAATGCATGGATGCATGAATGCATGGATGCATGGGTGGATGGATGGAAGCATAAATGGATGCATGAATGCATGGATGCATGTGTGGATGGATGGAAGCATAGATGGATGCATGAATGCATGGGTGCATGGATGGAAGCATAGATGGATGCATGAATGCATGGGTGCATGAATGCATGGATGCATGGGTGGATGGATGGAAGCATAGATGGATGGATAAATGCATGGATGCATGGGTGGATGGATGGAAGCATATATGGATGCATGAATGCATGGATGCATGGGTGGATGGATGGATAGATGAATAGATGCATGGATGGATGCATGGATGCATGGATGCATAGATGGATGCATGCATACATGCATGCATGAATGGATGAATAGATCAATGGAAGCATGCATGGATGGGCACTCACTTGGGCCAGCATGGTGCCAACACTGCTCATGACGATTACCTTTCCAGCCGTCGTTCCGAACATCACCTGGTGTTTCAATGGTGGTCAAGGATTCGGTGAGTGACTCAGTGAAAGACGAAGTGATAACGCAGGTCGCATTCTTAAATGGTCGAAAAATAGATGGAAACCTTTGATGAAGCCCAAAGGTTCACCCATTTTGATTACCGAATCATAAGTTTATTATTATTATTATTATTATCATTATTATTATTTAAATTTTTATTTTTTATTTTAAAATAATAATAACATTCCGATTATTCCGTTCATGGCCCTACCTTTTGGTCGTCGGGTGCCCACACTCCACACGTGACGTCACAGGACTCCAGGTTGAGGGTGGACGACCAGTACCTCTGCCCGCCCACCGAGCCCACCAGCACGAAGCTGTCCTTGTAGCAGATGAGCGCCATCTGACCATCGTGACTCCACGAAAAGTCGGTCACCTGGGTGAGGGGGGAGGGTGGAGGTAGGGGTGTTGCGGGGGGGGGGGAGGTTTGGTAAGGGTTTTGGTGGTTTTGATAGTGATAGTTTTAGTAGTACTGATGGAAGCTGCTTCAAGTTCTAAATCTTGAGAGCAACAAAAAGTGAAAGAAGAGCGCGTCCATTGAAGCGTAACGGAGGGGCAGACAAGCAGGAAGGGTGATTGGTGGTCTGGGCTCGTGGGGCGTCCATGCACATTAATCAAATGCCCTGACCACGTGTGTCTAGGACCACTCAGACCTGGATTTATGCACTTTTCTAACTTTTTGACAAATGCAAGTCTATGGCAGAGTCCGAATGACTTGCAAATTGATGTTCTCGAGTCATTAATAACTGCCGTCGGATCACCATGATGCATGGACGACATTAGCATGCAAGATTTATTCATTTCTCGCTTTAAAAAGAAACATTTTAAAAGTGTGTTTTAGTGAATTTGTTTTTTAAATTGGGTTTCAAATTTGCAGAAAGCTTTCGAAACATGCGTACGAAACGAATTAGAAAACGCAAGTTTGTACTTTCTTTCTTGGTTGTTCTTTGGAATTGCCATTCGCATCTGAAGATTATATCCTGCGTCAATATTGTCGCAGGATAGCGTAGCTGCGCGGTTGGTGTTATCCTGCGTCCCGATTTTATAATCTAGTAATTATATAAAAAAATAGTTAACAAATAATAATTATTTAATTATTATTTTACGAAAATTCACTTAATATTAATAAATAAGGAAAAAAGATTGTTAAAAGTATCTCGCTAAAACCTGGACGCAGGATAACACCAAGCATTCGCATCAAAGCATCAAACTAAGGCTTGTGAGAGACTAGCAGATGCTCACAACTTACAGAAGACTAAAATATTTGCATCGTCATGATTTCCTGTCGATTGTTTTTTTCAAAGTTGGAGATAGGGAAATATGAGTTTTCCGTTTAGATTTGAAGCACGATTAGTTAGATAGTGGCTGTTGACAATTCAGTGGCTGTTTCAAAAGTTATAACGCGAGGCAGAAATACAACCACGAAGCAGTCTGGCTTCTCATTACCTTTCAGCAACTACTGCTTTTCCACTAAACATTGCTGCCTTAATTCTTGCTGCATTCTTTCCATCATTATCGACTGGCCTTTATTGCTTGATTGCGTGCCTGGAGCCTGGAGCCAAACGGTCCCAACGCAGTCCTAACCGCATTCGATGAGTCTTTCTCTCATTCATTTTGCATGCTAATGTCCTCAATTAAACGAATAATCTTAAAATGTTTGGAAGAGGAATAAAAGTTAATTTCTGTTTTTAAACCCAAAAAAGGGTAGAAAATGAGGACCACATGGACGGTGGCAGTGCTGCTAAACAACGAAATTTGAAACACGAGCAAGCGTAACGGAATAGTGAAAAAGTGGAAAGTAAACAAAAACAAGAATGGAAAATGTAGGAAGCGCTTTCATTCCATTTCATGGGTCGCTGTTCCCTTCGACAACCCTTTCTCTCTCATGCACCCCTCTCCCTTCACTGCATCCCTCTCCCTTCACTGCATCCCTCTCCCTTCACTGCATCCCTCTCCCTTCACTGCATCCCTCTCCCTTCACTGCATCCCTCTCCCTTCACTGCATCCCTCTCCCTTCCCTGCATCCCTCTCCCTTCCCTGCATCCCTCTCCCTTCACTGCATCCCTCTCCCTTCACTGCATCCTTCCATCACTTTATCAATTACGTACTATAATTTGCTTCTCATTCATCAATCCAATATTTCTATAAATGATTAGTTTATCCATTAATTCATTGATTGATTGATTTATCTATTATTCTTTTTCTTTCTTCCTCTTCCTCTTCCCTAGAAATCACAGAACATTGGTTGGCTCCTCCATGCGTGGGAAGGTGTGTTTCATTGATGGATTGCGACCGGATCAATCTTCGACTCAGAAGAAGAAATTATGGATTGAAATTTCGTCAGATGCCGTCTTTGTTGGTGGGTGTGTGCTGGCTGGGATGATGGGTACGTCAGGGGCGTGGGCGGAACTAGATGTTTCGAAGTTGTTCTGGGAGAGAACGTAATAATGGAAACTTTAATTGGTAGGCTTCAAGAAATGTTCAAAAGTCGGAAAAAGGTCAAAAGTTATTTGAAAATGGTGGGATTTTCGTGGGTGGGGTGGTGGATGACAACTGCTTTTGGTCGTTTAAACCACTCAGATCAGCCTGGAGCTTATCCAGCGCATTCACACACACCAAGTCGAGCAGGCTGAAGAAAGTGATCGGAAACTCACGAGTAATGGCAATAGCTGGTTGGTCAAAAATCGATGATCGAATGCGATTTATCTAGCGCTGAGTTGCTGGTGGTGAGATAGCGCCTAAGACAGATGCCGTCAGTTCGTGCACATGACTGCAATGAGGATGTGCGCCTGTACAACATGCCAAGATACTTTATTCCATTTAAATTCTTTCAAACTTTTTCGCTCGTAAACCACTAGAGGGCGGACATGAAGAGACTGCATTAGAAGAATCGCCCTCAAGAGGTTTTGTGTGGGATGTGGATGTTTAGGAGAGGTTCTGTGTGGGATGTGGATGTTTAGGAGAGTGGACGCATGCTCTGAGAAAAGATCTTCTGGACTGACTGGCGGAAGAACGACTATTTTGAAAAGCTGACCCCGAAAGAGAACGGAAATGAGTTCGGAGTTCTGATTAGCATTCTTCTCACAGACCTCTTCCTTGTTTATTGTGCCTTTTCTCTTTCACTTACTTATTCAATCTTCTGCTTTTTCTTTGTACTCGTAATCTTCTCCCAAACCATACTGCAATCTATGTCACTTTAAAAACTAAACTTTCTACTTTTTCGTTCTACTCCTCTTTCTACTCCTTTCTTTCCACTTCTTCTTTGACTCCTTTATTTCAATCGCTCTTCCTTTTGCACACATACCTCATCCTCAGCTAGTCAAGGCTATCTTCACAGCCATCTATCTCATCTGACAAGTGCTTTTTGATCTCTCTCAAACCAGGAATTCTCACCCAGGCTGCTGCATCCTTACAAAACAATTTCCAACTAGCCAGCATCCAACTATCTTGCAACGTCCTTTTCAAACTCCACACAAACTCCATTCATCTGCACCACCTTAACAAAACATCTTTCTACCCTCAACCCCCTCCCTCTCCTCCCGCTCATCGTCACCCACCCACCCACCTGGCTTGAGCGGTCGTTGATGAGTTCAATGGACCAGCGACCATCATGTTTCACCCACACGAAGATCACTCCGGACTGGTCGCAACTCGCCAGCTTCTGGAAAGGCTCGTTCCACCGCACCAGCATCACCTGTCAGCCATTTGGTCTGGTCAATCAATCAATCAGCCAAAAGTATTTATATAGCGTTTTTTTTCCAAATTTAAAAGTGCTTTTAAAATATAATTGTTATATAAAACTAATGTCTTAATTTAAATGGCATTGGTAGGTTTCTTTATCTGAAACTTTTCTAATTTTTAAATGACGGTTTATTTTGGGTGTTAAGGAGACAAGATAACTCTAGGTTTAAATGTTTGCAGCAGCATCATTACAAACTCATCGGCATCATCATCGTTATCCGGAAGCAGGTGAGTGTCTAATTAGACGAACGTCTCCGAAGAGAAAGTGAAGAAAGTGAATCAAATGAGAGAGAGAACGAAGCAAGAAAATTTTTTCCAGGAGGTGTTTGGGTGATTAAATGATGATTATGGCACTGTTAATCAGCGTGATTTTCTTGATCATGCTGATGATGATGATGATGAAATGTGTTTTTTTTTTGTAAAAAAATGAAAAATGAAAATTATAGAAGAGGAGGAGAAGGAAGAGGAAGAGGAGGAAAAAGAAGAAAAAGATTAATAAAAAGAAAGAGAAGGAAGAGGAGAAGGAAAAGGAGAAAGGGTGCCTCCGCCCTCCAAGCATTCCAGGGCCATTTGTGTAGGCAGCAGAGAACAACCTTCTACAACACTTCGATTCCTTTTTTAAGGCTGAATTGGCAATCATACTTGCACCTATAAGTGTACACACGCTTTGATATTCACAGGCACACACACACACACGAACGTGCACCGACACACGCACACACGCGCATAGAAGTAGTCGTGCAAGCAAGAGAAGGGAGAGGGGCAAAAACAAAAACACATCGAGCCTTGGATACTCAGATCAATAGAACGCTTTTGGAGGCGCATGTGCACACATAAGGATGCGATCACTTTATATGCAAATATGCATTCTATGGATACGAATACATACATCCCACGCACAAGATCCCTACATTTGTATGTGACAATACTGCCCATGTTCTGGTGTGTGTGTGTGTGTGTGTGTGTGTGTGTGTGTGTGTGTGTGTGTGTGTGTGTGTGTGTGTGTGTGTGTGTGTGTGTGTGTGTGTGTGTGTGTGTGTGTGTGTGTGTGTGTGTGTGTGTGTGTGTGTGTGTGTGTGTGTGTGTGTGTGTGTGTGTGTGTGTGTGTGTGTGTGTGTGTGTGTGTGTGTGTGTGTGTGTGTGTGTGTGTGTGTGTGTGTGTGTGTGTGTGTGTGTGTGTGTGTGTGTGTGTGTGTGTGTGTGTGTGTGTGTGTGTGCTCGTGTGTGTGTGTGTGTGCGTGTGTGTGTTTTTGTGTGGATGTGTTCAATCATCGAAGTCATAACGAGGGATTATTCCACGCAATATGCAAACAGCTTCCAACTAAGGACAGCCTTTTACAGCAGCTGAAATTAACAGTTTTCCAATAAAAGAAACCGCCATACCTTCAATTCAAGACATTGTCCTTTTCAAAAGCTATTTGTCATTGGAGCTTAATGCCTTCATAGAGTGATGCATGGCCTGCAGTCGAAGCGCTCATCTGGCGTGGCAGGCAGGTGCTTGCTAATCGCACTTTGATTTGAAAAGCTCGCCTAAATGCATTTCAGTTAGATTTCGGCTTCCATATTAGTTTTTTCTCGATGTTTAACTAAAAAGTTCTGAAACTTCAAGTTGTGATTGATTGTACCTGTAAATGGAAAAGAAAAACTGATTAAGCTTTAAATCGATTATTTCTCTTTTGCATCTTGTGCAGGGCTCTCTGCAGCATCAACACGCTTCAACAATATTGTTGTATGGCTAAAAATAAATAAATATAATCTATATAGAAAGATATAAAACTGTTTTATCGTTTTAACGGTTCTTTTTTGCGTTTATATAACTCTTTAAAAATATCACAATTTTAATTTCAACTTTTAAATTTTGATTTTACTTGAGCTAAATCTACAATTTTTTTTCATTTCTTTGAATTATAATAAATAAATTATTCAAATCCGTTCCATTAAAATTCACAATTGCCTTGAGTACAGCAGCGGGAATATCAAGCTTTATTTCTTTTACGCGAGTGAGGCCGTCACGCTGCCTCTCTGTTGGTCTGCATGGTCTGCATGGTCTGCATGGTCTGCTTGGTCTGCTTGGTCTGCATGGTCTGCATGGTCTGCATGGTCTGCATGGTCTGCATGGCAATCCATCGGCCGTTCTAGAGTCAAGGTATGCTGTCTTGTGATAAGGTACGACCAGCATTGAGACGAGCTAGTGATGGTGATTTTGAGACGTTCTCTCCATGTAAGAGTGTTGAGGAGAGAAAGAACTTCAGATGGCGACTGGATCCAAAATCGAATTGGTACCAGATCATTAGGAAATAATAGGCAAACAAGTAAAATACACTAATAAATGCTTCAAAAGTGGTGTAAACTTTCAGTACTTGTTCTTATGAGAGTGAAGCAAAATTCTTTGGTTAAACTCCCCTAAAGAAACTACATTAGGAAATAAGCAATCAATCACAATTAGTTTTTAGACTGCATTTTTTTTTTTAATTTTTTATTCCTAATTGAGTTGACAAAAACATTTTTTGACTTTTTTTTCTCAAAATTTTTCTTCTTTTCAAATTAAATTTCAAAGAATTTGAATTTTTTTTTTTCATGGTACTATGTATCAATACAATATTTATTAAACGAAATAGTTTGCCAAGTCTCTTGAAAATTTAAGTTTAAAATTCTATAAATCTTCAAATCTCCCGCAATTCTGTCATTCTACCCCAGTCACCACATAACCGCTTCCCATTCCATTCCACCACAAACAAACCAAAGAACCCAACCTTCACCACACCACACCCCACCTCCCCTTCACCACACCACACCACCCCACAACCAAAGCACACTCCCCCCCAACCTTCACCACACCACAACACCCCACAACCAAAGCACACTCCCCCCCCTTCACTTCACCCACCCACCTTCACCTCACCCACCCACCTTCACCACACCCACCCCCTTCACCTCACCCACCCACCACACCCACCCACCCACCTTCACCTCACCCACCCACCTTCACCTCACCCACCCACCTCACTGCGATGACCTCTCAGATAGAAGTTAGTTCTGACCGGCTCGTCAGGGTCGTCTGCCTGCAACGAAGTGAACGTTATTCCAACGACGCCCTTCGAGTTGCCGGTCGCTAGCCATCCTTGGTGCGGTCTGCCCTCCTCCTCCACCGAGTGACCCATCCACGACAGGCTGTGCACCTGAGAGTCACTGTGTGTCGTCTCACTGTCTTCGATGAAGGCGAACATCTTCAGTGGTCGTTTGGTGGGTTTTAAGTACAATCCTGGGGTTGGTAGGCTTCAAAATGATGTCTCTTGTTGTTCCAGTTAGTATCACCCACAAGTCTCAACCAGAGGGACCACACTGCAAACGATCCAGAAGGTAAAAGTGCGTCAATCCGAACGTGACCACTTCATGAGCGTTTCACTTGTTTATGGATTGATTTTAATTCAAAGTATTCAACACCTGCAATAGACCGTTAGTTATTACTTATTTAGATCTTCACTGTAGTAATTTAAAAACTCTGAAGAACCAGGCAGTTTGATGATTCAGAACTAACTGTTTATCCTATCATTTATTCAAACAGATTCAGAAAACAAAATAATTTCCAAAGGTTTTATTTTTGCAGCCTTGCCAGCAAAACTCAAATACATTTTACCGCCCACAGCTTCTAGATACCAAGGTCCTTTTTTATTTTAATGTCGTTTTAACTGATTTCATGTTAATTGATCCTTTCCAATGTGAAATTAGTTCATTAAAAGTCATTTGCTTCTCTCATCCATTCAGATGGCCATCGGCAAACGTTGATTTCCACATGCACTATCTCGCAGACTGAGGACGACGTGGGGAGAGTGCAACGCTGCATGCGCGCTTTAAAGGCGTCAATGCCTTCGATGGTATGCATGTATGGTGGCGACTACACACTCCCATGAAGAAACACCCGGCTTGGTGCAGTGTCCTAGTGAGAAGGAAAGAATCTCAAATGCAGATTTCAGCAAGTACCAAAAAGCCCAATTTTTCCGTGTTAAAACTTTGTGTTTCAATCATTATTGTTTTAAATTTATAGTTCTATTCTACTGATGTTTGATCAAACTGAAGAAAAAATACGAGCACAGCAATGAATTACTTAACAATGTTTGGATTTGGCATGCGTGAAGCTGGGGTTACTCGATTTGCTCTATGGTGTTGCAGCAAGAGCGTGTCAATGATTGCAAATGTCCTTCAAATGCTATTTCAATCACAACGAATCAGCTCACAACTTTGATGGCAGCGTCTTTATAATTGATTGAATGCTTGAGAAGTTGAACTAGCTGAAGCATATGTGCAAGCAGTTTCAGTGCATGTGGATTGTGGAATTAGCAATATCACGTTTGTAGGAATAATATATACGCAGTTTCATTTCTACTTTAGAAAAAATCAACGTGCATTCTCAATCGAAAAGTTTAGATTCTGTAACTTCTTTGCCTTTCTCTATTCCACTCCCCTGAGTCAACACTGTCCAACCTCCAACCACTCCACTCAACACCATCCAATCTTTTTTTCCTTCGCTTGAAATGTGCGTGCAAAATGTTTGGTGCATGAACGAATAATAAAAACTCCTCGGGAGTTCAGAAATTGTATTAAAATTGATTCCTTGCTATCATTATCATCATTCTTATTATTATTTTAGCATCATCATCATTTTTATTATTCATATTGTTTTTCTCACCATCCTCATCTTCCTAACTATTTATTATCATCCTACATTATTAATGTTGTTGTTGCTGCTGCTATTGGTCTTAGCATTACTACTCTGATCTGTATGAGATGGAGGAGAAAGAGTAGAAGGATGGTTGAAAGAAGGAGGAGAAGAAGAAGCAAAACGAAGACGGGACAGATGGAAGGGATGGAGAGGATGAGAAGGATGTAAAGGATGAATCTTACTCTTGTTCTGATTAGGAGAAGAAGGAGGGAAAGAGGGAAAAGAATGATTATGGGGAAAAGGAAGAGGAGGAAGAAGAGGAAAACAGTTGGAGAAAAGAGGATAGCTAGGAAAAGGAGGAGGAAGGAGACTGGAGTTGAAGGTGCAAGGAGGAGCAAGGAGGTCCCATCCCATCCAGGAATGGAGGTTCATCGAAGAGGCATACAGGTACAGCACCCAGTCCTCCCCCTTCTTCAACTCACTTTCCACTCTCGCTGCGTTCAAAACGCATTCGGAATCCCTCGCCAGAAAGCTGGCCGAGGAACAGAAGGGCGTGCGCAGGCAAACGATCAGGCACTCTAAGACACTCCGGCTCTTTTCTCTTGAGATCTGTAATGATGGTGATTTGTCCTGAAAAATTACATTTAATTGTTTTTAAAGAGTGGCACCTGGTAATTGACTTGGTGATGGCCAGGCACTTTCTGCCATTTCTTGGGAAGTGTCTCGTTGTCACCTGCGATGAATGCTTCCACTTCGCAAAGGCTCAAGAAACCAGTGCCATTAGTAGGCTGCTGGATGATGAGGTGTTTGGAGAGAGGCGTGGGAAGGGTGCAGTACACGGTCATTGGCACGGAAGTGGCTTGGCTGGAGAATTGGTTGCACATGTGGTAGAAACCAAACAGTATCTTACTGCTCGCTAGGTTCTGCCTACTCAACCCGACGATGAAGAAGTCAAGGTCAGAGGAGGAATGGCCAGTGACCACCACCCTCTCGACCACGTAGAAGTTCTGCATGTCGCACATCCACCACGATCCAGTGGCATCGTTACTAGCACAAGTGAGTGACAATCCATCTACTGCCAAGCTCGCCATCTCCGATCCCAAGGTGCTCTGTTGGCTTGCTGGTTTTCCCAGCAGAACGTTGTAGGCAGAGACTGATGGGTGTTTGGAGGTGTGTTCGGCGAATGGTCATGTGATGATAGAGTACTTTTGATATGAAATTGAAGGAGTTTGGGACGGGTTTGTGTTTGAGCGAAGACAGCGCAAAACGTAAAAAACATGGAAACAAAAATACTAACTGTTGTAAACGAGAACTTCTTTGATGCATACCAACAACATTGTGGTAAGCAGCAAGAAAGTTTGCCTTAGAAACAGCATTTTGTTCACTCCAAAGCAGCGTGAAAAACTAGGCAACAAAGTTGAAATAATGTTCAAAAGTTTTTGAAATGTGCTTTTAAGTTGCTCTGAAGACATCGATTTTCGTGCAGAAGGGTGTTTTGAAGTTAGCTGATTGTAGCCTGCGATGAAGCAGAGGAAGCCAGTGGTGGTGTAATTATGCAATGGTGTGATGTGGGGTGGTCTGATGCGATAATGATAGGAGAGACGATGGAAGGGGTAAATAATGGTTACAGTTCTGGGAGGACATTGATTTTCTGGAGTTTTAAACACTTTTCATAACGCAGAAAAGTCCTTCCAAAGAAATCGATCCCGAAACTCATAATTGTGGTTTGTGACGACGAAAGAGGTTTGTATTTTGGATGTGTAATTATGGGATTTGACTGTGGAGGTTTGATGATGATGTGTTGATTTTGTCGATGGTGGTTGATGATGATGATGATGGAAGTAATGCTGTTGCCACGATGATACAAAGATGAGATGATGATAATGGGAAAGGCTAATGATAATAATAGTAGTTGAAAATGCCTTTATCTTTAATACCTGGTTATTTTTTCCTTGTTTCTTCGGACAGTCTGCAACACTCCTTGCACATGGCCTGAAGGTTTTCCCGCCACAATGGCGGAGCGCCACATATGAATACTCAAATACTATGTACACCGGCTTTTAAAGTGGAATTTTAAGATCAAAAGGTGCGCACTATACATGGTATTAAAGAAATGTTTCTAAGAAATAGTGGTAGATTAATTATCAATTACTTTTTTTTATTTTTAAATGGTACTCAAAAAGTCTTTGAATGCATTTCCGCGGGCGCCGAATAGTTCCTCAGTGAACGGACAAGTGCTTTGGTCTTAATGGAGAGTGATCAAGACGCCAATGGCCTTTAATAATAATAATAATAATAATGTCATTTTTGTATAGCGCCCGGGCACGCAACTGAAGCGCTAAAACAAAAGCGGTGGATGAAATGGATTGGCGAGGTCTAGGTCAAGTCATGCACTTGCTGGAAGCTTGAGTCATCTTCCCTTCTGTCCCTCCTCCCATCGGCATCAGTCACCTCCTCGAAGTCATCATCGTCGCCATCTTCCTCATCTTCATCTTTCCTGGATTGCAAGCCTGTAGGCTCGTTGCTGAAGCTGGCCTGGCTCGCGTACACATCACTAGTGCTGTCTTCGGTGTAGAATGTAGGGTGTGTGTACTCCTCCCCCTCCTCATCCTCATCCTCCTCTTCCTCCTCACTCAGGTTGATGCCAGAGTTGTGGGACTCGTTTGGGTTGACTGCTCGTGCATGATTGAATGGGTGAGTGAGGAGGCTGTGTGAAGCCGTGGGAAAGTAAATGAATGGGAAACTAGGAAATGGAAGATGTACACTAGATTTTTAACAAAAAAATATATAAAAGTTCATCCACAGACAACATTTTAGTTTCTATTTATGCATAGCATGCGAACTAATAAATTAAAATGTTTAAAAATACCGATAAACTTTTGCAGGATTATTTATTTTATACAAAAATTAATAAATTATTTCTCAAGGCATACACTTAATGTACACACCAAAAAAAATTCGTACCCTTGTTTCTGGATACATTCCCAGGAGAGGATGACTCACTCAAGGTCAAATCTCCTTCATCCCCCTTCACAAGACGACCATCCCTGCCAAAACCACTATCCATCTTGCCTCTCTTGCCACCCACCTCCTGACCTCCACCAC
>OX030958.1:11643361-11648361 GCA_943735955.1 Piscicola geometra | reverse complement strand
ATGGTTGTGGTGATGGTGATGATGATGGTGATTGTGGTGATGGTGATGATGATGGTGATTGTGGTGGTGGTGATGATGATGGTGATTGTGGTGGTGGTGATGATGCTAATGCTGCTGATGCTGATGATAATAATGATACTAAGCAAGAGCACCTTGTTGATGGAGTTGTCGTTATAGAAGAGGAGTTCGTGCAGGAATGTCAGTACCTGGAGGGGGCACTTGTCGCAGGAGTCCCTTAGCTTCGAGATGGCCAGGATGAAGGACTGTCGTTATGGTGAGGTGGTCTTTGTGGTGAGGTGGTCGTTATGGTGAGGTGGTCGTTATGGTGAGGTGGTCGTTATGGTGAGGTGGTCGTTGTGGTGAGGTGGTCGTTATGGTGAGGTGGTCGTTGTGGTGAGGTGGTCGTTGTGGTGAGGTGGTCGTTGTGGTGAGGTGGTCGTTATGGCGAGGTGGTCGTTGTGGTGAGGTGGTCGTTATGGTGAGGTGGTCGTTGTGGTGAGGTGGTCGTTGTGGTGAAGTCGTCGTTGTGGTGAGGTGGTCGTTATGGTGAGGTGGTCGTTGTGGTGAAGTGGTCGTTGTGGTGAGGTGGTCGTTATGGTGAGGTAGTGGTCGTTGTGGTGGTCGTTGTGGTTGGAGGAGTCGTTGTGGTTTTTGTAGTGGTGATGGTACTAGTGGTAGTGCTGATGCAGATGAGAATGCTAGTGGTTGTGGCGGTTCGAGAGGTAAGAGAGATTCAAAAAAGTAACGTTAGTGGTGGTGGAAAAAGTAAAAGTGGTAGTGATGATAGTAGTATTAGTAGTGGTGATGATGACGGAGGTGATTGTAGTAGTGAAGACAATGATGGTAGCAGCAGAAGTAGAAGTGATGATAGTGATGGACCTTCTGGAGGAAGTAGAGCTTGAAGTTGTGGAAGGAGTTTCTCCTGACGAGTGATGGACAACAGGGCGACTTGAAGATGCTCAGGAAGAGGCTGCTGATGCTGCTGACATTCGACAGGCCTGTGCTGTTCATCACCTGTGCAGTGGTGGTGGTGGTGGTGGAGTGATAGTGGTGGTGGTGGTGGTGGGGGTGGTGGTGGAGTGGTAGTGGTGGAGTGGTAGTGGTGGAGTGGTAGTGGTGGTGGAGTGGTGGTGGTGGAATGGTGGTGGAGTGGTAGTGGTGGTGGAGTGGTGGTGGTGGTGGAGTGGTAGTGGTGGAGTGGTAGTGGTGGAGTGGTAGTGGAGTGGTGGTGGTGGTGGAGTGGTAGTGGTGGTGGAGTGGTGGTGGAGTGGTGGTGGTGGAATGGTGGTGGAGTGGTAGTGGTGGTGGAGTGGTGGTGGTGGTGGAGTGGTAGTGGTGGTGGAGTGGTGGTGGTGGTGGAGTGGTAGTGGTGGTGGAGTGATAGTGGTGGTGATGGTGAAGTGATGGAGTGGTGAAGATTTAATGATGATTGGCAGTGTCGTAGATTCAAAAGAGTTGAAAATATAACTGTTTATTCCTTCAATAGAAATAATAAAACATACATGCATGTAAGCGAACAACACACACACACACACACACACACACACACACACACACACACACACACACACACACACACACACACACACACACACACACACACACACACACACACACACAAACACAAACACACACACACAAACACACACAAACACACACAAACACACACAAACACACACACACACACACACACACAAACACACACCCACACACACACACACACACACACACACACACACACACACACACACACACACACACACACACACACACACACACACACACACACACACACACACACCTTGGCCAGACAGAAGCAGGCTTGCTCCCTCACCTTGTGGTAGAACCTACCCTGTTGGATGGCGTACACTAAGGCGTTCTGCGTCTTCAGACTGGGAAAGCCCTCTAGAGCCTTGATAGCCTGTGGTGGTGATGATGATGATGGTGGTGGTGGTGCTGATAATGATGGTGGTAGGATAAGGGTGATGATGATGATAGTGCATGATGATGACGTCAAGAAAACTTGATCTTTCCAAACCCAACAAAAGCGACATTTAAACGCCACCATCATCATCATCACCACCACCTGCAGCTGGTAGACGACGCACTTTTCGTGTCGCAGCAGCAACTGCCACATGAAGTCAGCCTGCTCCAACCTCACCACCCTCAGCAACGCCATCTCTGCGTCAATCCGCAACCACAAGACTGGCGAATCCTCGCTGTTGTTGTTGTTGTTGGTTTTATTGTTGTTGTTGGTTTTATTTTTGTTTTCTTAATCGTCATCATCATCCTCTTTGTTGTAGTCATCATCATCATCATCATCATCACTTACTCAGTATCTGCGAAGTTGATATCGATCTCCTCACCAGTCCTTATGGGAATCTTCTTTTTCTTCTGCCTGTAATCGGCAAGGTATCAACGATATCCTCCATTCACTCCTCCATCATCCCTCCATCCTCCCTCCATCCTCCCTCCATCCTCCCTCCATCATCCCTCCATCCTCCCTCCATCATCACTCCATTCTCCCTCCATCATCACTCCATCATCACTCCATCCTCCCTCCATCCTCCCTCCATCCTCCCTCCATCATCCCTCCATCAATCACATCCAAATCCCTCCCTGAATATCTCCCTTCCAAGCAAAATTACAATAATAACCACGCCTCTCTCCCCCCCCCCCTCCCTCCACATCATCCACCCCAAAACCCTAGCCCCTCCCCCACACAAACGCAAGCTCCTCCCCCTCACAAACCCAAGCCCCTCCCCCTCACAAACCCAAGCCCCTCCCCCTCACAAACTCAAGCCCCTCCCCCTCACAAACGCAAGCCCCTCCCCCTCACAAACTCAAGCCCTTCCCCCTCACAAACTCAAGCCCCTCCCCCACACAAACTCAAGCCCCTCCCCCACAAAAACTCAAGCCCCTCCCCCTCACAAACTCAAGCCCCTCCCCCTCACAAACCCAAGCCCCTCCTCCTCACAAACCCAAGCCCCTCCCCCACACAAACTCAAGCCCCTCCCCCTCACAAACCCAAGCCCCTCCTCCTCACAAACCCAAGCCCCTCCCCCTCACAAACTCAAGCTCCTTCCCCACACAAACTCAAGCCCCTCCCCCTCACAAACGCAAGCCCCTCCCCCTCACAACCTCCTGCTTTTGGAGTGGCAGGCGATATCGAACTTGCAGCGGTTGTCCTCGATGAGGAATTGGTAAGGGAAGGAGCCGTCCAACTCCTGCACCGTCACCGAGATGGGTCCCTGGTGGCATGGTGGGTGTGGTGGGTGGTGTGGGTGGGTGATGTGGGTGGGTGGGTGGGTGGTGTGGGTGGTGTGGGTGGGTGTGGTGGGTGGGTGTGGTGGGTGGGTGTGGTGGGTGGGTGTGGTGGGTGGGTGTGGTGGGTGGGTGTGGTGGGTGGGTGTGGTGGGTGGGTGTGGTGGGTGGGTGTGGTGGGTGGGTGTGGTGGGTGTGGTGGGTGGGTGTGGTGGGTGTGGTGGGTGGGTGTGGTGGGTGGTGCGGGTGGGTGGTGTGGGTGGTGTGGGTGGGTGGAATGGTTGGTGGGTGTGGTGGGTGTGGTGGGTGGTGTGGGTGTGGTGGGTGGTGTGAGTGTGGTGGGTGGGTGGTTGTGGTGGGTGGGTGGGTGTAGTGGGTGGGTGGGTGTGGTGGGTGGGTGGGTGTGGTGGGTGGGTGTGATTTGTGGGTGGTGTGGGTGGGTGGGTGGTGTGGTTTAAAATAATAATAATATTAATTGTGGTGTGGTGGGGTGGTATAGTTTAGTGGTTGGATGGTGTGTTGGAAGGTTGTGGTGGGTGGGTGGTGTGTTGGAAGGTTGTGGTGGTTGGGTGGTGTGTTGTAAGGTTGTGGTGGTTGGATGGTGTGTCGGAAAGTTGTGGTGGTTGGGTGGTGTGCTGGAAGGTTGTGGTGGTTGGGTGGTGTGTTGGAAGGTTGTGGTGGTTGGGTGGTGTGTTGGAAGGTTGTGGTGGTTGGATGGTGTGTTGGAAGGTTGTGGTGGGTGGGTGGTGTGTTGGAAGGTTGTGGTGGTTGGGTGGTGTGTTGTAAGGTTGTGGTGGTTGGGTGGTGTGTTGGAAGGTTGTGGTGGTTGGGTGGTGTGGTCAAGTGGTAGATGAGAAATCCCCGTCCAAGCCACCCCTCCTTCATTCAACTCATTCCATCTATACCCAATCCCCCCTCCCTACTTTTTCTTCCTCCACACCCTCCCAATCCATCCACCCCCCCCCAACTAACCACATATTTCATACAGTTTTTCCCGCTATTTTCCTGCCTCACTTCCAACTCAATGGTGTTTCGCTTGCGGTTAAAAGTGAACGTGCTTCTAATCTCCACGTGACCTCCTTGGTAACTGCGAGGGGGGAGGGGATGAGAGAGTGGGGGGGTGGGAGAAAGTAGTAGTAGCTGGGGGGGGGGGTGAAAGAGAGTGGGTGGGAGAAAGTAGTAGTAAGTGGAGAAAAGATGAGAGTTGGTGAAAGATAGTAGTAGGTGGAGAGAAGTTGGGATAGGGTTAGGTGAGTAAGAGGCTGTTGTAGGTGGATGCTGTGGTAGGTAGGTGAATGGTGTACATTTTGGGTAAGTAGTGCAATAGAGATATAATATCCTAGTTGGTGGGTGACGCATTGACAAAAGACTGAGGAAACTGCATGGAAGTAGGACACGTACACCCATTGGTTGATGAAGGGCTGCATGTCCTTGCCGGTGACGCTGAAGATGTGCTTGAGAAACTGTTGTGGTTGTAGTTGTTGTTGTTCTTGCTACGAATCAAATGTTACCAACCACAACACTACTCCAACTAAATCGCCACAACTGCACTGTCAATAAAAATACCACACAAGCACCACCAAAACAACCAAACAACAACAACAACTATAAAGACAAAATCAACAACAACAACCACAACAACCCCAACAACCATAAAAGCAACAACCACAACAATCCCAACTACTACTACAACTACTACTACTGCTACTACTACTACTCCTACTACTACTACTACT
>OX030958.1:11618361-11640861 GCA_943735955.1 Piscicola geometra | reverse complement strand
GTTGCATTGTGGTTGCTGTTGCATTGTGGTTGCTGTTGCATTGTGGTTGCTGTTGCATTGTGGTTGCTGTTGCATTGTGGTTGCTGTTGCATTGTGGTTGCTGTTGCATTGTGGTTGCTGTTGCATTGTGGCTGTTGCACAAAATACAAAAAGATAACATGATATTATAATATGATAGTATTTAAAATCCTATTTTTCCATTTTCATATATTTCAAATCCGTTTCATCCAACCCCTTATCAACCACCCTCAACCGCCCCTCACCCCTCAACCATCCCTCTCAACTCTCCCCTCAAACCATCACCCCCCCCCCCCACGACACCTCATGCAGGAAGGCAGTGGTGTGCTTGAGGACTGGCAGGAGGCCTGGCAGACAAAAATTCGTCACCTCGTGCATACGTGGGTCCACCCAGATTTCAAAGGGACTGGTGGTCGATGGGGGTGGTTGGAGGGTGGATAGGGAGGAAGTGGATAGGGGGTGAGTCAAGGATGATAGGGGGTAGATGGAGGTGGTTGGAGGGTGGATAGGGAGGAAGTGGATAGGGGGTGAGTCAAGGATGATAGGGGGTAGATGGAGGTGGAGGGAGAGAGTTAAAGATGGCAAAACGGGTGAAGTAGAAGATGGCGGAAGAAGGTTGAGGAGGTTATGAAAGGTGGAGAAAGGTGGATGGAGGATTGTGGATGGAGAGTTGAGTCAGGATGAAAGGTTGGGTGAGAATTGGGATGCTTAGTTAAATGGTATGGTTGAGTGAAAGGGATGGTCATTTGGGTGGGATAGTCAGTTAGACAACTCACCCAACGGAGAGAGCGATATTGGGTGCAGCGGTGGGCACGGGCAGGTAGTAGTGGTAGGTCTTGCGACGCAGGTCTGCCGTGTAGGTAGTCTCGAGCAGGTCACCACAACTGACCGCCACCATGTACATATCTACCGTGAGCTCCAACTTCCACGTGCACACTTCAGAATAGCTATCCATGCACGGAAACCACAGTCTGCATGCATGCATGGGTGGATGAATGGATGCATGCATGCATGGATGCATGAAAAAATGCATGCATTAAAGCGTGGATAAAAAAAAATTCACAATAGATCCCCTTAATCCAACACCCACCCACCCATCCAACATCCAGCATCCACCCAGCCCAACCAACCCAGCCACCTGGACGAATTGTGGGTACGGTAGGTGAACAGGTGGGCGCCCCTCTCGAGCAGGGTGCCGTCAGTGTCGGGCACCACGAACTGCACACCCCCCCTCGGCTCACTCAACGAGAACTCCACTATGAGTCGGAAGGGCTTCAGATCTGTGTGTGTGTGTGTGTGTGTGTGTGTGTGTGTGTGTGTGTGTGTGTGTGTGTGTGTGTGTGTGTGTGTGTGTGTGTGTATGTGTGTGTGTGTGCGTGTGTGTGTGTGACCAGGGTGAGATGATTACTTATGTTGGGTAGAATGATAAAATAATAATTATCATTAATATTATGATTATTATCATTAATATTATTATTTTTTTGGAGTTAGTTTTTGGATGATTTATTTAATTGATTAATTAATAGTTAATTTGCATTGCATGTCCTATTTTATTTTTATGTATATTCCATCTTATTTATTTGCATATCCTATCTTATTTATTTGCATATCCCATTTAATTATTTTGCATATTCCATATATAACAAAATCTAACGCCACATAAATCAAAAACGGACCAATGAGGGCACTGCGCATGTCATTAGGCACGACGACCATCAGCTCTCCGCCTGCCGAGTCGATGTCAGAGGCTGACACTGCGTCGAGGTGCTTGCCCTCAAAGTGTTCCATGTTGTACCTGGATGGGTGGATGGATGGATGGATGGATGGATGGATGGATGGATGGATGGATGGATGGATGGATGGATGGATGGATGGATGGATGGATGGATGGATGAATGGATGGATGAATGGATGGATGAATGGATGGATGAATGGATGGATGAATGGATGGATGAATGGATAGATGAATGGATGGATGAATGGATGGATGAATGGATGGATGAATGGATGGATGAATGGATGGATGAATGGATGGATGAATGGATGAATGAATGGATGGATGAATGGATGAATGAATGGATGGATGAATGGATGCATGAATGGATGGATGAATGGATGAATGAATGGATGGATGAATGGATGCATGAATGGATGCATGAATGGATGAATGGATTGATGGATGGATGGATGGATGGATAGTTGCATGGATGGGTGGATGAATGCATGGGTGGATGCATGAATGAATGGATGTATGCATGGATGGATGCATAAATTGATGGATGGATGCATGCATGGTGAGGGATAGTGTGGCAAATTGATGTGATATTTGTTATAGTTGCAATTACTTTTTGGATGGTTCAGGAGAAATGTTGAGAGTGGGATCGTGGTAGGTGAAGTGAGGCTCATAAACATCATCTATACTTACTCTGTGGATCACTGCAATCATATATTATATTGTTAATTTGTTTTTCAAAACAATGTGTTATTTATTTTTACCTAATAAAATTATAAAATATATTTATTTGAATAATTTATTTACTGCATTGTTGGCAGTTAATAAAGATGTGTTTGAAGTCGGCTGTTAATGGATGGATAGACATATCCACAAATCCCTGCAGTGTGTGTTGTGGATATGAAAACTGCGTCTCCAGAAGCTAAATATGAAATTATCACATGTGTGAATAAATATGGACAAAATTGAAAAACCCACAATTAGTGTTTCAGTTTCGAAATTGATGGCCTTAATCGCTAGTACTTGGTGTTCTGTGAAAATATATTCAAAAAAATAGTATCATTAGTATTAATATTTTATATTTCAAATTGTTTACAAATTATTAGACTCTAATCATTGGACTGCTAAACCTATAATTACTTTGCTGACCTAGCTTGTAAGGCCTGTTGAGCTTCCACGAATCTTTTCGCATGTTGAAAAAATTATTTCAATATATGAACTGTAGGCTTTTGAGAACTTTTATTCTTTTTAATACATAATAATCTTTGATTCTTGAATATAAGTAGTTATACTTCACACTAAAAAATTATTTATTTCAATTGTAAATACAAAAAATGTAATCTTGTATGAAAAATTTACGAGCATTATGGGTTTTAAACTTTTTAGAAAGATGCACAGCTAAGCCAAAAGTGAAATATTCTTTAAAAGGGAACTTTAGTCGAATGGAATAACAATGAAGCTTACTATTTTGGGAAAATAAAAATGAGTTTAAAATAATTTGGTCATAAAATTAATAATACAGTAATGAAATATTAGGTTTATATGATATAAAAATAATGATAATGATGATGATCATGATGCTGATGATGCTGATGATGATGATAATGAACATTTTAGGTTACGTGCTTCCTGCCTTTCACTTCATACGTTGTTAAAGTGCACACAGAATCCCCGACTTCCCTGCTTTGAAGCCCTCAAAGCGATCACTTATCAATTTCCTTAGTGTGACATCATATGTATGCTGCTAAAGGAAAATGTAAAAAATTAATTATGCATTTTAAAAATTTAATTAATTACTTTTATTTATTTATATCTATAAATGATTTGGCTCATAAACTCAAAAACAATCAATGAAGAGTCTAAGTAAACTAGATTTTTGAAGCCAGCTTTAGAATTGTCCATCTTTTGAGAGATGCTAACTGCAGTAGCAGTGAGGGTAGTGGTGGTGGTAGGGGCTGATGGAAACGTGCTACATACTGCCTAATAATCTCTTTGAGGTTGATAAGGGCTTAATCGTATCACGACACAAACAAGAACACACACACACATACGAACACACATGCGCATCGATGCACACGCATAGACAAAAACGCAATAGTATGCAGTGTGTCACACACACATACAATAGCACGTACGTGTAGAAAGATGCAAAATCGCAGTTTATATAATTAAAATAAAAAATGATTGAATATACTTTTTTCAAACTTTAAAAATATGAAAAAAAAAGTGAATCCCACTCAAACCCACTCATTCTACTCCATCTCATCCCATCCATCCATCTCTTCTAGATCCATCCCGATTAATTCATTCGGCCATTAGATTATCAATAATCTTTCCTATCAAGTGACACATTTGAATAAATATCATTTGTGAAAAGTTCATCTTCAACCTTTCAGGTGCACGTAAAAAGATAATTATTAAATTTTAATTTAATTATTTTAAGTATTTAGTTGAACATAATTATATTTTCATAGAATATTTAATTAAATATAATGAAAATTTCATAAAATATTCAATAAAACATAAGGATAATTTGATAGAATATTCAACAAAACAAGGATAATTTCATTGAAGGGTTAATTAAATATTTTGGGTTTAATCAAGTAGATTCTTTTGAATCGATAGCAAGTGAACACCACACGCACGTATTATCAAAACACTGGAGGCAATCAAAGGGTCTTGGAGAGGTGATTAGGAGGTGCTGTAAACAGCAGTGATAAGGGATGGGTAGTTAATAATGACTTGCATGTTGATATGGGATTGATAAGAAGGTGATTGCGTTTCTCTAATTGTCAATCCTGCTGGGGTTCACCCCAACTTTAATGCAATAAGCTTCAAATAAGGTCTCACATATCTTTAAATCTTAATCACAATTTTTTAGAAATCCGTGAATTAAACTCATAATTTGTTAAGCATCGGTTGTCAAACAATTTGTCAAATATCCGTTGAATAAAACCCAAATGCAGTTTCCACTTTCATTCCAATACAAGCACGATACTTTCAAGACCTTTCAACACTATAATGTTAGAGGCACCTGACAACAATGACGGGCGTGTAACACTAGCCCTGCTTCTAGTGACATGACGTCTGTGATCCTGCGTGGTTCCCTAGACAGAATCAAAAGGCAAAAGATACCATGAAATGGAATTAGATACAATACAATACAATGACGAGTATTACTAACTTGGCGTAAACCCGAACGAGCTTCAAGACCACTAGGTTATGAATGAGGGTAAACGAGGACTACATAATGAGAATTTTTGTGAACAAAATTTAAAAATCTACATGAATAAACTAAAACAGCTGAATCAGAGCAGATAATCATGTAATTTAAATGCACAAGTATTCCAGTGCGAGAGGGGCGCACTCGAACGGAGGAGAATGTGGGTGGTTGGGTGAGCAAGCACTTCATCGGGTGCCACCGGAGCCACCTCGGTGAAGTGCGCTCGAAAATCTTGCTTTCATTAGAGCCTGCAGATAGACTGCCCTCCCCACTGCCTTCCCCACTGCCTGCACTCACTCCCTTCGATGTGATTACTTTCCTGGAAAAGATCGCTGCTTGAATTGATCAACAAGGGATGTGTCGTTGTCGTTGTCGTCATGAGCATGGACACTCTAGTTCGATGGAAGCGACGACTGCCGTGGATAGAAACAACTGAATTTGCATAGAAGGCAATTAACTCTCGCTGACAGAAATGTACCGAGATAGTTATAGCTTCCACACAAACTCTCCGAGTTAACCTATTAAAAAAGACATTTTAGAAATTATTTTAGAAAAGTTTATAATGGATTGATCACGAAGGCTAAATAAAATAATGGAGTAATTAATTATATAAAAAGTAATTGAGTTTAATTCAATTAATTAAATTTTAATCAATTGAAACTGCCTGAACTTGTAAGCATTAGTGCTACTGGGGAAGGCGGTGTGTCGACGCTGCAGGCGTATGTGCCAGAGTATGTGTTGTTGTATGTGTTTTTGTATGTGTTTTTGTGTGTGTTTTTGTATGTGTTTTTGTGTGTTTTTGTATGTGTTTTTGTATGTGTTTTTGTGTGTTTTGTATGTGTTTAGTGTGTTTTTGTATGTGTTTTTGTGTGTGTTTTTGTGTGTTTTTGTATGTGTTTTTGTGTGTTTTTTTATGTGTTTTTGTGTGTTTTTGTATGTATTTTTGTGTGTTTTTGTATGTGTTTTTGTGTGTTTTTTTATGAGACTGTAGGAATAGGTTGGATCATGCACTGTTCTGGGGTTCACAAACTTGTTTGCTTAGTTGTGGCTGTGGTAGTGAAGAAAACCAAAATATTGTTGCTGAGGTAGAGTAGTTGAAAGAATTTATGTTTGATGCTAATGAAGCAAGTGAAAACAAACACGTACACACATAAACACACGTACACACATAAACACACGTAGACACAAAAACACACGCACACACAGAAGGAAATTTTGATTATGCAGCCTCACGACCCACCTGACGACAAGTACTCTCTCCTTACCACGTCAGCATCTCTCTTCACGATCTCTCTCGATGGATTCTTCGAGTGCCTTATTCTCTGGTTGGTTTCAACTGCCTGAACCTCTCACACGGCGGACTAACACGATTACTTTCTGATGATGGGAAAACTCGCATGGTTCGGTTCTTAGTTGAACATCCAAGCTTTCTATAGTGACGAAGTGGTCTTTCTATAGCGGTTCTACGCCACTACTAAACATTTAGTTATCTAAAACGATCTCAAAACTGATTTTCGTTCCGTTAAAGTCTCATTCGACTTTTCTGGACGTTTTTAACCTGTTTCGTGTGCCCAAAGCATTAATCAGCTCTTCAAAGAGATGCGCCGATGCACTGAAACCAAACCTTAACTTTGCGAGAATTAATTATGAATACTTTTTGTGAATGAAACTGCAAAGCTTTTAGAATCACTCAGCAGTAGCGATTACACGTTTACAACTCTGGTGCTTGATCAGCATGGGATGTCCTAAACACGTCAGCATCAGGCAGTACTTGCAGGCTTCGAAAGCGAAGTTACGGCATGAAAGATGGAGGTGCACCCTGAAATGTTTATTTAATTATTTAAAAAAAGTTTTAGTATCGAAGTGAAATCGATTTGAAACATGTCATCACAACCTACATCATCTCATTCATTTTAATCAAGTTGCTAGTCATCATTGTCATCAACTTATTCATAATCATCATTAATATCACCCTAATGAGCTTCATCATCAATATAATATCAGCGTCATCAATATCATTTGCATTACCACTATCATCATTATCATCAGCACTATTACTACTATCATCATTATCATCATCATTATCCTTACGACTAATATCATCTTCAGTTCTCCATCATCATCATTGTCACATTAAAAAATCATAATTATCATTATCACCACAACCATCATCATGACCAGCAACTCGATCATTATCATCGCCATCCTCACCAAAATCATCATCATAACCAACAACACGAATCATTACCATCACCATCAACCAAAACATCACCAATGCTCTAATCTCAGCTATCAGATTCCAGCGTCGTTTAGAATGGTGCAGTGTGATTGGTCGATTAGCCTATAGACTCCGCCCTCTTTAAAGTTTCCATTACGAAGGCACTAGTTGAGCAGGTATTTGTGTGTTAAATAGTTCAGAAACCGCCTCATTCAAACGACGTGAAGTCTCAGCAACCCAGGCCACTGCTTGCCTTCTTGCCTGTCTGTCTGCCTGTCTGCTCCTCAACCCATCGAGACTTCCTGCAGCTGCGAGTCCAAGGTGTTCTCTCTCTGGCAAATGAACTGTTGGACTGACTCTAATAACACTAATGGTGTTTTGTAACATCAATTTGATACGTTAAAGAATAATAAAAACGATTCACACTCACTGGGACGGGTGTTTGCTGGGGGCTCCAAGTCTGGGGAAGTTGAATAATCCCGGATAAAAGAACGACAGCTGAAGGTAAAAGAGACCAGCAACAAAGAGATGTCTGTGGAGAGTGCCCGGAAGATGAACAGTCCTGCCACAGGTGACAATGCCTGGATGCTACTCGTCTAGACCGGCCAACTATCACCAACTACACTGTCTCGTTCCCTTCAGTTTCTCTAACAGCCCCACTACACACACACACTTTCAACCTTAAAGCTTTAGGATCAGCAAACTTCTTCATTCAACCCCTCCATTAACCACAAACACTTGCATCCCCATCCTTTCAGCTTGAAGGCTTTAGGATATCCAAACTACACCACTGATCACCACCACCACCACCACACCACACCACCACCACACCACCACCACACCACCACACCACCACCACACCACCACCACACCACACCACACCACACCACCACCACCACACCACCACCACACCACCACCACACCACACCACACCACCACCACACCACACCACACCACCACCACACCACCACCACACCACCACCACACCACACCACCACCACACCACACCACACCACCACACCACACCACCACCACACCACCACCAACGACAGACCAAGTGAAGCTGAACCAACTGGGCGGTCACTTCATCAATGGACGACCGCTGCCTCTGAGCGTGCGACTGAAGATCGTTGAGATGGCTTCGCAGGGCATCCGTCCTTGCGTCATCAGCAGAACCGTCTGCGTCACTCACGGCTGTGTCTCGAAGATACTGCAGCGCTATCAAGAGACGGGCAGCATCAGGTGAGCGTTGGGGTGAAAACTAGGGGTCGTTAGTTATGTGTTTAGTAACTTAAATTTAGTTATTAAAATAGTTGTTTGATTGGTTTTCTTGATGTTTTGTTCAATGAGCAGTTGTAAAATGACATGATTGACAATGATCAGGCCAGGATCGATGGGAGGCAACAAGGCACGAGTGAGCACTGCGGAGATCGAGAAGAAGGTCGGTGTTGCTCGTTCATTTGTTGCTTTCATTGTCGTTGCGAATGAAGGAGGCTGGTTGCATGGTGGCTTGTGGTCGTGAGTTATGCTTCGATTGGAGCGATTAATGTTGTCTGGAGTGCCTAAGCATTCCCAAAGGCTTTGTTGATGTGGTAGGATGTGGTAGGGCAGGTGTGCTGCTCAAGTAATAGCTGAGTCATGGTGCTTGAAACTTTAAAGGAGGGTCCTCGTGGTCAATCTAATCGATTTAGCATGCGTGCAGTAAATCTGCAAGATAAGCCTTTTCATCAAACCTGATTAGAGCTATTCAAATTCTTCTCAAAGAGCGTAAGATTAAATAAAGATTGAAACAAGACTTTAGCTAAATTTAATAATCGGAAAATATTTGTTATAAAAAGAAAATATTTAGAAATCTCTAATCACCAAATGCAACCCCACAAGATCGAAGAGTACAAGCGACACAACGCCAGCATCTTCGGAACGGAGGTGAGGGAGAAGTTGTTGAGTGATGGCGTTTGCGACGAGAACTCTGTGCCCAGTCTGAGCTCCATCAACCGCCTGATGGCAGGAAAGAGAAGTGTTGAAGAGGAGGAAGATGAAAGAACAGGAGATGACGATGAATGCGACAAAGGTTGGAAGAGGAATTTGTGTTGTGTGTTTTTAAGTTTTTGGAGAAGTTTGCTCTTGTTTGTGGGATGAGATTGGGTTTGGTGCTGTGGCGTGGCATGATGATACTGATATTGAATCATATCTGCTTCGAACACTCCCACGCTGTAAACTAAACGAAATATAATGAAAGGCTCAGTGTAGGGTTTCTGTGGTTACTGCATGCATCAAGATGGTAATGATTTGAGGCATAGGTTTTTAAGCGAAACAAGCATTTAAAACTACTTGTAGTTCGACCAGAGCGATTTCACGCTTGCTTGTGGACTTGATTTAAAATATTTAATTAACCATATTTACCTCTTAAAACATCAATTTAATCGCAAGCATACTTTTACCTTGGGAACAACACTCTGGTGGTGGTGTGAGTCTTAATTAATTCACGAATTCCACAGCAGCATCTGAGCCACACCAGCACTATGCAGATTACGGAATAATAGAGGCACACACTGAGGCTTTGATGAGTTAATGAAGATTCATTAATGAAAGCTCACTTCTATGTCATATCATGCACTTCTCTTCTTATTACCACGAGAATTATACAATGAAATTTAAGACACGTTAGCTCACCCGCCATTCACTAAAAACGCGCCCACACCTTTAACGCTGCAGAACTCGACATTGAACCCTGTTTCAAGCTGCTACGCAAGCAACGCCGAAGTCGAACCACCTTCGAACCGGAACAGACCTGTTTGCTGGAAAAGGCCTTCCAGAAGAACCACTACCCCGACGTGTACACCAGGGACGAGCTGGCCCAGCACTCGAGCCTCTCGGAAGCCAGAGTTCAGGTTTGGTGGGCTTGGATGGGGTACTCATTAATACAATATTGTTTGTGAGGGTGGTTGAGGAGTGACGAAGAGTGAAGAGAGAAATTAACGTTTAACACGTTTTATTGAACTCAGTTTTTCTTGCTTAATCATCAGCGTAAATTTATTTATCAACTTTTTCACACTCATTATTCAATGCTTACGTCACTGGTTTTTCGATGCACACATGCCTTCTTGAATTAATGTAAAAGCTTTATATCATTTTGAAAATTACATTTGAAGGTGTGGTTCAGCAACAGGAGAGCAAGATGGCGCAAACAAAATGGCTACCACAACAAGGTTGCCAAGGGATACGAGACGTTGTCGAAGCCGATGAACAACAGCAATGAGGACAGCTACGAGAACTCTTACTTGCCCTCGTGGTACGAAGGTTCCAACAACGGAGTCACCACCCCTCCCAACGTCTACCACCACAACTTCACCAGTGAGTGAACCCACTCCGCTTTCAGTTATAGTTTTATTAGATTAATAATAGTGATAATATTAGTATTATCCGATTGTGAAATGATTTATTACTAATTCTAATTTGATTGAACTCTCAGATAACTTCTACTCCATCAACAACTTCCAACCTACAAACTACCCCTCCTTCTATCCACCACCACTCATCGATACCTTCAGGCTTTCTCAGGTTTTTGGACTTTTTTTTTAAATTTTAAAAATAATAAAAAGTTTTTTTATATTTTGTTTTATTTCTCAATTAACAAAACTTCTTGTCTTTGACTCAGCCGTCCCAGTCCTTCTCGCAAATGCTGACTCCCCTGGACCACCCTACCTACCTCTCCCGCTGGTCGCATCCTCTGGTTGAGTTCGCTCCGTCTCCCATCTCCCTCTACTCAGTCAATGTGCCTAACAATAACTTTCATTACGAAAACCCTGGTGAGTGAAATATAATTTTTTGTGTACATTTAAATTTACTTATTTGTGAGATTTTAGATAACTTCGTTTTTATATTATTTTAATTCATTCAATTTAACTTTAAATAAAAACGTTTTCAGCTTCTTGTGAACCCTCAGAAAATGTCTTAAAGACAGAACAATACCCTCCCACTCTCGCTTACTCTTCACACCCTAACGACAACTTTTACAACAGTCCTCCCTTCTGCAAAAATCTCCCAGGATTCTAGATTCTCCATTTCAAATATTTATTTTTTGCTGTGTATAATGATAAGTTTGTGCCACGATTAGGTTTTCTTGAATTTCACTTTTTGTGCCTTGAATTTTTGACAAACCTTCATTTTTGTTGTGCTCATAATAAACTTTGAGATGTTCAATTTTTCAAATATACTTTTTAAAAGTTTTGCAAAACATTATATTATTCATTTTACATTATAAAGTTTGCAAGTGTGAAATTTTTTTAATGTTTTAGTGAACCGCTTTACATCTTCTTTCACTTTTATTTTTTCAACCAAATTTAAATATTGTAATCATTCTAATAGAATGCATTATTCATATAATATATATAATACTTTATTTTAATAAATGATTTATATTTTAGTAAGCTAGATTTTAAAATAAAAATTGCAAAACAATATAATAATTTTGAAAAAAGTATCTTTGATATTTAAAGTTAAAGTTTAAATGGCCAAAGTAATTCAAGACGTCGATCCGTTCAAAGGAGAAAAGGATGGTAGGGTGCGTGAAGTTGGAAACCTTGCTGTCTGGTCTCTTTCCTCTTGCAAGCCTGGCAAGTGCTTATATTAACTTCCACATAAAATAATCAATTCAGAACTCAACATTATTACAGATTTTTTAGATTTGAAAAGTTAGATAAATGCAAAAAAATAATTAAGAGTTTAGAATATTTTATTTTATTTAATATTGATTTTATACCAAGGCTTTGGAGTAGACCAGATAAGAGACCCTTCCTTAGAAACCTACTGGCAGTCGGATGGTCCTCAACCACATACAGTAAACATCCAGTTTCGTCGGAAAATGACCATTTGTGACATCTGCATTTTCGCTGATATCAAGGCTGATGAGAGTTACACTCCAAACAAGTAAAGACTTGGCAAACAGCATTTACTTTCAATAGAATAACTTGATATAAAAATGTAAATATTAACTTGTACCAATAACTTTATCCAACCATCATCACAGGCTGTCAATCAGGGCAGGCAACCATGTGAATGACCTGACGGAACTAGACCAGGTCGACTTGGTTGACCCTTCGGGCTGGGTTATCATTCCTCTCAAGACCCTCAACGACCAGCCCGTGCGAGCCTTCATGATTCAAATCGCCGTCATCTCAAATCATCAGAATGGTCGAGACACACATATGAGGTGCCTGGATAGGAGGAAGTTGGAAAAAGAGTGTTGCCCTAACATATATTAATAACTTTATATTAACTAATTTTTTGATAATTAACATATATTAATTTAAGTATATAATATTAATTCACTTTATCAACTCAATATTTTCTATTTATTTATAATATTATTAAAAATAATATCTCAAATCGCCAATCAAATCTCAGGCACATAAAGATCCACTGCCCTGTGCAGGACCTCAAGTCAAGCAACGAAAACATCACGTTTTCAACTTGCGAGATGAGCCAATGGTTCAACATCAGATGACCCCATTAGAATTTAATTTATTTGTTTCCATTTTTTATTTAATAATTAAAAACCCTTATTCTTGTGCACAAAATTTAATTAGATTTTAATTATATATTTTTTCTTTTTTATGTTTTTTTAAGCTTTTTATTATTTTAACTACTATTTAGTCAATTTTGGATTATTATATTTATCTTTCAAATCATTTAAACAATATCAGCCATTAAAAAATAATTTTTTTCTTAAAAAATATTCATCTCCATACAATGGTTTATTAAGAGAAAAAATAAATAAAATATCAAATTTCAGTTCACTGAGGCACTCAATTTGTATATTTTTGCAACACTAAGTGCATAAAAGAAGTAAAAACTAAAAAAGTAAATAAAAATCAATTCCAGCCACTCCTCCTAATTATCGACATCAATCAATCAATCACTCCAATCACTAATTATTTGTATAGCGCCCTTTACGAAGTGAACAAAAGCGTTCGATAAATAATTCAGAGTCGATCATAGGCGGAGTATCCATGGATTCAGTCAGATTCCTCCATTCCTCACCACCACCTTTCCATTGCATGCCACCCTGCGACCTTTTCATTGCTGTCTTCTTTGTCATTTGATCTGGCCCCTCCCTTTAATCTTCCCATCACGACACAACCACAGGTATGAGCGCATCCAACTGGCCGAACGATAATTGGATTGATTCGTGAGTGGAAGCTTGCACTCGCAAATGATGCCTTGCAACTTGAAGTATCACCAAATTATTTCAAAGTCTCGAAAATATATGCTGTTACGTGCTCTTGTTTTAAATATGATATAACTTATAAGAAACTGAACATTGCAATAGGATTTTTTTTATATTTACTCAGAATGTGACTATTTGTGTGGTCCAATGGCTAAGTGCGTTCAGTGTTAACCCAAAGGTTCCTGGTTCGAATCCCATTTAAAAATTAATATTTAAAAAATCTCAAAACTCTCCAAAAATCTTTTCATATGGCTTTAAAACTTTTCAACGACGACGTTGAACTGTTTCTTGCGTTCTTTTTAGAGCTCATAATACAATAATCTTGTAAGGCGAATAACGACTTGGCAGCACATTCATGCCTCGAGCAGTCTGCATGCTGCCCTCTCCAGAGGAGGATGGATGGCGTGGAAATGACAAAAAAGAAAACTGGCTTCGAGCCCATGGGATGTTGTTCCGGGCAGGTCTGCATAACAAGTGGTGAGCCAACATTACAAGAAAGTACGTTGAATTTACGGTGTTATATTTCTCTTCGGTGAATTATTACTTCGCATCCTGCTTGCATTCAGCCACTTCGTGCATGTCCCAGCCTTCCACGGAAGCACGAGACTGACATGCTGGTCTTGCATGGATTATTCATCAGAGGGGTGATTAAGGTCACTTGAAGGCCTTGCTCCAGTCTGATTCACTGCACTTCAGAGGGAAATGGGTGCGATTGGAATGCAGCAACGGTTGGCATAGCAACCACTCTAATAGCCTGGATCCATTGTCACCAAGCGAACTATTACTACTATACAGCTAGACGTAGTACTGGTTCGAACCATCATACTGAGACTTGCATCATTTCTATGCATTCTTAAGCTAGCTAGCATGCTGGATATTTGAAATTCAATCGAAAAACTGTAAATTTGGAATTGAATTTTGAATAAATACTCCAAATATAAAAACAAATTTAACGAAAAATTCTTTGGATTATTATTTCTTGCAAAATTGTAGCCTCCGGTAATACGAAGCTGATTCGAGTCACCGACGCTTGAAACTCCATAATTTATGCCGCTTCGAGCCGCATAATTAAGTTGGTGCAGTGACTTTGTAAGGCATTGGTTGGCTGGGCGGTTTGGAGAGGGATGGGCTTTAAAGTGAAGGCTTGTCAGTCACTCACACATCCATTTCGTCTTCGCTTCATTCTGTTTGAGGCTCTCCACGTTCGGATTTTATCTGCAAAAGCATCCTTTTCTTCAAAATCCAATCTCGAAATTGCTCGTATCCCTTGCAAATAGTTGTATCCTGTAAGTTTGAGCGAGTTGGAAGTGTTGTGGAGACCTTCAAAGGTTGGTTATCATCAATATTAACAATATATTCAAGCATTTCGATGAAAGCCTCAGAAAACATTTATTTCATTTTCGAAGTTTTTTAATTCATGGAAAAGCGCTTGGGAAGCTAGAAAATTAAAAATTTTAAATATAATATTTGACAACACACAATGAGTTCTACCTCTGAATAAACAGAAATTTGAGTAGAAATAAGCCGGATCAAGAAGTTATATTAATCTAATTCTATTTCAAAGGTATTTTCAATAAATTCATTCCGTAAATTTTGCTCTGTGATTTTTTGTGTGATCTCATGATGACCCAAGCAAAACATAATCTCAGGAGCTGAAGTTACTTAAAAAAATAAGTAATAATGACTTATTAAACGAATATCTCTGAAAAAACAAATAATCCATTTTAATTCTCATAGAAAAACCTAGAAACACACTTCCACCCAGCAAACCAGCCCCTGCACACAGACAAACACACATTCACCCATTCGAAGGCAAACAAATCAAGTCTCCTGCCTCCACGTAAACCCATGATTACACGAACACACATAAAACCTCAGTATATGAACAAAGGAACACATGAACAGACATACTAATGAACACATAAACACACAAACAAAATTTCATGTGAAAAAAATTAACACACAAACAAATGATCCCCCTAACACATAAACCTACTAACACACAAGCACACTAACACACTAAGACAAAAACTCACACATGAACACACTAAGACACCAATGATGAAGGATATTTTATTCTTGTTAAACCATCCCAATATCCATCAGTGCTCTGCATTAGCCTTTATTACAAGCCTATAAAGCATCACAGAGCGCCTCTATACCTTTATGCCTGTCTATGACATCTGTGTAGACATGTGTGCATGAATGGATGAATAGATGGGTGCATGATAGATGCATGAATGGACAGATGAATGGATGCATGGATGGACAGATGAATGGATGGATAGATGCATGGATGCATGGATGGACAGATGCATGGATAGATAGATGCATGGATGGATAGATGCATGGATGGATAGATGCATGGATGGACAGATGCATGGATGGACAGATGCATGGATGGACAGATGAATGGATGGACAGATGCATGAATGGATGGATGGAAGCGAACGGATGAATGGAGCGACAATCAAGGAATGCATGGATGTACATTGCATGTAAATGTATTTCGGTAGGGCAATGAAGGGAATTTACGATTGGAAAATGCATGAACTCTCACTTACATCAGCATACGCACGGAAAACTATTCTTTGAAATTTAAGAACGCAAACCCACACAAACACACCAGCATACAGATACACACATACATACACACACACACACACACACACACACACACACACACACACACACACACACACACACACACACACACACACACACACACACACACACATAAAGGTTGCACAACCTCCAAACATACAAATCACAATAAATACATCCTTCTTTTGGACATTTTCAATGAAACAAAACTACTATCACTACCATCCTTCTAGTATCATTACCATCACTCCCACTATCACTACCCTCTTTCTAGTATCACTACCATCACTCCCACTATCACTACCATCCTTCTAGTATCATTACCATCACTCCCACTATCACTACCCTCTTTCTAGTATCACTACCATCACTCCTACTATCACTACCATCCTTCTAGTATCACTCCCATCACTCCCACTATCACTACCATCACTTCCCATATCAATACCATCACTCCCACTATCACTACCATCCTTCTAGTATCATTACCATCACTCCCACTATCACTACCATCCTTCTAGTATCATTACCATCACTTCTACTATCACTACTATCACTTCCCATATCACTACCATCACTTCCAATATCACTAATGTTTCCAACCATTATTATACCTTCCATTATTACTACTATCACGTCCATAATCACTACTATCACTTCCATAATCACTACTATCACTTCCATAATCACTACTATCACTTCCATAATCACTACTATCACTTCTATAATCACTACTATCACGTCACCTACCTTCTCAAACACTCTCCAACCACACTGCCTATCGCAAGAGACCCAAGCGACCAAGGCAGGTCACTCAAAGCACACACAATAAAGTCCTACGTTGCACCCAGTAATGCAATACAAATTAACTTAGCGCCATGCCACAAAGCTGATAGCAATGCTGCCAGTGCCGTCGAGGTCATGGCAAGTAGAACGACAACATTCTTGGTTTCTTGTGGTTCACTGTGTGTGGTGCAGGGTTTGGGTGGATTTGTCGGGGTGGAAGGTGGTGTATTTGGAATGGAAATTGGTTTGTGAAGTTGATCTGTTAGACTTGCTGTTAATTGTTATTTTGCCGTGTTGTTAGTCTAATTAGGTGTTTATAACTTCTAAGGCATACTATTTTTTCTATGTAAAACAATCAATTCTGTCAAATATTAAAAAAAATACAAAAACCTCTTTAGAAACAAACCTCACGAACACATGTGACGTAACATCTCACACAGCCTCGGTCGCCCAATACACTTTGGAGTTTACAATGTGTCTCGAGAAGGCCTCAAAAAGGCGCTTGAAAGCTTAAAATTGAGGCTTCTGGCTCTTCTAATGTCTTTCAAGCTATTGCCTTTTTAATGTATAATTTTGTGTGTGTTGATAATTATCTTCTAATTGACTATGATGCTTTTGAGTATAATTATGGTGGTGATGATGAGGTATATGAGGATGATAATGATGAAGACGAAGATGATAATGATGGGGAGGATGATGATGATGATGTGGCTGCTGCTGATGATGATGATGTAAGACTTATTTAAATACTTGATTGATCCCAGCCACAACCATCTTCTTAGAATCTCCATAATTGCATAGAGGGAGGTAGACAATGGATGAGAGAGAGATGGAGGAGGAAAGAGAGATGATGAATGAATGAGTGAATGACAGATTGGATTGATAGATGAATGAATGGGGGAATGACAGATTGGAGTGAAAGATGAATGGATGAATGAATGCATTCATTCAATGCAAACAACCATTCTGAAGTATCCATAATAAAAGATATGTGCAAAATAAAAATTTAAATAATAATATATATTCATAAAATAAATATATAGAAACATTTAAATAAATATTAATAACAATAAAAAGAATAAGATTTAAAAGTGAAATAAGAAGCAGAATAGAAGGAGTAATGAATGTGGCATACATCAAGTGTTTATTGTTTCGATGAGGGACACCATTAATTTATACCGGCATTAAGACAATTGTAAACGAACAGTAACACAACAACAAACAAGCTATTCAGGGGAAATAACATAATAAAACAAAATCATGCTTGAAATAAAAATATAAAAATTAAAGTTATTTTAATCTGCAAATAATTGAGTTTACCATTATTTTAATGCCGATATGAGTTCTATATTTCATAATTTCATTTCAATCTTTTCCACCTATTTTTTCAAATTCTTCCTTCTCAGTAGAATGCATAGGTGTCTTCCCGAAAACATAGATTCAACCCTACGTCATCAGACGCATAATCACACGCACACTCACGTAATTACCTCTAACCTCACGCACACACACACACACATAAGTACACACATACACACACGCACACACACATAAGTACATAAGTAGACACATACACACACATACACACACACACACATAAGTAGACACACACACACACACACACACACACACACACACTGCCAAACATTCGAGACGTCATCGCCACAAGCAGCCACTCCACCCCCTTCCAACACCACTCCTCCATTTGCATAAGCTATTCCTAATTCCACTCCATTGAACACTGTCGCTTCCAACACATCTCTATTTCTCCACTTTTATTCATTGATTGAACACCACCACCATTCCCTCCTTACAGAACATTTGGCCAGAGTCTCAGAAATTCTGATTGAAATATATGTTCAAAGACTGCCGAAAAAATCTCAGGCTCTTTAGAAGCTGACTACTCATTCGACCTACACTGATAGGACCTCACTCGCCTGTCTCTCACTCGACTACTCGGCAAGAAAACTTGTATCACTTCTTGCCTGTCCTGTTGTGTCACCTCAAGGATAAGACATCATATGGGCCACCAAATGAAGATATTTGTGAGTATAGAAAAACTCTAGCAAAGATACTCAAACATTTACACCATTGGAATATACTGCATCTATGCAGCCCTTATAACTGACGCCTCCTCTGAATTCGACTAGAAAAAAATTTCAATCCTTTATAAAGGAGAACACACTTTCTAAAAAAACTTCTACTTCTACAAATCAACAATAACATCAATTACTACTACTAGCACTACCATATTACTTCTACTAGAAGAAGTTACCTGCAACATCCACAACTTCTCCAACCGTCAACAACAGCAGCAGCAGCAGCCATATCAACCAAAAGCAACTACCATCGTCACCACCAGAACCACTTGAAACACCGGACTGACAAACACACTGCACGTTTCAAAGGGATGCTAGTTTGACACTTCATCCTCATCATCCTCATCATCTTCGTCGTCATCTTCGTCGCCCCTGACGCCCACAAGCATGTTTCCTAATAGAATCCAAGTGAGTTTTAGCTTGCATCATCATCATCATCGTTATAATAATCATCATCATCATCGTTATTATTTTAATCATCATCAACATCATTATAATAATCATCATCATCATCAAAACTAGAGTGTATTACTCACTGCGTCTCTTTGTTGCATGCAAGTTTACATTCAGGCCTCAACTCACCATTGAGATGCCCCCCTGAATCAAAGTCTGTCTTGAGAAGGAGGGATGAGAGGTGATGATGATCATGACGTTGATGATGACGATGATTATTAGGGTGAAAATGATGATGATGATGATGACGATGGTGAAGACGATGATGAAGATGATGCTCGTAACGCGTTGGTGCTGATGATGATAGCTCGGATGCTGATGATGATGATAGCTTGGATGGTGCTGATGATGATGATAGCTCGGATGGTGCTAAGATGATGATGGCTAGGATGATGATGCTGATGATGATGATAGCTCGGATGGTGCTGATGATGATGATGGCTCGGATGATGATGATAGCTCGGATGGTGCTGATGATGATGATGGCTCGGATGGTGCTGATGATGATGATGGCTCGGATGGTGCTGATGATGATGATGGCTCGGATGATGAATGTGATGGTAATGCCCATAACAATCCATTTATGCGAGAGAATCTTTTATGAAGTCATTTCACTCCTCCACCCTTTCTCCATCCATCCTTCCATCCTTCCATCCATCCTTCCTTCTTTCCTTCCTTCCTTCTTTCCTTCCTTCCTTCTTTCCTTCTTTCTTCTTTCCTTCGCGCCATCTTCCTCTTCCTTAGATTATTTTTTTAGACATAAATTAAATTTATGTCTTTCGTAATCTCCATAAGACGATAATATCTCCACCACGACTTGCTCGTCATCATCATCGTCATCATCAACATCATCATCATCATCATCATCATCAATCATCATCAATCATCATCATCATCACTACCCCCATCATTATCATCTTCTACCACACAACTCGCTTAGTTACCACATAGAAACACCCTCCATGCACCCTCCACCACCACCACCACCACCACCAACACTACCACCACGACTACCACCACTACCACCACCACGACTACCATCACCACCACCACTACCACCACCACCACCACTACCACCACCACCACACAGGGTCCCCACCAATCGAACCAGCCCTTCAAGTTCACAGTGAGCGAGTCATGTGACCGCATCAAAGAAGAATTCAGCTACCTGCAAGCTCAGCATCACAGGTGCATGGAGGGGGGGGGGGGGGTGATTTGTGGCGGTGCATGGAGGGGGGGGGTGGTTCGGTGGTGGTGCATGGGGAGGGTGGTTTGGTGGTGGTGCATGGGGAGGGTGGTTTGGTGGTGGTGCATGGGGAGGGTGGTTTGGTGGTGGTGCATGGTGGTTGAACTGAAGACAATTCTTAGTTTGTTTATGATGAGGGTTTGAGGAATGGGATAAGTGTGTTGCAGGATGGTTAATGGTTTGGGCTGTTGGTGGTTGAGGTAGCGCTGCTGCTGATTGTAGGTAATAATGGTGGTTGTTGTGGGGGTGGTAGTAGTGGAGGGGGTGGTAGTAGTGGAGAGGGTGGTACTAGTGGTGGGGGTGGTAGTAGTGGAGGGGGTGGTAGTAGTGGAGGGGGTGGTAGTAGTGGAGGGGGTGAGTGACGCATCTTAAAGGAACATGCCCTTAAGACTGTGTGCTTGCATTGGTGAAATATTTAATGAACAGTGACTGTGCGTGTGATAGGGCTGTTTGTGCGTGCGTGCGTGATGGATGTGTTACGTACGTGAAACAAGGGTTGTTGCGTGGTTTGGAAAAGCAAATGTAAACGATGCTTCGGATTTGTGCTATTATAATTATAATAACGATGATGATGATGATGATGATGATTAGCATTATTATTCTTTTTTAATAATTATTATTTATTTTTAATACTTATTTCAGCGTCAAAATGGAGTTTGACAAACTGACGCAGGAAAAGGCTGAGCTGCACAGGCTCTACATCATGGTGGGTCTAATGCAAGAACAACAACAATAATTATTATTGATATTTGGAAATAAAAAATAAATATTTATTAATTATTATGAATTATAATTATTAATAATTAATTAATTCATTAATTATTCGTGCACATCCCTGCAGTACTATGAGATGTCCTATGGCCTGAATGTCGAAATGCATAAACAAGTGAGATAATGAAAATCAATAATAAAAAAAAGATAAAGTAACTTTTATTTTTATTGTTAATTAATAGTTATTCTTATTTTTTTTCACTTTCATTAATATATGAACAAAAAGAACAGGAATAATCCACTTAGTTACTTTATCCTCATGAAACTAACGAACGCCTTTGTCACTTGCTAGGCCTCACTACTATAATTAGCACCAACACACTGTTCTAATTATCAATGTTCTTGTTCCTATCATTCAACTTGATTTTCTGTTGTTTTTATTTACTTTGTTGTTGTTGTTGTTTACTTTGTTTTTGTTGTTATTTACTTTTTAGTTTTATTCTTTAAATTCAATGATGGTGATGATGAAGATGTTGGTTATGATGATGATGTGACCCGTAAGAATTGGAGAATGGATAGGATGTTGGTAATGCAAATGCATAAATGAAGGAAATAGCGATGATGATGATGATGATGATGATGATGATGATGATGATGATGATGATGATGATGATGCTAGTTGTAATTGAACGTGCGTAAACACTCGTGCAATTACACACTCACTTTACATTAAATCGTGTTCAGAAGCCTCTAATTGCTCAAAATACCATCATAATAAGTAACTTATTAATCAATTTGAAGCCTTATATCTACACAAATCCACACATCCACGCAAAAACACACACACACATGCACACACACACACACACACACACACACACACACACACACGAACACCCACGCAGACGGAGATAGCGAAGAGGTTGAACGCCATTTGCGCACAGATCATCCCCTTCCTCTCGCAAGAAGTAATACTTCACCTTCCTCCCCTCCTCCCTTCTTCCTTTCTTCTTCCTTCTTCCTCCTTCTTTCCTTCCTTCTTCCTCTCCTCCTTTTTCTCCTTCCTTCTTTTCTTCCTTCTTCCTTCTTCCTTCCTTCCTCCTTCCTCCTTCCTTCCTCTTCACACTATATTTCCTTTATCCATATTTCTATTCATCCACCTTTATATGTTCATTTCATCC
>OX030958.1:11378361-11603361 GCA_943735955.1 Piscicola geometra | reverse complement strand
CTTTCACTCATCCTTCACTCCTTCTTTCACTCATCCTTCACTCCTTCTTTCACTCATCCTTCTTCTTTCACTCATCCTTTTACTCTCTTTCCATTTCTTATACTTTAAACACTGCATTTTTACATCTTTAAATGATTTATTTAATAAAAATTAAATTAACAAACATTTTAAAACTGAAACAAGATTCAATGATTATTACTGAAACATCATTTAATGATTATAATAATGATTATTATTCTTTTTTGAAGGAGAGTGATGGAGAAAAAAGCGAGCAAGATCTGGTGGTTGATGATGACAGACAGGTTCGCTGCCTCCATTCTTCTCCCATCCATCCATCTATATACTCTTACCACCCATCCATCTTCCAGTCCATCCATTTGTCTATTTTTGTCTTTTCGATCGATCCATCCATCATTCTCCCATCCAATATCATCCTAGTAACTTGATGGATATTACTTGCAAATAGAGGGTTGCATACAATGTAAGGCATCGAGAGGAGAGAATACCCACGAAGGCGCACAAAAATATGAAAGAGCCATAAAAGAATCATTAAAGAGCAATTATCTCGTCAAGCCTTCCTTCCATCTCTTATCCACCCACATTCCAGTCTTTTCACACATCTTCAAGCCATCCTACACAACTCTTTTATACATGTCCGCCACCAACTACCTTTCTTTTCACCCATCCTTCACCCATCATATCACACATACCACCACCCACCAGCCATTATTTACCTGCCCATCATCCACCTATTCATCTTCCATCTACCAACCCACAACCCTCATCACCCACCAACCATCCACCCATTATCACCCACCAACCATCTACCCATCATCACCCACCAACCATCCACCCATCATCACCCACCAACCATCTACCCACCTACCCCCAACCATCACTCATCCATCCAACAACCAACCAACCCACCACCCACCAGCATCTCCCAACCATCTCCCAACCATCCCAACCAACAAGCCACCACCACCATCACCCACCCAACCATCTCCCAACCACCCCAACCAACAAGCCACCACCACCATCACCCACCCAACCATCTTCCAACCATCCCAACCAACAACCCACCACCACCACCACCACCCACCCAGGCTTCCACTCCGATGAACGGCACGAGACCAGGCTCGAGGGAAGCGTCTTACCAGGACAAGATCTCGTCTTCATCACGCAACATCAAGGACGCTCTGGCCTCTTCCCCGCGCTCGGAGTCGTCGTCGCATTGCAGCACGTCGTCGCAGCTGAACAAACTGAACAAAGAGGTGGTTGTGGCGGGTGGTGTTTGTGTTTTTGGTTATTTGGCGTTGTTCTATGGGGAGTGGTTAATGGTGGTTTATTGGGATAAGATTTATGAGTGAATTTTAATAATACGAAGTTCTATATTGGTTAATGAGGGTTTACTAAATAGAATAAAATAATTATAATAAACATAAAGTTTGAATCGACCAAAATACGATGAATTTAAATTAAAATCACTTCCCTGCAGAGTCTTCCAGGCACCAAAACTCCGTCGTCGCCAGGCGTCCTCGGCCCTTCCAACTCCACCTCACCCCCTGACCTCAAGTCAAAGTCACTGGGTTAGTTGTTTATGCCATAGACCATGGGTCGTAGTAAGGAACCCTTTATCTTAATTCTCACCCAGGAACCACAGCCAACCACTGCATTTTATTTTATTTTGATGTAGTTTTTATCAGCAATTGCAACGTCTTCAAACTTATTCGCCCTCCATCCAGATCCATTGGGTCGTTTAGACCCATCCTCAGCCCCTCCACCTTCCCTCCTCACGCCTACCATCATGAACGGCTTATCAGCTGGCTCTCTTTCCTATCTGAGACCTCAAATGGTTAGATGATTTAACTTTTAGTTTCCATGAAAGCCTAGCTATATACCTTTGCAATCTTTTATGATGCGTTGTGCATGGTGTGGGAGGTTTTGCTGGAAAGTTGATGGTTGGTGTATTGTTTGGGTGGGTGGGTAATTATGGCTGTGCAGTCGGCAGCACAGTGAAGCAATCGGAAAATATAAGTGGACCATGTCAAACAGCTTTTAAAGTCCATCATCATGCTTTTGATGATAAAATCAATAATAGAGAAGCAATAAAAACAATATAAACTTTACAAAAAGCCAATAAAAACCCAATAATAAAGGCAATAAAAGAATAACGAATGATAATACGCCATAAAACCACGCAACAGTCGGCCTACGACCCGCACGGCCACATGCGAAACTCCCTGGTGAACATGCAAGGAGGCAAACCGTCAGTTTGAATATTTATTTATTTATTTTAAAGTTTTTAATTCAGTTTTTAACTGATATGATAGTAATATTAATAGTTTAAGTAAATTGTTGTGAAGTGAATGAAATTAAGTTGAAACTCACTTATATTTATTCCCTGTTATTACCTCAACTCCATCCTTCAACTCCATCCTTCAACTCCATCCTTCAACTCCATCCTTCAACTCCATCCTTCAACTCCATCCTTCAACTTCATTCTTCAACTCCATCCTTCAACTCCATCCTTCAACTCCATCCTTCAACTCCATTCTTCAACTCCATCCCTCAACTCCATCCTTCAACAACATCCTTCAACTACATTCTTTTCCCTACTCATTCATTCCTATTTGTTTCTTCGCCTTCATTCTTTTCCACACCACCTCTCCCATCTATCCGCCACTCCAGGGCTTATTCTTTCCACGTGAACGCTGACGGCCAGATCCAACCTGTGCCCTGTCCTGCTGAGGCCTTGCTGGCACCTGGAATTCCCAGGCATGCAAGGCAGGTGAACACACTGAACCATGGAGACGTCGTCTGCGCTGTCACTGTCAGCAATCCCTGCAAGCAGATATACACCGGAGGAAAGGTCTGTGATGATGATGATGTTGATGGGTGGTTTTAGGTAGATTCTTTCAGGGCGTTTGAGATTCCTAATGTATCTTGTTGAGACGATTAATGACTTCTGTCACTGAGAAAATAGAGTTATTTGGTTTAACAAAAATAAATGTAAAGACTTTACCACTTTACCATATATATTTTTTTCACAAAACAAATGCAAATGAAACGCGACTGCGAATGGGAAACAAATTTTTTGTTTTTAAAAAGATTTTAAAAATACGCGAAAAAAGAATTTGAGTTATTTTGAAAAATTTTCTAGGGGTGTGTCAAGGTGTGGGACATCACTCAGCCATCCTCTAACAAGACCCCCATCAAAACTCTGGACTGCCTGGTGTGTTTTTGTGAAGAATTACAAATATTCTCACTTAGTTTGCCTTTTGATTTGGCTTATTTAACTAAATTTATTATAACTTCTAATAACATGTTGCTTATAACGTCGTTCTAGGAACAATGTATTTTATAAATAAATTATCTAAATATTCCAAACCATAAAAACATCATGCCAAAGCCAACAGTATAATCAAGTTCCAGAACCAATACATCATTTCAATTATTATTATTATTTTCATTATTATTTATATTCCAAAAATTCTGCAGCAACGGGACAACTACATTAGATCGGTGAAGCTACTGCAGGACGGCAAGACGTTGGTCGTAGGAGGAGAGGCCAGCACCATCACTATCTGGGACCTCGCCTCAGTCAGTGAAAAGATCATTTAATTAATTAAGCTAAAATTGTATAATTTTGAACTTTTATATTTCTAATTAGATAACTTCAAATGCTTTTTTTAATTAAAACAGCTCGTTTGTAACGTTCAAATATGCAACTGAATCATCAAAAAACCAAATAATGACGACAAAACCAAAATGAACTTTAACTCTTGCAACCCTTCATCTTCAACGCAGAGTGACCCAAGGGTCAAGGGTGAGCTGACGTCAAGCGCTCCTGCTTGCTACGCCTTGGCGCTTTCTCCCGACGGCAAGATCTGCTTCTCTTGCTGCTCTGATGGCAACATCGCTGTCTGGGACCTCCACAACCAAGCCCTCATCAGGTCGAATTGAATGCTCATTTAAATGTTTTTTGTTTTTTTTCTTTTGCTTGATTTTATCTTTTTGAATTATTTTGATAGCAATAAATATTTTTTAAGAACACTAATGTCTTTTTATAACTGGAAATACCAACATAAGCACAACAAGCACTACCACAGCCACCACTACAACCACCACAACAACCACCACAACAACCACAACAACCTACACCACAACAACCACCACAACAACCACTACAACCACCACAACAACCACTACAACCACCACAACAACCACCACAACAAACACAACAACCTACACAACAACCACCACAACAACCACCACAGCCACCACAACAACCATCTTTTTGAATTATTTTGATAGCAATAAATATTTTTTAAGATCACTACTGTCTTTTTATAACTGGAAATACCAACATAAGCACAACAACCACCACCACAGCCACCACTACAACCACCACAACAATCACCACAACAGCCACCACAACCATCACTACAACCACCACTACAACCACCACTACAACCACCACTACAACCACCACCACCAAAACCACAGCCACCACAACAACCACCACAACAACCACTACAACTACCCTACAACCACCACTACAACCACCACTACAACCACCACCACCAAAACCACAGCCACCACAACAACCACCACAACAACCACTACAACTACCCTACAACCACCACCACGACAGGCAGTTCCAGGGCCACACCGATGGAGCCTCCTGCATCGACATCTCACCAGACGGCCTCAAGCTGTGGACCGGAGGACTTGATAACTCAGGTTTGCATTCATTTATTTTTTGTCTATCCATTCATCTTTCTATCATTTTTCTATCCATCCATTCATTCTTCTATCATTTCATCTATTTGTCGATCCATCAAACCATCTTTTCATTTCCCCTCTCATTCACTCCAGTGAGGTGTTGGGATTTGAGAGAGGGCAGACAACTCCACCAGCACGAGTTTGCATCTCAGATCTTCTCGTTGGGATACTGTCCTACTGGCGAGTGGCTCGCCGTCGGGTTCGTTGCAAACAGTTTCAAGACTCCAATATATCCAACTTTTTAGATAAAATCTAAATTTTCACCACAATCTACATCGTCACCAAAAGCGACATTCTCACCACAAACCACAGCATGGAAAGCAGTAACGTCGAAGTGCTGCACCACACGAAGCCTGACAAGTACCAACTTCACCTGCACGAGAGCTGTGTTCTCTCGCTCAAATTCGCCAACTCTGGCAAGTGGTTTGCTTCCACCGGCAAGGACAACCTCCTGAACGCCTGGAGAACCCCCTTTGGAGCCAGCATCTTCCAGGTTGGTTGTTGCAATGCTGTTGCAGTGTTGTTGCAGTTTTGTTGTTGTGGGTGTTGTTGCAGTTTTGTTGTTGGTTATCCTTAGAGTATTTTTAGAAGATAGCATTGTCTTTAAACTAAAATAAGCACCACCCTTTTCAGTCCAAGGAGTCGTCTTCGGTGCTGTGTTGTGACATCTCGATGGACGACAAGTACATCGTCACAGGCTCCGGAGACAAGAAGGCCACTCTCTACGAGGTCATCTACTGACCTCGAAACCCTTTTCAGAAGCAGACGTGTTAATATGAGAGAAGGTTCTTAAGTGTTGTAGATTCACATGTGTGTGTGTGTGTTTTAAGGCATGTACGCTGTAAGATTCTTTAAGACTCCTGCAATTTAAGTTGTGTCATTTAGACTTTATTAAATGCAATTATTAATCTCAAAATGTTTTTAGAATTAATACATTTATAAGTTTTATTAAATCTGTTGAAGCTTAACATCAATACTTTCTTTCATAAAGACGTTTTGTTTCAGTGCTTTTCAACTGAGGGACTTCATTGCGAAACATTCATAAATTAAGCACACTCACTTTCATGAGTCATCGAAACTCTAGCATTAAAGATGATCCTTTAATTGAAGCAGTCTTCCCAGACCACAATGGATCCATCAAAGCCCTGAGAACACCTGTCGATTCACACACCCAGCATGAGGCCACTAGGCTCCCTGCTTGATAAGACAATTAATGCCACATTCACAGCGCTCCCCCAAGAGACATTACTCTCCTCTATTCCAGAGTAATGCAGTCAATAGATTTTACTTCTCACCTCGCACTTGTTAAACTCTCCTCACTTAAATGCTGTTTGGCTCGGAGAGTGGCTAGAATTTTCTTCTTTTTTTGCTTGGATTTTGTCTTCTCATGTAAAATACGATGCACAAACATTCGAGATATTTTCATGAATTTGGAATCAGCCGCTTCTTAAGCTTTCAATATTTTATGAAGAAGCTTTAAAATGTTCAACTTCAATGTTTCATCATGCATGTAACATTTGGAGATAATTGCAAACATACGCAAGAACATTTTAAATTTAAAAGTTATATTTCATTTTTTTAGAATACCTTGAAATGCTTTTTTAACGAAAACATTCACTGCTATTCACTGCGGCTATCACCTTATTTACGCATAGATGATGTGTAGGTGCCAGTCGCAGCAATGAAAGGTTGAACAGATTTTTTTGCCGCATTGTATTGTGAAGTTATCTAAAATTATAATTAATTTGAACAAATCAACTTTTATAATGGTGATTCTGATTTTATAAACAGTGTTGTTGTAAAGATGATGTTCTTGGGAAAAATTCTGTATTGATTACTTTTGTGGCGTGAAAAAGTCTTGGGTTTATAAAATAAATTTTTCAAAAAAAGTTAATTTATTTTGACGTATGGATTGAGTAACACAAATTAATTTCAGCGATGAGTTAATAACATTTTCAAGCTTTTCAGATTAGAGAAGGCAGGTATGATTTAGAGGCCATGATTAAACGCCTTCTAGCCTTGATTAAATGTAACACTTGGATGAAGTGCAAAGGGAATGTATAAAAAGAAACCTTAGAAGTCAGATTTCCAAACTGGAAAATGGTCAGAAGAGGTTTTCTTTCTTTTCTGAACAGCCTTTCCAAGGGCTACATGCCATGGGTGTTCAGACTGGTGTTTGCCATCGGAAGCGCCTGTCTGCTCAGTCTGGTCTACAGTTTGGTGGCGTTGTTGCAGAGTTCCAGAAAGATAAACGACATCAAGCTCTTCATGCAAGGCTTCGAGCACTTGAAGAGCTGCAAGGTGATCCTGAACAGAGTGACGCAAGAATGTGCAGAGGTGGTGGTGATGCTGGGACCAGGCAAGATTGCAAGTAGATACAGCAAACTCGAAGACTTGTATGAAATGTCTTACGCTATTCTGAGCAGAGAGTTCCTTTCAAGTGAAAGTCAAACTCTTCTTGAGAACTTGGGAGCCGACTTGTACGAGGAGTTGCAGAATGTTCGTTTGAAGCCAGTAGATTTGCGCTACATAAAGCCCATTGTGTGCATCCAACGATTCAACAACTTCATCCAACGCATCGCAGAACTCTCCATCAAGCCTCTCATTTCCCAGTCGACACTCTTCCCTCACAAGATGACCTTGGCAGTGCAACTGCTGATCAACAGCCTTGCCAGCTCTTCAGGCGCCATGCTCACTGGCCTCCTCTACTTCAAACAGGGCTTCATCACTCTGCCAGAACTTCTCGTCTACGCCACGAACTCAGAAAATGCTTTGAGAGACCTCAATCTAGCTTTTCATGTTGACTCGTTCTTGAAGGAAACTTGGGACGTGAAGCAAAAGCAAATGGAAGCGTACTGGAACGAATCGAGGCAGATGGAGATGGACATTTTCAACAACGTCACCATCACCACCCTCGACAACGTCGAACTTCTGACTTGGCTTCAGAGGTCAAAATTCGGAATTGAAGTGCTGGACAATTTTGTGGATGAATACATAGGCAGGTTCCAATCAGTGGCGGCAAAGGAGATCGAAAGACGTGAGAAGTACATCATATACGAGTCAGTGGTGCTCGCAGTGATCTTGGGAGTGGCGCTACCCTTAAACCTCTTCAGCGCCTTCGCCATGTCCACCAATCTTGCCAACTACATCAAGTCGATCGAAAGCAAGTCAGTAGAACTGCAAAAAGAAAAACGAAAAACTGAGAATATCGTTCAAGAAATCTTGCCAACTTCTCTGGCTCTGAAGCTGCAGATGGGCGAGAAGATAGTGGCAGAGCAGTTTGAGGCGGTGACCATCTTCTTCAGCGACATCGTCGACTTTGTTGAGATCTCGAGCAAGACGACGCCTGTCAAGGTGGTTGACTTTCTGAACGAGGTTTACTCCTTCATCGACCTTCAAATCCTCCAGTACGACGTCTACAAGGTACTTTCCTGCCATGACAGTAGGGAGGCATAGAGGATTGGTGGGAGATTGAGCTTTTTGGTATCTGAATTGGTTTCAATGTATTGCTTTAGTCTACAATCCAGATACTCCATTCAATAGAATTTAGCCTATAGTTTTATTGACACTTGATCCTAATAAAAATAGCTAAGAAGTTTTTGCTAAATGAAACTTAATTAAAATATAAAATGCTAAAACTTCAAACACCAAGGTGGAGACGATCGGCAGTGTGTACATGGTGTCGAGTGGCATTCCGAACAGGAACGGCAACAGACACAGCGCCGAGATTGCACGTCTGTCGTTGAACCTCGTCCAGGCTTGCGCTGATTTCGCAGTCCCTTCGAAGAACGACCAGAAACTCATGCTCAGGATAGGAGTGCACACCGGTGGTTGTTGGTGGTTGTTGGTGGTTAAGAAAGTCCCTTTTCATCTCATTATTCAAAATTAATGAAAATCGAAAAAATCTTATTTTTGATTTTTTACTTATTTTGCAGGTCCGGTGGTCGGTGGCGTGGTGGGCAACAGACTGCCGAGGTACTGCCTCTTCGGAGACGCCGTCAACACCGCCTCCCGCATGCAATCGCACGGACTACGTAGTCTTTTTAATCAATCAATCAATCAATCAAATAGATTTCTATAGCGCTCTTTATTCAAATTCAAGTTGGCTTAATTGGATGAATTAGGCATTAATTCAATTAATTCAGAAGTCAATTTATAGTAAAGTTAGTCAATCACTTTCTAAAAAAACTTCTAAAAACAATTGTATTTACTTTTTTCCATCTCACAGCCAACAAAATACACATAAGTGAGGCGACGCACAACGAACTCTTGAAGAACTACATTTTCAGGATGGAAAGCAGGGGCTGCATTTACATAAAGGTTCTGTCGATGACACGTATTCTCTCCATTCTAGAATAGCTATTTAGACTTAAAAATGTAATTATGCTCATAATTTATTACTTTTTTAGTTTAGGATAATTCAATTATTTTAGAATTTTTAAAGCTCTGAATTTGAATATAAATTTATAATAGTTTTCCGAGAATGTAATATCAACGTTAATAGCTATCGTAATTTTAAATGTCATATTTAAAAGCTATTTATAATTTCACTTTTGGACAATTTTCTTCTGCTATAAGGGCAAGGGAGAAATGAACACATACTGGCTGGTCGGGAAAAAAGGAATTCAGAAGTTTATGTAGAACACGACGCTGCCATGTCCTTAAATTTTAAAGACAGTTCTTATCAGCTAGAGACAGTATTTCTGCTTTGATTATTTTAAAATTTAATATTTCTTAAACTTATCAGCAGTTTTTTTATAGTTGAAAAAAGGTATAATTTAAGATTTGTATACTTTAAATATTTGCCTAGTTCATGCTAACTGCACATGCCCTTTAATAACCCTCATAACAATTTTCTGAAAAAGTATCGTGCTGTGAAAAAGAAAAAAAAATGTAGTTTTCTAAAAAAGAAAAATGATTTGATTGATAGATTTTCGATTTCCGTCCAGATACTCCATTCAATAGAATTTAGCCTATAGTTTTATTGACACTTGATCCTAATAAAAATAGCTAAGAAGTTTTTGCTAAATGAAACTTAATTAAAATATAAAATGCTAAAACTTCAAACACCAAGGTGGAGACGATCGGCAGTGTGTACATGGTGTCGAGTGGCATTCCGAACAATAATCGAATTATTAAATTGTCAATAAAAAGTAAGGATGCTCTCGCTTGTAGACCCCCGCCTTCATACAAACATATACTCATATAGTTTGATTGGCCCAGCGTTGATTAGTATGCATGCATTTGATTGGTCCACCAAACATAAAATGCACATACACACAAGCACACATCCATAACAATTATTGAAGACAAGTTTCCAATGTTTAAATAGCTGTGTGGTAATGCTAATAGGCAAAATAAAATAATTTAAGTTTTGCCTATGACATTTAGTGCTCTGACCAATATTATGCAACAACTTTTTTATTGAAAAATTTCACATAATATTTTTTAATTTATTAAAAATGTTTTACTAGTAATATGGTGAAAAATATCTTATAAATTTAAAATATTCTATTTTACCAATTATTAAGTATTTCACGTAAAACTTAATTTTTAAAAGTTTAAACTTAATTGAAGGTAATAAAAACCTATTATTAAGTATTTCACGTAAGATAGTGCATCAATTGTTTTTATTCTCGAAAACCATCCCACTGAGAATGTATGTTCCTTCCTTATTGAATAAGGCTTATTCATTCTCACTCATTCAACAACAACAAAATACAAAGGGCTAGAAGAGATTTGAGCTAACGAAAACCAAGCACATTCCATGTGCACCAGCAGAAGCAAAAGAGATCAGTCAAGAGAATGGAGCAGCCTATGGCCTGTTGGGTTTTGAAGTGACTTGCCCACTAACAGTGAAATAGGTCTTTTTTTCAACATTATGACACTGTTCTATAATATTTTCAAACCCATTATCAACTTAATTTAACCACCTATTTTGTATCATGGTAGCTGACATTGATAAAAAGAAGATTTAAAATAAAACATGTCAGGACTATCCAAGAAGAAATATTCTGACTGCTGATAGGCAAAAGAAAATACTTTAAAATTATGAAACATCTACCCACGTTTTATTAGTAAAACATGCTGATGACTTTTAGTCCTCTGACCAATATTATGCCAACATTTTTTTAGTGAACAATTTCACATAATATTTTTACATTTTTAACATATCGAGTTTAATAAAGTGGTAAAAACTTAATTTTTAAACGACTGTGAACAGATTTGAATTTGTTAAAGCTGCAAAGGATATGCTGCAAATTAGACTCTAATAATTAGAGCAATAAATCATTTCGATGAAATTTTTTCGACTTTGATTGTTTCTCTCTTTTTCATTCAGGTCATATTCTAGAAGTAAATAAGCCATAATTCTTGTTCATTTTACGATATATCTCGTATCAAATAGTTGCCGAAAGATTAAAAAAAATGGCCGCCTTTATTTATCATTATTTTCATGTCTTACATACATCAGCTGATATTAGTAAATAAACAGTGCCGTTAGCTATAAAATGTTAATCTTAAAGCTGCGTAATATATGTTTTAGTCATGTTTTTACACAAGTAGTGACCAATCAAAGTCATGCATATATTAACGCTGGGCCAATCAAACTACTTATAAATGTATGGGTATATGTTTGTATGAAGGCGGGGGTCTCCAAGCGAGAACAACCAAAAGTAAAGTTAGTTTTAAAATCAGAAAATGGTTAGAATAAATATATTTCCAATTAAAAATTGCTATTTTTATAAATAAAATATTCATTTGAATAGTTTTGTGAACGCTCAGAAGCATTTTGCAGGTGCAGGATAAGAAAGGAAGAATTAATAAAACTACTTTCAGAATAATATATAACTTAATATATTTTGTAAAGAATTTATTCTATTTGAAGTCTTAATTTTGGATGCAGTTTCTATGTTTTTTTAAACCAAAGAGACAATAATATGCAAACTCACTTCACATTTCAAACTACGTTGAACAAATGCACTAACAAACCTTCCTCATCGACTTTCCTTTTCCTCCTCTCGCCACCTTTTCCTTTCATTCTCATCGCCTGTCTCGTCAAGGCTCCAGTCTTTATATACAATCTGCAATGAACGCTTCAAGAGGAATCAACATTATTCCTTACAAATGGCCTCAAGCTCAACGAGGAGATAGATTTTTGTTCAAAAAACACTTATTTGGAAGCATCAGAACATCCTAATTCCGCCTAATCCACAAAGCCCTTCTGACTGAACATCCCTGCACTTACAGGCTCATCGAAGCACCATTGGACTCAACTCCGATTTGCTGAACATTGCTACCACCCTTGCAGAGAGATTACATACATTTCCATCTCATACTCGCCAAAGCCCCATACCATTAAGGCTCCCTTACTCATTCAAACGTAGAACGTACTATTCAATGCTCGCCTAGAGGTCTTTCAAGCGTTTAAATTTATAAATATCTTTTTTACCTTCCTAAATTCGATCATAAATATAAATATTTTAGAGCTCTCATTAATAACTTGAGGCGAAAAATAAATTAAGCCTGAATTTGACAACGCAATAAATTATCTATAAAAACCTTGCAATTTACGATATCTTTCTTAGAAAATTGTTTGTGGACTTTTTTTTATATGAAACGTTATATGACTCTTTTAAAGTTAAAATTTTTTTTTTGCATGCTTTAAATTTAAATAAATAGTATTGAAAAATATATTTAATGAATTCTATTCATCTTATTAGTTGTAAATTAAATGAAACCATATAAAATTTAATTTTAAAAATCTCTCCGTGTTTCTCACAGGCTTAAGCAATAAAATAAAAACGCACTTCAAATTTAATAGAAGCAGCAAAATAAAATTTATATTTATTATTAATAATATTTTTTTTGGTTTATACTATTCACAGCCTGACAGACGCATGCCATGTTACAATGGTTCTGAGAACCATGGTTCTTATGCGCCAAGGCGCCAATCCACACGACGTACACATCTCTCAATGCATACGTCGCAAACACCGCATCATATACACTAGGTATATGATAGTTCACGGTTGCTTCCAAGGATTCGAACTGGCAACCTTTAAGTTGCAAGTCCGACGACTACCAACTAAGCCATCCCCGCTCCCCAAGTATCAAATATTGATTTCAAAAATAATAATAACAATATTATTATATAATTACTGTTAGTGATATTATTAATATATTAAATATTATTCATATTTAATATTTACTTAGAAGTCCAACAAGGATACGAAGCTTTTGGAGCGTCTGGCATTTAAGAAAATTTAAGAATTTAAGAAGTTTCAAGTAGACACACGAAAAGACGTCAAGCGTGACCACTTGGAAAGTCAATGCCAAACAAGCTTCACTGGTCAACAATCAAGTTTTTTCTAAATTGAAAAGTTTGCAGAATTTTTGTTTGCTGAACACGAATCTTCATGGTTTCTGTCAAAACTTTTTTGTATCTTGAACACAATCCGTTCTCAATTTTACGTCAGTCTTTTTCCAAAATACTTTCAAACTAGCATGCAAACGATGGAACAACATAACGCATGTTTAAAATAAAATATTATTTAGTAGATTGAATACACAGGCGCCTACTGTGCAAAAGATGCACGACTTGATCAAACCGAGTTGCCAAATATTACAGCTTCTTTCATCCTTGATTTTAATCGAATGCTTTGTAAAAAGGTTTAAAATGACGTTGTGCCAGTATTTTGTATAGTGATCTTAATCGAGTGTCGGAGACTCCATCTGAATGATTCCCCATCTGATGTATAGGCAGCATTTTAAGAATTCTATTTTAAATGGTCTTTTCAGTGCGTTAAACGCTATTTGTGTTCGATTAAAATTTTTATCTTAGTTTTTAATAGATTTTAAATGTTGCTATCTCAAGCGCATGAATCATTTAAAACCAAAAGTTAATTTGGTCATTCGCCTCTGCAGCTTATCTTACTTTCCGTTAATGCTTCCTTCTTTGAAAATGTTTAAAATAAGTTTTTTTTTAATATTTTATTTGAATTTTATATTTGAATAAGTTTAATTCCATTCTAAACCACAAGAATTTATATTATATAACTCAAACACCCCTAACGACACAAAAACCTCTTTGAATTCAAAAAATAAGAACTCACACAAACTTCTTCATCACGCACAGTTACTAGTGCAGCCGTTCAAGTCGCTGGGCAGCTCTCGTCTGGTCTGGAAGAAGCTGACAGTAGCGTGGATTCTGGCAACCCCCCAACTCTTCATCTTCCAAACGACGCAAGAACAGGACTCTACAGGGAGCATAGGAAAGCATTGCAAGAGTGCTGCCTACACGAACGGGAGCCAGAGGAAGATCTACTTCACCTTCCTCACCCTCCACATCCTCATCATCCCCACCTCGGTGATGAGTTACTGCTACTTCAGCATCATCAAGGTCGTCTGGACTCGCCTTTCCACCATTCAGAATGCAACTCTCGCTCCTCCACACTGCACCAGAAACCTCTCAAGCCACAAAGAGTCCTCCAAACAGTCGCATCGCCTCTTGTCCAAAGGCTAACAACCTCTCGAAGGAAATGCTATGCCAGGGAATCATGGTCAAAACTTTTTGTTTTTTCCAAAAGAAATCAAAAGAATGAAGATGTGTTTAACGAAACTCAATTTTTCAAACACTGCAAAGCACGTGAAAGTAATTCAAAAAGGGACACTGGCTCAACGAAGAGCAAGCGGGTGGCTTCAGCTATGGAGCACTACAGCCTTGCCTCGAAGAGGAAGGTCGTCAAAACGATGTTGTCAGTGATCGTCTGCTTCGTCGTCTGCTGGAGGCCCTACTCCACAGTCTCCGTCGTCAGGGTGTACTATGAGTACCGTGTCAAGATGAGTGTTGCCAAGTCGGTGAGTGAGCTGATGGGACTGGTGCAGAGTGCCTTGAACCCATTCTTCTACCTGATCTTCAGCCACAACACCTTAAAGTCTCTTTGATTTCGCGCCAGAAGGAAATAAAAGGTTCCACATTTTGTCGATGATTCCATGAAGCAAACAAGAGTTTACCAGATTTTTGAGTTGTGCCAATGCTTTTATATCCTAAAAAACTGTTTTTGGGTTGATAAAAGCCAGTAAAAAACGAGTCGAATTAGATCAAAAATAATAAATGATTCACCTATATGATATATAAAGGCTACATCTGACCACAGATTCTCTCTACCACAAATCCTTCGGGTCGGAAAATAAGCTGAAACCTTTTTCCCATGTGATGATTAAATAAAAGCACATTATTGTAGGTGTAATAGTTTTCCATAAATTTAACTAAATATTTTATATATTTTATAAAAAATTTGACTTTGTTAATAAATACTTTCTATGGTTTGTAAACATAGTAACACACTTAGGGTTAAGATTTAAATTCTTTGAAAAATGTACTTCATCAAATTTAAAGGTATACGTGTAGAGTTTTTCTGATCAAATTTTGGTCATTACAGTATTTTACATCTTAATGTGCATGTGGTATTCGTATTGAATCATATACTTCATATATTGTAAATAATTATTCAACGCTATATTTTGTCAAAAGAAGGTTCAAATTACCCTCACTTTTTTAGTTTTTATAACTTTTATATAAAAAACTATGCTTGAATCTATTAACAAAAATGAATCCAGTTGATTCTAGGCTGAAGCTTTGTTAACTGCGGTTGAATAGAGTCAATTAACCAGTATGAATCGAAAGTAATATAATAATGCTTCCATCGCTTCCATTGTCATTTCGGGATGGTATTATTAATAATAACACTGGAAAATAAGGTTGAAAATCTCTGTATAAAAATAAGAAAAATTAAAGTGAATTAATAAAATTATTTTATTTTTCCTTAAAATTTTGTAGTTTTGCGTTTCCTGGAGATGTAATTCCTAATCTTCAACGCATTTTCTAATAAAAAATTCTAAATGTAATTTTATTGGATGAATTTATTTAAAGGGCAAAAATTATTATTTTTTGATTCAATACTAAAATATGTTTTTTTAACGTTTTATTATTTTAATTAATCAAGTTTTAATTATTTCAATTTACTTTTAATTTATTTCAATGTGTTAAATCCTGAGCTTTATCTTTTTTTTTAAACGGTAATCAAATAGTTTCATTCTAACATTTAAGTAAGTTTCAGTTTTCTTAAAATCTCAAGCCAGGAATGAGGCCAGATCAGCACAAGCGTAAAAAAAACGCAATTTATAAAAAAATTCATGGAATAGCTAATACTAGGGCCCCAAAAAGTAAAGAAGAAAATGGGAAAAATAAGGCATCTCCAATTGTGCCAATTATCTTGAATACAACGAAAAAAGAAGATAGTGACAAAGATGATGAGGTAGAAGATGAGGAAAATGAAATAGCTCAACACTTTAGCCGTAGAAAAATAGAAAATAATTGGGAGAAGTATGAGAAAGATCCAAATGAAAGAAAAGAAGGGGAAGAAGAAGAAGAGGATAAAAGTGATGAAGAATCTGCATACAACTTGGAGATGAGTCTCAAATCAAAATGGAAACTGGAGCCTCCTTCCTGGAGGGATGTGGGCCATATAATATGTCTTCCTGAAGATGATGTTCAATTCAAAAAAGCATCAAAAGATTCTGAAAAGATTAACCCTACTAGTTGTTCTATTCCAACTCATGAAAGTCCTCAACTACCTGATAAAGTTGATAGAAATAAAGATGAAGCAATAGAAGGCCACTCGCTTGAGGATCTTGACTTACTCACAAACTTCATAAAACCCATTGTGACCCCTGCATGTGGCATGGTTGCTGATGCTCCCAGCAAATGCATTGATGATTTGGAAAGGGAATTGGACGATTTACTGGCCATGTAAAAACTCATTCTAAATTTAATTCTTGTTTTTAATTAGTTAATATTATTTATATTTTGTAAATTAAAAATAATGATTTTTGTGAACTGTGTTTGTATTCAACGTGAACAAAGTTCAAATATAAAATAAATGGCTAAAGTGCAGAGTTTATTCCAGTCATCTATCCATGTAGTTGGTCCAACAAATGCTTATAAACAAACATCTAGAAGTTGTTTATCTGTTGAAACGCAAAAAATATTTATTAATAAAATATTTTATTCCTAAAAATAAGAAAGAATATTCTAAAATTATCTTTTTCCAAAGGGTCTTTAATCAGAGCGTAATTATTTGCATATGATTAGTTACATCTACGTTATGCATCGCTGCAATCAATTCTAATTATTATGCGACGGGTTGTGTCAACCAGGTTTTGAGTGTTGATAGTGGCCACTTGAAGGACTCCAAGACTTTGGCCACAGAAGCTGGTAAGAGGTTCCATATGTTAACTACCATATTTAAATATCTTTGGAGAAAACCTTCCTTAAATAGGCCGTTTAAGTTGGCACTGACAACATATTGAAGGTCTGTTTGAGAGGACACTTAATAATTTCCCTTCAATTTTTAATTTATCTTCAGATAATTTTGGATTATAATTTGGTTATTGCTTTAATAGCTATATAAAGGCTTGCAAGCATAATTAAGCAGTCACAGTATCACCAATGAAGCTCGTTTACTGAGAACAGTGTCGATCAACCTTAGTCATTCTACGTTTATAACATCTGCGTCTTTTTCAACGTCACCAACACCAAAGATGCCTTCACATGAAAGCAAACTGGCATTCACGATGATGCAATTCTTCACTTCATCCCTTCTTGTGACATTCGTCGCCAGCAACAACTCGGCTTTGTTAATAGTCGACATGCAGCGATCGTTTGTGGAAGGGGGGAGCTTGCCGGTGCAAGGAGGAAATGAAATAGTCGCCACCATAAACTCTGTACTCGACCAGCATCGCCTCAACTTCACACTCATCGTCTACACGCTCGACTTCCACCCTCCTGACCACGTATCGTTCGCCTCCCAGCACCAGGACAAAGAGCCCTTCACCACGGTCGAACTCTACTATGATAGCAGTGGTGAGGTTCTTGTGTTGGTGGGATAATATGTTTAATACGTTCATGAAAAGTTGAACTGACTTCTCCACTTTCATCGTTTGTATAATTCGACTTATTTTTGACATTTAAATGAGGTGAATATTCCCCCATGAGTAACAATACTGCCTTGTAACATCCAGTAAATGCAACACTGCACAGGTCGCCTATGTAAGCCTTCATCTCTGAGGGACGCCAACAGAACGCTAGTTTGTGTGGGAAAACTCAAGCAGGTGAGCCAGATGCTGTGGCCTGACCACTGCGTGAGGGGCACTGAAGGCGCCTCTTTGCTTCCCTCCCTCAGAGTCCCTCAAAACGCCTCAAACGTCGCCTTCGTGCGCAAAGGAACTGACAGAAACGTGAGAATTTCAAATTAATCGTCAAGTGCGTTCCGTGCGTACCAATGTTTTATATACTTATTTAATCGTCAATTGTACTTCATGTGTACCAATATTTGTACGAAATCTTTTCTATGAGGTTTTGTAGAGTTTAAATCTTAGTTTAGTTTAGGGAGTTAAATACCACGCAGATCTTTCGACCTCTATAATGGTTATGATATTGAGCACTTTTTCCTGCAAGGCGTTTTAAAGCACACCACACCAGATCGATTCTTACTCTCCCTTCTTCAACAACGGCCACTTGTCGCCCTCTGACCTGCACTCCACCTTCCAAAATGCCAGCGTCAGCAGACTCTTCGTCGCAGGCATCGCCAGTGACTTCTGTGTCATGTTCGCCTCTCTGGATGCCAAAGACCTCGGTGACTTTAGGGGAATGATGAGCATGATAATGATCGCCTTGATGGTTATGATAATGATCGCCATGATGATGATTTAAAAAATGTAAAGTTCAAAAAGTAATTTACTAGCGAAAGCAAAACATGCATGGACAGCTACAAGATGTGCTTCAAAGAAAGACCTGACCATTAGCACCTTTCCCGCCACCACTACGCAGGCTACCAGGTCTTTGTCCTGGAGGACGCTATCAAAGGGGTGTCCGTCACTCCACAACAAGCAGCACAGTCCTTCCGAGATAAAGGTACTTGAAAAACTTCTTGAAAATACAATCCACATACAAGTCCACGTTTAATTAGAAAATTATTTAAATGCTTTTTTATTTTTTTGGAGAATATTTAAATTCAGGTATTCATATAAGGTAATTTATTTCAAAAGAATATATGTATGTATGAATGTATTAATGTATGTATGTATGAATGTATGTATGTATGAATGTAGGTATGTATGTATGATACATTAAAAAGTATGAATGTAGGTATGTATGTATGATACATTAAAAAGTATGTATGTATGAATGTATGTATGTAATACATAAAAATCATCTCATCTCTTTAATGTATCATTGATACATTAAAGAGATGAGATGATTTTTATTTTGGAAAAACTGAACCCGCATTTTGTTTTTGCAGAAAAATGTTTTGAAAAAGTGTTCTAAGTTCAATTAATTCCAAACAGGCATTCAAGTGATAGAAAGCAGACAACTCTTTGAGGAATTGACGAAAGCTCCTACAATGGCATGAGCAAGAGAATCAACTATTCAACTTAAATATTGCAGCCGAAAAAATAAGTCTAACTTAATAAGACATTAAAATAATGGGGAAAAAATGTGATCGAATAAAAAAAATTATTAATGGAATAAATAAAAGATAGAATAAAACTACTCTTTAATTGAAAGTATCTCCGAAATGAGAGCTCTTTAGAATAATCGACTTGGTGTTGAATAATTGAAGATCATTTGATTCGTTTCAGATTGAATACGAACTCTTCAAAATTCATGAATTGAGCTTATAAATTTCTACGTCTTTTGTAAAACTTAATACTTTTTTAATACATAGCTTTAAACTAGCATATAACTACGCTATAAATATTGAAATGTCAAAATATCTTATACACTTTAAACTGCTCGTGTTTGATCGAATAGTTAACTTAGAACAGCTCTGCTAAAAAAGTCATATGAAAACGATTGAAAATGTCCCTGAGTGTAAAATAAAGAAAATGTATAACTTTTAAGTCGTAAAAGATTATAATGATTAGATGTAGAGAATTTTATTATTATTATGAAACAATTATTAACTAATTATATTTAAAAAAACAAAAAAAAAGAAGAGATTGCCACACGAAAAATCGAAGGCACAGTAAATGCAATTATAAATATAAATTTCCTAAATTTATACAAAAGAAACCCTATTCTCTAGAACTCCACGAAGGCTTAGGCAAACTAAAACTTCTCTCGAGTAGATGATCAAATGCAGTCATGAAGACTCCTGCATTTGCAAACACTTACAGCCACCACAGCACCACTTCAGCCTGCAGTCAGCTCCCCTCGCAAGACATTCCCGCTTCCTCCCATCAAAGTGACCACCTTATGCAGCGTCTGCTTCTTCGTCTGTCTCGTTGCAAGGTCGTGTCGATACGTCTCTGAGAACTCGGCCATACCTGCCTTCACCATGGCAACGCATATATCAACATCATCGTCGTCATCGTCATTGTTGCCATCAACGACGCAACTGACTTGGTGTTCGATTAACTTCTTTTTCTTTTTCTCCGGAACAGAAATGTAACTTTTGCCTGCATTTGATTCAGCTCCATCATCATTACAGACTCCATCTTCTCCTTCCTCCTCCTCCTCAGTACCTACCTCATACAGCAGCATCTCCAAACTGCCCCCTTCGCTCCTGTACAGTGCACCATGCAAACTATTCAAATGAGATTCTGACAATGGTCATAATAATAATATCATAGATGCAACCACAACATTCATGATAAATATTAATCATTTGAACACATTTCACATGCGGTATGCTGGCAATGATGGAGTCGACAAATGCACCAACTTGTCTAAAATGAACGCTAGCAGAAGCTTTTCCTTCACCAGATTCTCGAAGAAGTCACTGAATGTGACATTAAATGTTCAAGTATTCATGAAACTATATAGCGAGCAAAATAGAAAAAATTCAATCATTTCTTTACCTAAAATGAAATTTCGCCAAAATTGATTGAAACAAAGTTTTTGTACGCCTCCAAAAATGTAACTATTGTAAAAAAATGTCTACTTTTAGATTAATGTGCTAGTATAGTATGTAAGAGATGGTGAAACGGTTCCATAAATTATTCATGAATATGAAAACGGAAAGAAATAAATTTACACTGATTTCAATGGCCAGACTTGACTGCTGGGTGGTGAGTAAGATGGTGATGGTGGGAGATTGCGAGGGGAGATGGGTAGGTGGGCTTGGAAGGCTTGGTTGGGAAGGTGGGTGAATGATGGGTGGATGGGCCTCACCCTGCCCACAGGCACCCTCTCGGTGTCTCCGTAGTCTATGTAGTGCACCTGGCATGGAGACAGGTGTGATGGGGCACTTAAATAAGGCCACACCCTTTTCTCCACCTTACCTCCACACCCCTTCCACTACAGCCTCTTTCCACTTTACCTCCACCCACTCGACCAACCTCCAGGAGTTCTTCCTTCTCGACCACATAGGCGACCACTTGTGCCCTGAGCCACCTGTGGAAGGCGACACTCCACACGACGACCAGCTCTCCCACCCCGTAAGTCGCCCTCGTTGCACCCCTGGCCATCTCACTCATGCTCTTGAGGAAGTAGTGCTCGCTGGAGGGAGGGGAGGGGGGAGTGGATGGGTGAGTGGATGGGTGGATGGATGGGTGGATGGATGAGTGGATGGATGAGTGGATGGGTGGATTGATGAGTGGATAGGTGGATTGATGAGTGGATGGGTGGATGGATGAGAGGATGGGTGGATTGATGAGTGGATGATTGGTCGATCAAATAGATAGACGGATGAGTGGGTAGATAAATGAATAGAAAAATAATGAAAACTAAAGTAATTTTAAATGAATAACGAATGAAAATTGAATTAAAAAGTGAGACGTGGAAGAAAGAATGCCCACTTGATTTGTTTCATGAACTCCTCCAAGACAGAGCCACCCAAGCACATGTCGTCCAGGCTGTGCTCCACTTGAAAAAGTTTCAAATAACTCCACTACTGAAAGACCCATCGCTAAGACTATCATAGCTACCCCCCTCTTGACAACCACACCAACCACCCACACTTACCACCATAACTACAAGCATACAACCCACACTTACCACTATAACTACAAGCATACAACCCACACTTACCACCATAACTACAAGCATACAACCCACACTTACCACCATAACTACAAGCATACAACCCACACTTACCACCATAACTACAAGCATACAACTCATACTTACCACCATAACTACAAGCATACAACCCACACTTACCACCATATGGAAAAACCACATGGAACTTTCCAGGATGTTGCATGGCGGTTACCATGACGTACGTCCACTCGCCCACCAGGCAGTCCGTCTGACCATCGGTCTCAGTTGCCCAGTGCAAAAATTCTTTATGTACGTGTCTCTCTTCTTTGATTGCAGGAGCGTCTGTGAATGGGTGAATGGTGTGAACGGATAGCCGAGTCGGTAACGACTCTCGGCTCGACCAATAATGAAAGGTCCTAGGTTCAAGTGCAACCAATGCCCATAGGCGCCTAAGTGGCACGGAAGTCCCTTCGGGTGATACGCCACTATAATAATGCTCTTCAATATTATTAATGATGGGTAGATGGATGGGGGTTGGATGGTTGAGGGATGGATAGGTAATTGAGAAAAGCAAACCAATGAGTTTATATCGATAAAAAAATACACACACATAAACACAAACAAACACACAAAAATACAAAAAGATACACACGCACACACTCACACACCAATGGTTGTGTGCTCCTTAGTGCAATACTTGCCATTCCAACAACCACCCTTGCTCAAATAAAAACGACAAACCCTGCTGTCAACCTCTTTTTCTGAAAGCATTAAAATTTTATTGTAAAATGGATTCATATTTCATTGCTTATCCTTTTTGAAAAATCAGTAAAAATATCTTCAATTACATAAGTTTTATTATTTCTTGAAGAAAAATGTAGAATGTTGGCATGATTTCCAGTCTACCTTCGTGTTTTTTGTTGACATTGCGACAGTAGTCTTGAGTCATGTCATCAACGAAGTCATCAAAATGGCCATCATCCTCCATCTTGTCGAAGCCATTGTCCTCATCACAATTCATTTTAGTACCAGTATTACTATTTTTACCTTTATTATATTTATTATTATTAGTAGTAGTTATAGTAGCAGTAGAATTAGAAATATTATGTGCAGTAGAAATATTATTATTTTTATTTTCCCCCTTTGTTTTATTATTTGAAGTATTTGAATTAACTTCATTTTTATCTATTTTAGAAACATTCTTTAAAATATTTGAAATAGTTTCTTTTGCAGACGGTATTTTTGCATGACACTTGGCATGATCTGAACTTTTAGAACCTTTTTTATTGGAACTTTTGGTATTTTTTGACATTATGATAATATTAAGTATAGACAATAGTATCAAAATAGATGCTAATGTTATATCATAAATAGACTGGAATTTTTTTATAGTTAAATTAAGCAAGTCCTAAAATGAAAATAAAGTCAAATAGAAACTGCTGCACGTGGGCAGGATTGGGATACTATGGAAAGCGTACTCGGAAGCATAGACAGAGCAATATAAAAACAGCTGATGGCAATGTTTATTTATTTCTTGAATCAGCTGATTGTTGGTTTCTAACAAGAACAAAAAGCGGCCATATTATTTTAGATTTCGGCAAACTATCCGAGGCGAGGTATATCGTAAAATGAACAATAACTGAGACTTCTTTTACTTTTTTTTTTATACATATTTTGTTAAAGTTATATGATAGTTCACGATATATATTTCGGCAAACTATCTGAGGCGAGATATATCGTAAAATGAACAATAAATTAGGCTTCTTTACTTCTTTTACGAATAATTTTTTGAGTAATTAATAATAATTTTACTCAGTAATGTCAAATCTGGTATATATTTCGGCAAACTATCTGAGGCGAGATATATCGTAAACAATAAAGAAGGCTTCTTTACTTCTTTTATGAATACTTTTTAAAGTAATTAATAATAATTTTATTCATAATGTCAAATCTGTTCACATTAAAATTATTCAAATTGATATTCCTATTTATATACATAAACAATTACCGAGTCCATCGTAATCCTAAAAAATATATGAAACCACTTTATTTAACTAAAAAATATTATAAAAATTCAGAAATATTATGCTAAATTGTTTAATAAAAAGTTTTAGCTTTATAATTTTGGTCAGAGCAATAAAGTCATCAGCAAAATGTTTTACTAGTAATATTATAGAAGTCAAAAGATCTGCGTGGTTCTTAATTCTCTAAACTAAACTAATATGAAAAAAAATCTTATTAATTTAAAGTATTTTCTTTTGCCTGTTAGCAACGCCGTTTTATTACCATACAGCTATTTAAACATTGGAAATTTGTTTTTATTAATCGTTAATCTCATTTGCATAAATTATGAGTACGCTTTCCAAAGTAAACCGGCAGGATTCCCGTTTAATCTTCGAGGATTTAAAAGTGAATTCAAGTTTTAAAATTTTGCACATCTCACTTTTTTACAACTAAAAATATACATGAAAAATTATAAATGAATTTAAAAAATAGTATTTAAATTACTAAAATATTTAATTTCAATGAGTCAATATGTTATTTTCATATATATTACTATAGGTATATGGTTATTTTACATACTTGCTAGTTGATTAAATGGTCTTCAATAATTAAGAGTCTTTTTCAATCAATCAAATAAATTTCTATACATATATGTTCTTTCATCAAATTTAGGAACGCTTTTTCACAAAATAAATATCTTCTTTGAATGAAACAAAGATGTTATTATTTCAGAGGTCATAATAAATTCAGAAACATCTTTCAAACAGTTAAATTATTTTCTCAAACCATGAGGCTCTCTCCAATCAATTCTAAAGCGTGCAAATGCCTAATAGGCCTAGCCCTTCATTACCATCAATTGATTGAAAATGACAAAACTATAATCAAAAAAGAAATTTTTTTCTTATAAAACAGTTTTTTAAACTGAAATCGTCATTAGTCATGAATAAAATGTTATCTGCTATTTTGGTGTGCTCGCTAGGGCTGCACCTTGCTTTGGGGCAAATTGAAGGTAGAGCTGATTAATTATAAAAACTGAGAAATTCTTGAATATTTGTCTGAAAAATGAGACTATAAGTTGCAAGAAATCTTAAATATTTTAAAACACTAGAATTGATTCCAATCAGACTTTTCAATTTCTTCACTTAACTTTTTACCCTTGTCAGACTCTTCAGACCCTTCAAATGACCAGAACACAATCGAAGTTACCCCGTTAGAAGCCTATGGCGAAGTCATTCCAAATAGGTTCTCGGTCTATATCAAATCGAAAAACATTCATCTCTTGTACAATGTAAAAAATGAATCTAAGAGCGCCAACAAAGCCCTCTACATCGAAGAATTCTACATGGGCAAGATGACAGTCATAAGAGACGGAGAAAAGTTCATATACGTGAGTGGTTTGACTTTGGGTAAGCCCAGCTGTTGCAATCACCATAGCACAAGACATTGTTTGGTGACTTTATAGAAAAATCTATATTTGATTGATTGACTTATTGAAGAACGCCATTATGTCCGAACCAACAGGACGCAACTTTCTACAACAACCGCTACTTCTACCTGCTCTATCCTCAATCGACAATAAAAAGGTTCAGTACAAAAATGAGGATGGAAGCGTTTTACATTGAAAATGAGGCTTACTTCCTCACTGCACTCAGACTTGACCACATGGGTTAGTTGTTAAACACAATTAATATAAAATAATTTAAATGTCTTTAAAAATCCCATTATAGTTTCTAGCGAAGCATTAAAAATCGTTAAATTTTTTTATTTTCAAGATTCATTTGTGTGCTTTAAATTGCAGGCGGTGACTCCTACAGCGACTCGGTCATTTTGGACGACCGTTTCAGGGCTCTGACGATAGAACTCTGGGTGCACATCGACTACACCGTTTACAAGAAGTGAGTAGCTAGAAAGGCCGTGATGTTGATGATGGTGGAGTGGGAAGGGTGCAGTAATCGGTGGGGCTTCGTAGAAATTATTGACTTAACTGCTTCACTAGGTGGTTAGAGTTGAAGGAAGGTGATAAAGAAAAAACACTGAAAGCAATAAAAAACTTTTACAGTCATGTTATCCACGGGGTTTGTTTTTTTGTTTTCAAGATAAATTTTCATTCAGATCATAACCTGTTTTTGCTTTCTGGGCTGAATAACAACTACGAAAAATTACGAAAAACGCAAAAAAACGTCAAAATGTACCCCAGGTGAACAGTAACTACAGACGAATCAACAGGCCTGACTTCTCACTCTCCGTTCATCTGAGCAAACTCTTCATTGACACCGTTAGCTTTATCTGTACTCGCACAATCGCTATTATTAACTTCAATCTTGCAGTCTGTACTAAATTCTAGCAATGAATTCGTGATTTATTTTTATAATAAAGATTTTTAAAAATGACTTAAAGACAAATCACAAACCCTAAGAACGCCTCCATTTACACGGATGCCGATCACAAACACTCGTCTGCTCGCTTTGCCATCAACGACAATGACGCCCTGGACAGACTGGTTAAGTGGTGGTCTAAAAGACCTGTTTCGGAGCACGCCGTGAAGCCTGACGTGGTGGTTTCTTTCGGAAAGTAAGATTTCACGAACATTAAAAATTATTTATTCAAATATTCACTTTCCATTCACTCCTTCAAGAATATATTAGTTCATTAATATGCAAATAATAACATGCAATTCGTCAATTTTTATTAAAATAAACCTCTCATTCATCATTTGCGCGACAATTTTCAAAAAATGATCAGTGTCGACTTGGGGGACGTCCTGGGCGTTGCCTTCACGAGGGGCGTTTGCAGCAAGCGCTCCATCGCCATCATCAGCGACGCCAGCCAACACGAACTCATCTCCACCACCACTCATGAAATCGGACACCTGTCAGTCCTTAATATTATACGCCCTTGAACCCTCTGCTTCTTTAGATTTTGAAAAGTATTTTGTAAGAAAACCAGTTTTGGATTTATTAAAATAAATAAAAAATATTTTATAAAAAAATATTTTATCAAAGACGCAATAAATCGTAATGGGAGAAGTTGTAAAAACTGTCTTTACAACTTTTTCATCTCGCCACCACGACCAGGCTAGGCGCTCACCACGACGACTATTGGGTGAACCACTGCACCTCCGACGACAAGTTCATCATGTCCGCTAATTTGCACGCCTTCAACGAAGACAGCGTGGCGAACAACTTCAAGTTCTCACCATGTTCCATCGCTTACTTCATCATCTTCTTTGACTTCCTAGACAAGTTTGCCTTTTTGAGAGTTTTTTGTAACCCTTTACTGCACTTGGAAGCCAATTGGCAACACTAATTGTATGCTTTTGATTGGTGATGTAGTGAATGCAGAAGCCGATTGGCATCAATGATTTATTATAATTTTCAACCTTTATTGGGGAAAAACTTGTATGAAAATATTTTTTCAACCCTAGACCAATTTATTCAACTTTCCATTGAAAAATACATTTTTATTTATGCAGTAGAGGGTTAAAATGAAGTTTTCTATCGTTAAGTTGGAAAGGAAGCAGTTTGAAGCATTGTTTACGCACTCTGACACAGTGATAGCAACAATTGCTTGGTGAATGAGAAGAGGGGCGAGGAGGACCTACACAGGGAGGATGGGCTGCTGGGACAAACACTGACGCTGGATCATCAGTGTGTGCTGATCTTCGGACCAGGATCCTACTTTTGTGGAGTTAGTGGTGGTGCTTGTGGGTGATTGTGGTGCTTTCAGGGGATTCCAGAATGGTTTTAAATTTTAATTAAATATATATTTTTTTTGCTATTTTAACGACTCAAAAACTCTAAGCCAATCTAAAAAACGCTCTTCTACTGCATACCCCTGCACTGCACACCACTAAACACCACTGCACACCACTCTTCACCCCTTTTTCCCTATTCACCCACCCACCCAGGGAGGGAACCCATGCGAAGAGATGAACTGCTTCAAGCCCTCGACAAGCCTCTGCGAGAGGAAGGGAAGGCAGACAGCAGCTGATGGGAGCCATTGTGGAAACAAGAAGTGGTGCTTGAGTGGAGAATGCGTTCGTGATGACGATGCCCCGGCTGCCGATAAAGGTGGAGAGAAAAGGGAAGAGAGGGTGGAGAGAGATTAAGTAAGAAAGGTGAAAAAGCAATAAATAATTTTAGGCTGGGTAGAGAGAATTAATGTTAAAATGTTAAATAGAGCAACTCCTTCACTTGAAATCCTTTTTTAAACTCTCAACACTGCAGAGACCTGTCTGTACGGGGACTCCAAGCTCCCATTCGAGGTGAATGTGGAGAAGATCACATGTGCAGACATCGGTGCATCCAGCTCAGGCTTTTGTTACAACGTCGATGTCAGATCGAGGTGCTGTGAAACTTGTCCCAAGTTCCTTAGAGCAGGTGCCGTTGATGATCCGTCAATCTAATCTGATCCAATGTTTTTATAGGAACGAAGGAGTCGTAGTAGAGAAGCGTTTGCATTGGAGTATGACATAGTGGATGGAATGAGACAATATGTTTTTCATTGCTTTTATTTGCACAACTTTAAAATGGTTATGGGCTAGTCACAAAGAACTGGCAACGCAGGAGTTAAAGATTGTAGGTTCGGAGATTTGGATGTGAGTTGTGAGAAGAGAGTGTTTCAGGCTCCGAGCATCTGCCGTCTTGAGAAGATAGCCACACGCTGTTGCAGCTCCTGCCACACGCTGTACAAGGAAGCAGGTACGTGTCTTGGATGTCTCTCTTCGATTACTTTTTAGAATTTACTGCATGGTTTAATTTTCCTTCCAGACATCGGATCTTTTGATGGAGCCAAAGAGAGTGAGTGAAATAGCATTATAAATGAAACTTCCACCACTTGAAAGAATAACAACTCTGTTGCAGCTCCCGAATGCAAGGATGAAGACCACTGCCGCTCTGTCGCCATGAATTGCTACAGTGAAAGTTTCAGAAACGATTGTTGTTACTCGTGCAAAGCGATCAGAAGGCCAGAGAGAAAAGGTTAAATTGTGGCTTCTCATTCACCTGAAAAGGTTTTAAATGAGAGCCTCACGGAGTCATCTTGTTCATTTTGCTTAAAAAATGTAATCTCTAAACTCGATTCGTAATGACTGATGACGCTATATACAGGCTGTGAATACGGGAACCACTTGAGCATCTGTCAAGGAAAAGCATGCAGTCCATTTTGCTGCAACAACTGCGCTGACGAAGAACTCAAGGACATCAAGCCATTCGAGATGTGATTTTGATAAAAATGGGTTTTGTCTATTCAAAATTGGTTTTAAACTTATTTGAATGTATTGAAAAATAAAGAATACTTAATTTGTATGTAGGAGTTTTATTTTAAATAGATTCGCCGCTAGAAATCGATGAAAATAAATGTTGAAAAAGTCTTGAAAATAATTTCATCGGCATTGGTTCTTTGTGCCATTGGTTCAGCTTTCTCGTAGCATTTTCTCCAAATCGTCAGCAGAAGCTATGAGAATATTGGCAGTGTGTCTGTAGGCGGTTGCCATGTCCATCAGACGGGATCGTTCTGATGCAGTCAGACGGCTTATGAGACACTGTGAGAGGAAGGAAGGATGAGGAAAGCTTAATATTATTATTATTATTATTATTATTAAAGATTCAAAATTGTTTAAATTGTTTCAAAGTAAAGTTTGAGAAAACTTATTAAATATTTTTCTAAAAACAAAAAGATTTGAGATCACTACAATGAATATGGTATCGTATTGAAAAAAATAGAATTTATTTTTTTCAAATCACCTTCTGTGTACCCTCCTGTGGTTGTTTGGTGGAAGGGTTTGTTCCGTTTTGGAGGAACTTGAAATCGTTTTTTAGGAAAGTCTGGTTCGAATTCTCAGCTGAAAGTGTTGTATGGCGGGGTGGAATTGGAGGACTAGGCTGGTTCGTTGATGATGGGGGGCGTTTAAAAGCTGACTGTTGTCCACTTAGGCTTTTCAGATTGTTTCCTTCTAAGAGAGTGTTTTCGAATTTGTAGCTTATTTTGTCTTTAGGCGCAATTGTTACATTCTCAGTCTCATCAGCGTGAGTTTCATCATTTGAAAAGCACTTATCTCTACTAACAGCTTCCATTTCATTTTCATTTCTTGTTTCAATTTGTTTGCAGTCTTCGGTGACACTTTCAGACTTCATGCCTGGCTTCCTGGGTACGATTACCTCGTCAATGTCCATGCTGTATCTTTCTGTATCTTCACGATAACCTAAACATCAAAGTAAATTCAAAACTAGTGGTTAAAACAAAATATGCAAATAGAACTTCGCTAAACAAACTGAAATAAATGTACGATAATACAACCATATATATGAATAGAACATTCCAAGGCGGCAAGGATGTTAGTATGCTGGGGACCTGCTAAGATAGACGCAAACCTCTCAAGCTGGTGCTCAATCGATGAATAAACAACGTTTAAATCCTGTTCTGAATAGCGAGACTTGACAATGATTCATGTTGTGTTCACTTGAGGTGGTTGTTAGAAAGGAAGATATTGATTCATTTGCACTCAGTGCACTTTTGATTTTGTAGTCAACAAATTTGTCTTTTTTTTTCTTTTTAGTTACGCAAGTTGAAAGACCCCCAAAATCCAACATATTCGTTATATTGAGTCAACTTTGACAGTGACAACATCAAGGCTAGTAACCACCACCACAACTAACCACCACCACAACTAACCAACACTACAACTAATCACCACCAAAAGCAACCACCACTACAACTAACCACCACAAGCAAGCACACATGCAAACAAGCGCACATGCAAACAAGCACACATGCAAGCACACATGCAAGCAAGCACACAAACAAGCGCACATGCAAACAAGCGCACAAACAAGCACACATGCAAGCAAGCGCACATGCAAGCAAGCGCACAAACAAGCGCACAAACAAGCACACATGCAAGCAAGCACACATGCAAGCAAGCACACATGCAAGCAAGCACACATGCAAGCAAGCACACAAACAAGCACACATGCAAACAAGCGCACAAACAAGCACACATGCAAACAAGCGCACAAACAAGCACACATGCAAGCAAGCGCACAATCTCCTCCTCAAGCGACCACGTGTCTCGCTTGTATCTTGGCGACTTTCCTGCTTTCCTTGGCGTTCGTCAGCGGACACTGCATCTCAGTCCAGCTGACCGGAACCATCAGAGCTCCTGTCGGAATTGTGTGAGTAACTAATGATGGTGGGTTGGAGTCATGCTATGGTGGAGTTGTATGTGTTTTATAAACACTGCCCTGTGTATTGAAGAATTAAAAGATAATTAAATTCAATCAATCAAATAAATTTATATAGCGCATTTCAATAAATTCAAAAGCACTTTAAATTAGATATTAAATAATTTAAATGTCGAGTGCATTACAAAATTCAAATAAATATCATCATGAGCACCACAATTACCTGCATCACTGGTGGCAAGAACCACACCGAGGTTGTTCTCTGCCGTGGACAGGATGTACGAGAAGGGGTCGTTGGTGGATATCTTGAAGGAATGAAATATCCTCTTTTAATTTTCCTATTTATCACTTCTTGTTTCAATTCACAATGCTGATGAATTCGTGGTGATTACCATTTCTAAGATAAATACCATGTATAGGGCGCATTTTTGTTCCCTTATTTTTGTGCTCTCAAACAATTTCCTATGACGCGAATTTAAAATTGTTGCAGAATTAGTAGACTTCTCGGTTTCGTTATCTTTTTTTGGAAATTGGAAAACTGATGAGCTATACACATTTTTGTCTTACGATGCTGGTGATTTTGAATGATTGATTGCATAGACCAGCAAAGAACTGACCACAGAGGCAAGAATGACATCACCTGGCTTGAAACACTTTGGCAGTTCTACCTGAAATTCATATGCAAGTTGAAGGACTGTATTTTATTATTTTTTTTAATGGGTTGAGACAGCAAAATATAGCGTTATTACTTTGTGCTTTTCTTTGGCTCGGACATCTTCTTTTCTGGAAATAAAAAAACTGTACATATTTTATTTTATAAAATTGTAACTTTAAAAAAATAGATTTAATTATTTTATTATAACAACCACCCATTTATTCGCTCATCACCATCTCTTGCTAGTTAACCTCAAAACTCCATTGAAGGCATCCCTGGCCACAGTGCCATTGATCATCAGGATTCTGCACTTGCAATACCTCTGTGTCATCTTCGTTATCTGTGATTTAAAATAAATGTAGAGATTGGGGAAAAATAGGATGTATAAACTGGAAATGAAAAAATTAGATATTTGAAAATTGAATTTTAAAAAAGCTGTCACCTTGGCAGTCACTAAGGCTCCCAAATAGGGCACAAAATCTCCCATTTTTTCATTTTCTACTTCTAACTCTTTCTGAACATCAGTGATGCAAAATGTAAGTTTGAGAATTTTTGTGAATACTTCAAACAATAGCAATAATATGAAATAACCTTCATGCATTAACACAAATTTACTTACCACAATTTGACCATTTTCACCTTTAACTTCTTTGATCACCATCGCTCCAGGCATGCTCGCATACAAAAAGTCTCCTTCTCTGTACACAGCACCCTTCACCACCATGCTATCCTCGAAGGAACATAATCGTTGACCTGATTATGGTTTAAATTTCAAATGATTACAGTAGTTTTACCATTTTATTATTTAAAAAAATAGTGATTTTGTTAAGACCCATGTGTTAACTATGAAATTTTTGTAAATCACTTAATTTTTTCACACATTAATACCTGATATCACAAAGTCCTTCATAGTAGGAGTAAATTTACTAAAAAAATTTTAACAATAAAATTTCTAAATTAATTTTACTAAAATTATTTTAGCAATAAAATTTCAACATTAAACAAGCTTGAGAAAAGAAATAAATGAATTTAAAAGCGAACTTTAGTTCATAATAGTTTTTTATAATAAAAAAAATATTTTGTCTAATTTAAATTAGTTTAAAATAATTTTTTCATGGTTATTGAAACCAAAGCACCATTTACGGTCGAGTCGCCAAGCGATCTGGCAACCTTTATACTATAGACTTTAAAGTATCATTTAAATATGGATGCTTTATGCACTTTCAAAGGCATTGTAAGTAACGATGAAAAGTTACCATCATTTATTAAATTTTCACCTTGAATAATTATAACATGAGACATAAAAGACTGGACAAATCATTCAATTAACGTATAAAAGCACTTAACCGATACAGTAACTATGCATAAACTTTAAATAAACTTTCAACACATTGCTTTTTCTTCTTCAATTGGTTTCAACTGAAAAATAATAAGTTTTAATTAATTTATATGAAATTTTTTTTTAAATATTAAATTTTGAGATAAATACTGAAAGGACAATAGCTGCAGCAAGCAAGAGAATGCCTTACTATAAGAAGTGTGGTCGATCTCGTCGGGCAGCTCAGTGATGTTCACCTCGAACCTCTCCTGCACGTCATTCAGCACCTTGGCGTCAGTCTCGTCAGACACAAACGTGATCGCCAAGCCCTTCGTGCCGAACCTGCCCGCCCTCGCCACTCTGCCAGTGGGTGGGTGGGTGTGTGGTGCGTGTGTGTGTGTGTGGTGTATGTGTGGTGTGTGTGTGTGTGGTGTATGTGTGTGTGTGGTGTGTGTGTGTGTGGTGTAAAGTATATTGGCTGTAAATTGAAGATAGTAGTGTAAAGTGAAGATAAAACTAAGACAGATCTATGGGAATTGATAGTTGCTGTAAATGTAAGATGGCATGTATGCCGTATGGAACCTGTGCAGGTAGGTGTCAGAGTCTTCAGGCATGTCGTAGTTGAAGACGATGTTCACCCTCTCGATGTCCATGCCCCTGCCAAAGAGGTTCGTCGCGACGAGGATCCTGCTCTGGAAGTCCTTGAACTGCTGGTAGCGGCTCAGACTGTAAGGGGAGGGGGTACCGCATTGTAAAGTGTGATATTTGAAGTTATTAGATAAAAGATTATAAAAGATGGCATACAAATGTCCTTCCACAGACAAACCGGTCATCTTGTGACATGGCCTTGTGAAGGGCGATGGCTGGAAAGTTCTGCTCGACCAGCAGCTGACACAGGGCCATGCAACGCTGGATCGACTTGACGAAGATGATCACCTGGTTGGAGAGTTGTCAATTCAATAACACATGTGTCTCAAAACAATCACATGTGAACATAAATGAAACTTATAAATGTAATAAATAAATAATAAAGTAATGGTAATAAATAGAGCTGTGCTTTAATCTACGTTAACTTTCGATTAAAGCGTAATCAATTAATGACCGTTAAAAATTTAAACTTCGTTAAATATATTAACGCATGAAAAAAAAATTAACGTATACAAAAAGTTTAACGCATTTAAACTTATCCAAATTGAACTGTTTTTTGCTGTTTTGGTTACATTGTCAGCAAGCAAAAAAAATTACTAATTTGCTGTCATCAAACGAATGGGAAAAATTGGATTTCACCAAAAACTTTTCATTTCTTGAAGATTTTCTACAGAAAAATTCTTGAAAATTTCAATAGCGTTTCAAGTAATTTGTCACTTTACACAAGAATCTGAGATAGGCTTTGAGAGTTTTCCTTTTGTTTGGTGGCAACAACATGAAGACGCATATCCGGCTCTTGCAAAACTGGCAAGTAAGTACTTGTCATTTTCTGCAAGTACAGTTCCATGTGAACGTATATTCAGCTTGACAGGACACATAGTTAGCAAGAAATGAGTCTCTTTAGATCCAACTAATGTTGAAAAACTTGTTTGCTAGAGTAACTAGCTCACAAAGAATGTGTGACAATTGCATTTTTTAAAGCATTTATGGATTCTTTTTCTTATTCGTTAAAATGTGGATTACTTTTAAAAACAAATTCTGATAAATATTTATAGAATCTTTTATTATTAATTAAAACACTATTTGATACTAATGTCAAACATGTTAAAAACATTGCGTTAAAATACGATTAACGCACGACCAAAAATTGTAATTGAAGGACTAACGGCGATTAAAAGTTTTAATCATGGAACAGCTCTAGTAATGAAGAATTAGTGAATAAATAGTAATAAATAAATCTAAGATATTATTATGCACCTGGTTGAACTCGAGGGCGTCAAGGAGTTCGAAGAGCTTGCGGTTCTTTTCGTTGTCCTTCAGCTTGACGTAGTGCTGTTGCAGGCCGTGCAGCGTCAACTTGCTGTCGTCGTCCACATACACCTCCATTGGCTGCAAAGGGGGGGGGGGAGGGGCAGTGTGTGTGTGTACGTGTATATGCTTGTTTGTTTCAGAGTGTGCTGCATGTGTTTCAGAGTGTACATTGTGGTGGTGATGGCGAATGTGACTGCATAGTGGAAAGTATCAGTGGATGTTTGCTTGATTAGTGTGTGTGTTGGTGTGTGTGAATTTTCCGATATGTAGTTACTAAAAATGGTTTGTAAGAAATATTAGAAAGGCCTCCAGATGTATGGAGTAGGGAGGAATGGGGCCAGCTGTGGAAGAAATGGTTGAGAAGAGAAGAGAGTGAGGGGAGGGTTGATAGCCCGTCCAACACCTCTTCATCGCCGTCGTCGTGGTGACGATAGTGATGACACAACCATGCGCATTCCTACACAGGATCAGAATGGCCAGGTTGCATGACACTGCAGCCAGACTCCATCTTGCTTGACAGCCACCTCCATATACAGATACCCTCTCTCTTCAATGCCATGCTCGTTCATGTGCCTTCCTTAATACCACACCTGGTTGATACCATTAGATTATGATAAGATACCCTTACCAGATCTGCCATATACCATTTGTGACCAAGTTTAACCATTAAATATTGGTTACCTATCCTTTAGTTGACTCTGAACTTATATTGGTTAATCCAACTTATATTTAGTTAACTTATATTACCAAAATACATTTATTTAGTTTAGTATTTATTTTTTAAAACGATTAAATTCTTTGTGAATTAATTAGTTTTGGAGATAATTAGTGGCCATCTTCACTTGCCTCTTCACCAATACCAATGACTTAAGCAACCTATATTCATCAGAACCACAAGATACGGGGCTGACCATTGAGATTAGATTTTGGATTAAACGTGTGTGGGGTGGTGGCGCGTGGGGGAGAAGAGAGGCTGGGGTGAATTGGGTGAGTACTGAAGCGGCTACTGCTTTGAAAATCGTTTAAAAAGGCGTGGCTTATTTACATCTTGCATGAACTTCTTGCAAGACGATCTCATCTCCTTGCCGAGAGTTGCAGAGAACATCATCACTTGCTTCTCGTGCGGTGTCATTTTGAATATGTCCTGGATGTCCTTGCGCATGTCTGTTGCGGAGAAAACGAGAATATATATATATTTATTTATTTATTTAAGTGAAATTGTCAAAAAATAAATGTAGATTAAATAGAATAGCATTGAAATCTACCATACAGGGAATATACTTCAAGGAATTTTCAAATACTTTTCAAGAATAGGAAACACTACATATAAAAAAATTTCATTTAAAAAAATTATTTTTTTTTGTCTGTTTTTTACTCAACTTGAAATTTACCAGAGAATCTACCTTTAGACGAAAACATTAAATTTTAATACAAATTGTTTTTTTAATTAAAAAAATTAATTCTTGTTTTCTTAGCAACTTAAACATAAAAAAGATTAGATAGTAACAAGTGTAATAAATGTGACAAAATGTTTTAAAAATAAGAATAGGAAGCACTACAAATGAGAGTAATTCAGTAAAAAATATTTAATTTTCTCTTTTTTTATGCAACTGGAAATTTCAACATTGAAAACATAAGATAAAATCGTTAAATTTCAATACATTTTTTTTATTTTACACAATTAACATATAAAATATCTAAATAGAATTTATTTTTTCCATATAACCAAATTTCATTTTTCTTGATTTTTTAGCAACTTAAACATAAAAAAAGAAAAAATTAATAAGTTTAATAAATGTACAAAAATATTTGTATGATAGATTTCAAGTATAGTGGATTCTAATGCTATTCATTAAATATTTGACGTTTAAATTGATGTAAACAGCTTTCTGACCTAGTTGTCCAACAATCTTGTCACACTCGTCAAGGATGAAGTGTTTGAGGTGCTTCAGGTCGAGCGACTTGTTTCGGACAAGGGCAAGGATCCTGCCTGGAGTGCCCACCACAATGTGTGGGCAGTTATTCTTCAAGGTCGCTTCATCCTTGGAAATGGCCAAGCCACCAAAGAAAACTGCAATCTTGACTCCGTTCATGTACTTGCTGAAACGTTCATACTCCTTGCTGATTTGGAAGGCCAGTTCCCTGGTGTGACACATCACCAGCACCGACACCTGCTTCTCCACCACCTCCAACTGCTGCAGAGTCGCCAAGACAAACACCGCCGTCTTTCCCATACCCGACTTCGCTTGGCATAGCACATCAAGGCCCAAGATAGCTTGAGGTATGCACTCGTGTTGAACTGTTGAAATTTTTTTAAGAAAATTATGAATCAACTTACTAAATGGTTAAACGAAAATTCATGGAATATAAGCTTGAAATTCGTAATTTTACTGCGCCATAGAGAAAAAAACCTTCAGATGGATGTTCAAAACCGCAGTCGACAATCGCCCTTAAAAGTTCCGGTTTCAACAAGAAATCTCTGAATCCTGAGCTGTGGATTGACACATACGTTCCCTTGACATCCTTCTTCGGCATACCGGCATCCCCCGCTCCATCGGTGATCACATCTTCCTGCTCGTCGTAGTCGAGGAGTTCGTTGTTGTCGTCCATTTTACTGAAAAGTTTCAAATTTATATTTTTACTTCTTTTTAGAAGGTTATTTTAATGTGCGCTTTATGTATATTCAAATAATCGTGGTTGTAAAAACGTTAGAAACAGTGGAAAAAAAGAAGATTCAGTGAATTCGTTGAATCTAATAAAAAAATATCGAAATTATATTATAAAATATAGTAACTTACCTTATATTGGGTTAGAGAAGCAAGAAAATATATTTAAAATGGCGATACGAATAAAGCGGAAGAAGAATGAGAAAATTCGTTACCGATCTGTTATCTACGTGTAATTATATTTAAAAGAACTCTATATACTTTGCCTTAGAACTGATAATATAATTTAAAAAAAGAATTAAATATTTAATTTTCCAATTTAATATTCAAATTTTTTTATCTTTTTCAATTGAGATAGGTATATAACTAGTGAAAGCAATGTCAACACCAACTGGGTGGTTCATATCTTTAATGTCTGCAAAACTTGCAGATATTGCATTCAATGTGAAGCTTTTCCTATTGGTCAAAAGGCAAACTTGGTGCCTTCAACCAGGGGCGGCGATCTTGGGGGGTCTTGAGTTTTTAAACATTAAGATGGACCCCTCACAACCAAAAATTCGGACCACAGGACCCCCCCAGAATCACCGCCCATGCCGTCAGCGCATTCATTGAGATTCAGGTTTTTAGTGTCTTATAACTCTGGTCTTTTAGCTAATCTTGGCAGCCGCTTTAACCGTAATGATTTTGTTAAATAGTTTGTCTTCTTATCTAATAATTTAGTTTTTTTTAATTTCAAATAATTATAGTAATCATAATTTATATCTTTTCTTGGTTTCTGGTTTTAAATTTATCTTGCTCTCGGAATTAAAATCTTCAACCAATTACTGTCTAACGGACTACAATAAAAACTTATTTTAAAAGGAAGAAGTGCCAAGGCCTCAAATTGAGTACTAATGCACAGTTTGCAAGAACCCACTGGCTACTTACTTCACAAGGCAAATGAGCTCTGCAGATGAAGGACAGACTGTCAGAACGAATCTTCTACACATGACTGTTTATGTCTATTATCTATTGAAAACTGACGTATTAGACAATTATTACCTTACTTAGATGACCCTTCTTTAAAGATGTCCATATATTTAAAACTCATCACCTCCTTATTTAACTACTTCTATATCATTATTTACTTTTCGTACGGATCTGAAGACATATCTGTTTAACAAATTCATTTACCAGCGCTCTTGAATTTGAGGAAAGAGCGCTATAGAAATTGATTTGATTGATTGATTGATTGATTGATTGATTGATTGATTGATTGATTGATTGATTGATTGATTGATTGATTGATTGATTGATTGATTGATTGATTGATTGATTGATTGATTGATTGATTGATTGATTGATTGATTGATTGATTGATTGATTGATTGATTGATTGATTGATTGATTGATTGATTGATTGATTGATTGATTGATTGATTGATTGATTGATTGATTGATTGATTGATTGATTGATTGATTGATTGATTGATTGATTGATTGATTGATTGATTGATTGATTGATTGATTGATTGATTGATTGATTGATTGATTGATTGATTGATTGATTGATTGATTGATTGATTGATTGATTGATTGATTGATTGATTGATTGATTGATTGATTGATTGATTGATTGATTGATTGATTGATTCGAGTTTACACCTCGTTTTTAATATTTGTATTTTTATCTTATTGTGTTATTCTTGCTTGATTTAGTACGACATTCTTCATCTTCATTCCATCCTCAAGTTGATGACCTCTCTCGTCACTTGTTTGACACACTGTATAAGGAAAGTTTGAAGAATTTTCCATGTTATTCATGGCATCCATTCAATAGCACTTTTATGCAAGGAAGTAACGTTGATGATAAAGTGAGACTAGAGTGTCTGACTGAATACAATATAAGAGTAGATTTGCGTTTATTGAAAAACAATCAAAGTATAAAATGTATATAAACTTTAATAAATGCGAATAAAAGGCTATACAGGATAAACTAAATTCTAATTTATGAACCATGATTATAATTTATAATTTAGGGACGAGTCTTAAAACCGGTGTGAGCTTGAGCGAGATGCTACTTTTATTTTATCTAAGTATTTCTCAACAACTGTAAAATCTTTTAAATATGTCAAAGTAATAGTTATTGTCTTTGGGATTTTATCAAGGCCTGCAAATAAATGAACGAGCATGTTAAACTGATTATAGAATCGAAATATTAAATTTAATCTATAAAATCAACCAAAACTCACAAGCTTTTTTCTCAAAACTTCTGCCCAGCTATCTCTGTCTTGAGCACTTGATGAAACCATTAAATAATCCCGCCATGGAGTCTTTAGTCTGAAAATGCATTGGAAAAATGAATGCTAAATTTTTTTAAATTAATTATTTTCCCGGTATTCAAGTTTTCAGATCTCATTGTTGACGGATTTATCTGAATTTTTCACGCGGTCATACACCAAAATATAAGATACAGTCAATGTTGCAATGTAACATTGTTTCATGGATGCTCCAGCCACAACACTCACTCGAAAGCTGACTCTTTGCCTGGGATGATCTGCGGCAGATGGAAGCATCTGACGCCGATGCAGTCCCTCAGATCGATCCTCGCCTTGGGTGTGCTGCTGCTGATCTGCTCGTAGTACCTGCACGTGGGCGATATTTTGAATAAATATCTTTTGAGATCAATTAATTTTAATTTATTGTTTTTATTGCAAGATTTGAACGTTTTTGAGAATTAAAGTGGAGTCAACCCTAGATAAAGACCATCCAGAATAAACCATCGTTCTTTCCACGTCTGAGGGGTGTGTATGGAGAGTTCGCAATAAGCTTTAGAAGACCAATGATACCACCGAATTAAGTGAAAATGAAGCCAAAGATGGATTAGACCCCATGCATTTCATATGATGTCCACCCGCCTGGAAGACACTCCATGAGACACACCTTGATGCGACCGCCTTGTTTGGTCAGGAAGCCAGTCTTCTCGAACTTTTCGCAGTTGTTGGTCATCAAGAGACCGTGAACGTTGGGAATGTCCAAGATGGTTTCTCGACTGGGAAGGATGAGGGGCTCCTTCAGGATGATCATCTTATCTTAGGGGGAGAAGAGATTGTTGTGAAAGACTTTGATGCTTTTCATTGATCGATTTAATGCTTTAAGTTTTTCCTTTCTTTTCCTTCATCTATCTTTCATCAGCACGTCGACTTTCGCCTTCTCATGTTTATTTATTGTGGTTCTTAGTTCCACGAGGCGGTTCCACTCTAAAGTGGGTATCATAAACAAATAAACATTGACGACTCACTCGAGCTGTCGGAGACAAACGGCTGGTTCTTGAAGTGTTCGACGAAGTCCTGGAAGTGCTCGAAGGTCGCCATGCCAAAGCTGATCTTCCCGTCATTCACTCTCACCGGGAAGTGCTTCACTCCGTCGCATGTTCTGTGTCGTTGCATTGGAATCCAGTTCGGATTGGTTTTATATTATGGAAGCGGTTTAATTTGATTGGATTAGGAGATGAGAGAAGGTTCGGTAGTATAAAGCCTGTAAGAACCTGGTGGAGAGGGTATAGTGGGAGTGTTCTGAAGACTTCCGGAGAAGGTACTGACCTGGCAGGGCATTGTATTGCAGAAGACCCTCTGCCTCTTCACAGCAGATCAGATTAGGATAGAACCAACTTGAGGAGGGGGGGGGGGGGGGATGGAATCTTTGAATGAAAAGTAAAGATATAAAAAACTGTAAGGTGTTACACTTATTAACTAATTAAAGAGTATATAACGAAAATATAGTGGGAATTGAGTTGGCTGTTATATAATTAATAAATAATCATATATAATTTAGCTTTATAAATCATACTCGAGAGAAAAACGCAAAAAACCCAAACCTTAAGCAACTTATGTGTTCTTGAACATCTCCCCGCCTCATCATGTCCTCAAGATTCCACAAAATGAAATATTTCAAAGTTGTTTGAGACTAATATTCAGGTTTGCGAAATTTACAGAACCGGAATCAGCTTAGCTGCTCTGAGCCGAACAATCAGGCTTGAATAGTTCATTAAAAATGTGGATTTATTTATAGGTGAAAAAAATTTAACCTAGCAACCAGTTATCTATTTTAAGAATTTCTAAGACCTCTTCTTTTCAAATACTCAATTCTTTCAAATTCAAAATCATTACTATCTCTTCCGCAACCACTGCACTTATTTGTATACTCATCTAGTCGCACACAAAAACCAAACAAGACATTTTATTTCAAAAACGTAATTCACTTGCTCAATAAATTTAAAACACAACATTTGAAATAAAAATATTAAAATTCAAAAAGTACGAAACGCTTTAAACTAAAATGGAAATTATTATCATGCCTCCTTCACAAAACTGCATAGGCCTCGTCACAGGTGCCTTCTCCACACACGAACAACTCCAGTGGCTTTTCCCCAAACTGCCCATCAATGCCATACCTGCCCTCATATGCCTGGTTCTTGCTGTGGGGCACGTGGTGGGCTTTCGAGATTTAATGATCGTTAACATAAGATGGCAACTCAATATCTATAATAAAGTTCTATCAAATATTTTGGATTTTTAAACTCAAATTTAAACATTAAATTTTTCAAAAATTGGAAAAACCCGACAAAACCACTTTCTTTTTCGACAAAGCCCAATAAGTCACCTCGGAGTGAACGTGATGCTGAGAAAAGTTGTCTTTCGGAGCAGTCCCTGACTCGGTTCTATGCGTATGCAGTCATCAGCACCACCAGTTTCTTGTGTTGATAGGTAAGAAAGGTAATTTTCAGAAAAATTATAATTATAAGGATTATTTTAACAAATGTGTTGATAAAACGCACTACAAGTTTCTAAATAGATTTCTTACAAAAGATCAGAATCCTACTTCTGACTAGACTCCACAGAGATGGAGACGACGACTTGTTGCTTAGCTGCACTTTCCTGCTTCTACTCTCGCCCAACAGCACCTTGATTGATTAATCAACACTCATCTCATGATCTTTCACCAATCATAATCATCATCCATAACCATCATGAATCATCACCCATAATCACCATAAATCATCCTCCATAACCATCATGAATCATCATCCATAACCATCATCCATAATCATCATCCATAATCATCATCCATAATCATCATCCATAACCATCATGCATCATCATTCATAATCACCATAAATCATCATCCATAACCATCATGCATCATCATCCATAACCATCATGAATCATCATCCATAACCATCATCCATAATCATCATCCATAATCATCATCCATAATCATCATCCATAATCATCATCCATAATCATCATCCATAATCATCATCCATAATCATCATCCATAATCATCATCCATAATCATCATCCATAATCATCATCCATAATCATCACCCATAATCATCATCCATAACCATCATGCATCATCATTCATTATCACCATAAATCATCATCCATAACCAATCATAATCATCATCCATAACCATCATGAATCCTCATCCATAACCATCATCCATAACCATCATGAATCATCATCCATAACCATCATGAATCATCATCCATAACCATCATGAATCATCATCCATAACCATCATGAATCATCATCCATAACCATCATCCATAATCATCATCCATAATCATCATCCATAATCATCATCCATAACCATCATGCATCATCATTCATAATCACCATAAATCATCATCCATAACCATCATGCATCATCATCCATAACCATCATGAATCATCATCCATAACCATCATCCATAATCATCATCCATAATCATCATCCATAATCATCATCCATAATCATCATCCATAATCATCATCCATAATCATCATCCATAATCATCATCCATAATCATCATCCATAATCATCATCCATAACCATCATGCATCATCATTCATAATCACCATAAATCATCATCCATAACCATCATGCATCATCATCCATAACCATCATGAATCATCATCCATAACCATCATCCATAACCATCATGAATCATCATCCATAACCATCATGAATCATCATCCATAACCATCATCCATAACCATCATGAATCATCATCCATAACCATCATGAATCATCATCCATAACCATCATGAATCATCATCCATAACCATCATGAATCATCATCCATAACCATCATCCATAACCATCATGAATCATCATCCATAACCATCATGAATCATCATCCATAACCATCATGAATCATCATCCATAACCATCATCCATAACCATCATGAATCATCATCCATAACCATCATCCATAACCATCATGAATCATCATCCATAACCATCATGAATCATCATCCATAACCATCATGAATCATCATCCATAACCATCATCCATAATCATCATCCATAATCATCATCCATAATCATCATCCATAACCATCATGAATCATCATCCATAACCATCATGAATCATCATCCATAACCATCATGAATCATCATCCATAATCATCATCCATAATCATCATCCATAATCATCATCCATAACCATCATGCATCATCATTCATAATCACCATAAATCATCATCCATCACCATCATGCATCATCATCCATAACCATCATCCATAATCATCATCCATAATCATCATCCATCATCATCATCCATAATCATCATCCATAATCATCATCCATAATCATCATCCATAATCATCATCCATAACCATCATGCATCATCATCATCCATAACCATCATGCATCATCATCCATAACCATCATGAATCATCATCCATAACCAATCATAATCATCATCAATAATCATCATGAATCATCATGAATCATCATCCATAATCACACCTTGCCCATGCAGACGACAGATTCTTTCAAGGTCAACAGAGGCAGAATCATCTTGGTGCTTAAGGCAACCTCGATCTGCAAAAAAACTCCCTTATTCTAATTACTTGATCACACAACTATCAAACCCAAGACAAGTTACATTTAAATTGTGGAATATTGGTTTAAAAATGCTGTTTTATTTTGTGAATTATCTTTGAAAGTCTGCGAGCCTTGAAGTCAGGGAGATTGTTTCCCTGCGGGTCGCAGAAGAGAATGAGCATCTTCTCCTCTTCTTCCTGTTCATCCTCCCTTCGGTGGGTGCAGTGCAAAATTGAGTTGCTTGGCGTGTGTGCAAAGTTTCTAAAAAATACTCAGTCACTGAGTCAGTGTACCCAAAAGGTCCCCAAGAGATACTATTGCAAGTGTTTGTAACTTTATGAATCGCTTTAGTGTGATTTCTCAACCATTTGGAAACTCGTCATACCCGCGAGATTTCTTGAACGCTCGTCTTTTCACTTCAAACTCGACTTCAACCTGTCGACATTTCAAAAGTTAGAAAAAAGTTGAATTAGTAAGCCGTGCAAATGCCCGCTATCGCACCAAATCCTTCCACAATTCTCAACACCTGAGGTGGCTCAAACCATAAAGATTTAATTTTAAGATTCGATTTTAAAATATTTGTGCCACCCCAGCTCTACACACCCAGTTAACTCCAAGCAGCCAAGCACCTTGAGTTTGTGCATATGTTTGAGGCAGTGAACGGTGGAGTCAGTTTGCTTGGAGTGCTTGGTGTTGTTGGCGTCATAGGTGTGGAGGTGGTGGTTGGGAGGGACGGAAAGTTTGAAAGTGAGGTCGGTGGCTAGCTCGTTGTAGAGGTACAACTTGGCTGTCTTGGTCGTCCTGTCGAGAACCTCCTGCATGAAAGGAAGTTGCTTGTGCGATCGTGTTTTGGCGGTTGATTAAAAGACAATGCTTCCAGAAAAAATCTTATAAAATTATAATGATTGTATTTTTTCAAATGGTTCAAAAGTGCCTCGGTTAGACCAAACAACCATTGTTTTCTGGTTGATGAGGTCGTCTGACGTCACGACGACTTGCATGCCTTCCTCTTTCTCGTACTCGATGTGCAGTCTTTGAGGCGACCACGCATCGTTGTAGGTCAAGGTTAAATGTTTAAAAATCAAAATCGATCTTAAACTATCCTAGAGATGTAGAAACAAATTTATAAATATATTTAATAGATGTTTTGTGGAACAAAATTAGATATATGTTTTTAATATATTTTTTGTTAAAAGTGTAAAAATATATTTACGAAAACAGAAGTGTTGAATACCTCGGTGCCACAGTGCTCGCTTGCAGAGAAATAAGGAATGGTTTCATGGCATGCTCCACAGGCCTGTCTACTGAGGGATGGACCGGCTGGGGAGACCAAGATGGATGGGTGGGAAAGATGGATGGGTGGGAAAGATGGATGGGTGAGGCAATAATAATAATAATAATAATTGTCGTTTTTGTATAGCGGCCGGGCACGCAACTGATGTAGTTGTGGGCGTGGCATGAAAAAGAATGATAAATGAAGCATTTACCAAGTGGATAACAGTATCAATATAGAAAAGAAAAAAGCAAATACGCTTTTTAATTTATTTTAGTATTTTGCTCATTTTAATTAACTTTAACATAATCATTCAAATTTTATTATCACCATCCCCGCTTCATCATTATCAAAACCTACCGAGCACGGAGGCAGGGTGATGAAAGACTGGGCGAGGTATGAATGGAGGATGGATGTTTGGTCGGAAGAAAGGGAGTCACTTGGTCGGAAGAACGCTTTGAAAGTCAAACTTTTCTTGCCTCTGATCACCTTATAATGACAGCAAGATAAGATGAAGCTGCAAACAGATTGGTGGAAGATGCTGAACACAACGCAGTGATGGGACACTCACGGCAGAAGAGGGCTGCATCCGGAAGGGAAGAGTTTCATCGTGGATGCCTCGATGCTTCAGCAACAGCACCCGCATGATGCGCCCACTGCCACTGCCTTTGCGCCTGCTACTCTCCCCATCTTTGCCACTTTTCCCTTCCCCTCCTTCCTCACGAAGATTTCCATCTTCAGCACCATCGCCTACATCTCCACAACCTCCTCTATCTTCCTCATCATGGTCATCTTCATCAGCAGCAGAGAGATTGTGTACTGGCATGCAGTTTTCTGTTGGCTTGATGAAGGTGTAGTTGTTTGGCGGAAAGTTGTTGACTGGAGTGGATTGCTCTCCCGGGTTGTGTTCTTCTGTGGAGAATTCAAACATTCCACAATGTTTAAAGCCAATATTCTCTTAATGAAATAAATACTTAAATAAAGCTAAAGCAATTATTCAACATAAACTCATTCTAGCATGATTAATGGCTGGCTCAAATAAGCTCTACCGTTGTGGAGGTTGTGAACTGTTGCACAGAAGTTGTGGAGGTTGTGAACTGTTGCACAGAAGTTGGTTGAAATGTGACTCTTCTCCAAGTTATTCACAGGAATTGCGTAATCATTCTCGTTCATCAGACCTTGTGGAGGATCGAAAAAGATATTTGTGAGCCATCATTTTGTTGAAAATAAATTTTAGATGGAAGTTTTACATCGTAAGAAAACACAGACGAATTCCCATTACAAACAAGCATAAAAAAATATATAAATCCAGACTGAAAAACCACCTGGAATCTCCCTGAGAGCAACTGGTGCCTGGTTGATGAAGGCCACAACGTCCACCACCTTGCCGTCGTCTGCCTCCTGCCGTAGAAAAGTCCATTGCACGCAGATGTCTGTGTGGTTGTGGTGGTCCAAGTCATTGGCTCGGTAATAAGGCGTGTAAAAAAGGTGGCTCATTGTGAGTTAATTAATCATTTTTGATTAATTATAATTAATAATGATTCATCAAATGAATGGCTTCAAGTAATTAAAAGTATACTTTTCATTTTTGATTGATTTTTCAACAAATGATTTCTGTCGACTCACCGAGAGAGGACGTGTTGATGACTTCAACGTCCTTTGAGACCTCTCCACTGCCTGCCACTCTACTGCCAAACCTTCAATGGCCATACATTTCGAGTCCTAATGTCACCATGTAAGACCGAAATTCCTTGCTATCATTGCTATTGTAATTGTAAATATTATTTCTTTAGTGCATTCCGACGTGATGAGAGCGCTTCTGGTGCGTGCTCAGGCGCTATACAAATACGGCAATAATTAATATTATTGTTCTTATGACATATCAGCCTTCCCCAAACAACATCCCACTTCGTAATGTCGCCATGCCACCTGAATGCAACAGGCTCATCTTCTTCTTCTTCTCCATCTCCATCAGGGACTTTCCCTCCTTCCTTGTTGCTAGCGGAGCTTGAGATGCCTTTGGGTTTTGGCGCAGAAGGCCTTGGGAGAAGTTATCAAGAAAGCTAATAGGAAAAGATTTAAAATTGCTTTATTATTAATGGAGAAACAAACATAAGAAGAAAGGAAGAAAGAGAAAGAAATATGAATCGGAATTAATTTCATTGGACGAGTAGTTAGAACCTACCTGATTCTGCAGTGGAGAGGGAACGTTGTCATTCGGAGTCTCAGAGCAATCACTGTTTGCCTGTCTGCCACCTGCGTTGTCGATGAAAGTTTGGAAAAATATGCAAGTTTCAGATTGATACAATTTCGCTTTAAGACAATCAATCAAATATATTTATATTGGGCTTTTTCATTAATTCCTAGCTTCAAAACTAATTTATATAAGAAAAGCGATGAGCATTTTAAATGGGTGACCTTTATAACAAGGTCATCTTCGTATGCGCCCCAAGTGTCACACAGAAAGTGCAGCTCGAGCAGGAGGAAGTGGTTGGGGGCGATGGTGGCTGTGTTCTTCTCAAAGTACCGCTCTGCCACATTTTGAATTCTTTCACGGTTCGATTCATGCTTGTGAGTAGCTCTGTTCTTTATAATTGTACATTTGTTTCCAACATTGCCATCATCATCATCATTATCTCGAATGGCATCATCAGTGTTACTGTTAGCGTTTCTTACCAGCTCCTGTAGGCTGTGAGACGTGTGGCATTTTGTAATGATTAGAAGACCCATATTGCTGCTTATGTTGTTGACGAGAGTGTTGTTGTTGTTGTTGTTTTTGTTGTTTACTATGTTATTATTTTTGACTGGTTTGTCATTGTTGTTGTTGTCTCCAACAGTGTTGTGCACTTGAAATCCAGTGCTGGAAGTTAAACCTTCCAGTTAATAAAATTTAAAAATTAATTTAAAAAACAGCAAACTTACTTTTTCCAAGAAAACTTCCTCACGGCACACTCGAACTGCAGCGACATCTTGCGATTGTTTTTGCAAATAAGGTACTTCACTGCTGGTCCACCTGAGTCGACGGAAACATTGATTATCTCTCCTTGCAGCGACTTCATGAACTTCCTGGAGGGTTGAAAAGAGTCGCGGGAATGTTGTTGCACTTTGAAAATGTGTGAAAACATTGAGGTAAGTGGAATACATTTTAAAGAAAGACCTATAAAATTATATAAAGCCAAGTAATTTGCATTTTAAATAGAATAATTTCAAATAAGTTGTAAAAAGCAAGTTATTTGCTTGTTGAATAAACTATTAATTATTAATAAACTGTCAAAATCTCACAGGTTTTCAAGGTCACTTAATTGATCAGTCAAGGCCATCTCGACCTCTGCATCTTCCTCCTCCTCAAGCCTCACCACGTGCACCTCGAATGGCACCTCCTGATTGGCCAGCAGGTTCATGCAACGCATGCGTACCACTATGTCCTCCTAGAGTTGAAGTCGATTTAGGACAGAGTCAAACCAAATAATCGATTGATTTTGTAAAAACTAAATCGTATTTTGGTTGAAGCCACATCAAGTCTTGTTTAAACCAAAGCGAATCTTGGTTGACACCTTCTTGGCGGGATGGATTGAGAGGCTGAATGGCATGGATTGGAAGGCGGGCACGCAGGCAGACGACGGCTGAACATCCACGCGACAATGCACCTTGCTGCTGGCATCTTGCTGTTGGTGTGGGAAACAATATCAAATGAGAATAAAATAAAATATAATAATAATACTCATGAGAAGCAATCAAGACTCCGTATAAATGGATGCAAATGAGACACGACGGAACCTCGCGCCACAGGAAGGGGATGTCGAAGGCGCTGTGGTTGCAGACGCTGAGGTTGGCGGACTGCTGTCTGTTCAGTTTGGCGCCTTCGAAGAGAATGGCGGGAGAACTGAGAAGAAGCAGAGGGTGTTGTACTTCTGCTGACACCGTGAGGTAGCTGTGGAAGGGTGGGTGGATTGCCGGTTTGGGTTGTGGTCGTTGTATTCAACTCAACTCTAGAAGATCTTTTTTCGTTCTTCTGAAACCACCCACCCATCCATCCATCCATCCATCCATCATCCATCCATTCACCCACTTACCCACCCACCCACCCATCCATCCATCCATCCATCCATCCATCCATCCATCCATCCATCCATCCATCCATCCACCCACCCACCCATCCATCCATCCATTCATCCATCCATCCATCCATTCATCCATCCATCCATCCATCCATCCATCCATCCATCCATCTATCCATCCATCCATCCATCCATTCATCCATCCATCCATCCATCCATCCATCCATCCATCCATCCCACCTATCAGTGGCGTTTTTGTTGACGAAAAGTCTGAAATGTCTTTCGATGCTTTTCTGTCGATCTGCCCGCACACACACCTTCACCAGCAAGCTCTCACCAGGCCTCAGAGCTCCCTTGCGAGGAGTAATGGTAAGCATCCTCGTCTGCCAAGTGGTCGATTGGGATGTGGGAATCTCAATTGTTTGAGTGGAGGTTTCGGAATGTTTGTGAGTTATTTTAACGTAACTTCTGAAACAATTTAAGAACAAATTAGTTCTATAAAAACATAATATAATGTCTTTCCACAATTGCATTCCTGGCAATATATTTCAATTTCACCAAAGCACCCACCCTCCTCATTGAAGCATCCCTCAACGCCCAGGTGAGATGCTGCATGGAGGTGTTGCAGAGACAGACTTCCCGACCCGCCTGCTGATGCACCATCAACAGACCAAACTCCACTCGAGAGTGACTCAAACTCACAACGGGAGCCTGGGGGTGGTGCCCGCTTGTACTCGATGAAAACTCAATCTTTCTTTCCTCCCAACGAGCCATCACCCACCTCGAAGCGCCCGATGACTCTCAGCGCCAGTGGACACGCCAAATCGCCCACGCTGCACTTGAGCACTCCCTCAAAATCTCCAATCCTCTGCGATGCCACCTTCACTTGCACTCTCCGTCTGCTTCTTGGTCCTGTCAATGAATTCATCATTGGAAAGCGCTCAATTGATTTATTTTTTTTTATTTCAAAAAAGTTCAACAACTTTTCGTTGTACTTTAAAAACACGAATTTATTCAAGTTATATTACAAGCATATTCAAAACACGTTAATAATATTCGTCGTTGTGTTGTATTGTGCTGTGTTATACAAGAGATGATATTTCCGTTACAGATTCAAAGCAGATATACTAATGTATTTTTTAAGACAAACTTAAAATGGACTTAATTTCATTAAAACCCCACAGAAACACACCGACAACTCCCTCCACTGGCTCGAACTCAAAATGAACATCTCCATCACACTCGATCCACCGAAACGCCGTCTCAGAAGAAGCAGGACTCCGCAGCTGAAATGGATAGGTGGGTGCGTGTGGATGTTTAACGTTGTGTGGCAAGAAGATTCATCTGTTATGTATTCAATAGTTTATTCAATAATTTATTGATTATATACTCGTTAATCCATTCAGAATGTATTTATTAATGCTTTCATAATCTAGGTTACAATAATTAAAGAATAAATTATATAAACAACATTAATAATATTGAATTATTTCATATTATTAAATTAAAATAAGACCAACAAATCACCTCGAGAGAAAAGGACCGATGGGCACTTATGCAGATGGGTCTGGAGAGGACGACGATGCAAGGGTGGATGGAGAGCTGGGCTCTCTCGCATCTGCCCAACACCTCCAACTCTAACCCTGTCATGTGACACCTGCTCTCTCCTGCTTGCAGGTGGTTGAGTGGGGCAGCAGTGGTGGTGGTGGGGCATTGAACAGCTTGAAAAATAACTTTCTTTAGTTTGAAGTCGATTTCCGATTGGTTCTGCAGCCCATGGGCTCATCAATTGCAACTTTCCAAGCACTTCCTCTTTCACTGACCATTGGCATTTTGGCTGGCAGACGAGTAGTCAACGTACTGAACGCACAACTGCAACACGTGCTGGTACACCTTTTCCTGTTGAGCATCGACAAATTCTCCAAAAAAAACTGTATTTCAGGTTAAGCGCCTTTAAACTCATTAAACTCTTTGATATTTTGTACCACGAAGAACATGGTTTAATCAATCAATCAATCAAGCAATCAATGAATCAATCAATCAATCAATCAATCAATCAATCAATCAATCAATCAATCAATCAATCAATCAACCAACCAATCAATCAATCAATCGATCAATCAATCAATCAATCAATCAATCAATCAATCAATCAATCAATCAATCAATCAATCAATCAATCAATCAATCAATCAATCAATCAATCAATCAATCAATCAATCAATCAATCAATCAATCAATCAATCAATCAATCAATCAATCAATCAATCAATCAATCAATCAATCAATCAATCAATCAATCAATCAATCAATCAATCAATCAATCAATCAATCAATCAATCAATCAATCAATCAATCAATCAATCAATCAATCAATCAATCAATCAATCAATCAATCAATCAATCAATCAATCAATCAATCAATCAATCAATCAATCAATCAATCAATCAATCAATCAATCAATCAATCAATCAATCAATCAATCAATCAATCAATCAATCAATCAATCAATCAATCAATCAATCAATCAATCAATCAATCAATCAATCAATCAATCAATCAATCAATCAATCAATCAATCAATCAATCAATCAATCAAATCTCTACCCCAACCTCCTGAGGTCTGAAGAGGATTTCGAAGGAGAGACATGAGCAGGCTGGGAAGGTGCCCTGCAGAGGTTGCACTGAAAACGAACTCTCCAACACCTCCCTTCTCGCTGTCGACTCTGGTGGTGGGGTGAAAAGTCTTTGAAATTTCAATAATTATTTTATTTATATTCTGTTTTAAATGTTTTTTGATGCATGAATAGTTTTGAATATATTAATAGTTTTAAATACATGAATAGTTTTAAATACATGAATAGTTTTAAATACATGAATAGTTTAAATACATGAATAGTTTAAATACATGAATAGTTTAAAATACATGAATAGTTTAAAATACATGAATATGTTGAGCCTAAAAGTTTCAACTCACCTTGTTCGAACTCAGAATAGACACTCTTCCAACAAAAGTCGATAGGGCAGTTTCTGTAAGCAATATACGTCACCATCTTAATAATAATTATAAGAATAATACTTATCATCATCATCGCCATTATCATCATCATCATCGCCATTATCATCATCCTATCGCCATTATCATCATCATCATCGCCATTATCATCATCCTATCGCCATTATCATCATCATCATCGCCATTATCATCATCCTATCGCCATTATCATCATCCTCATCGCCATTATCATCATCCTATCGCCATTATCATCATCCTCATCGCCATTATCATCATCATCATCATCGCCATTATTATCATCATCATCGCCATTATCATCATCATCATCGCCATTATCATCATCCTCATCGCCATTATCATCATCATCATCATCGCCATTATCATCATCATCATCAACGCCATTATCATCATCATCATCGCCATTATTATCATCATCATCGCCATTATCATCATCCTCATCGCCATTATCATCATCATCATCATCGCCATTATTATCATCATCATCGCCATTATTATCATCATCATCATCGCCATTATCATCATCATCATCATCGCCATTATCATCATCATCATCGCCATTATCATCATCCTCATCGCCATTATCATCATCATCATCATCGCCATTATCATCATCATCATCATCGCCATTATCATCATCATCATCGCCATTATCATCATCCTATCGCCATTATCATCATCCTCATCGCCATTATCATCATCATCATCATCGCCATTATCATCATCATCATCATCGCCATTATCATCATCCTCATCGCCATTATCATCATCATCATCGCCATTATCATCATCCTATCGCCATTATCATCATCCTCATCGCCATTATCATCATCCTCATCGCCATTATCATCATCATCATCGCCATTATCATCATCCTATCGCCATTATCATCATCCTCATCGCCATTATCATCATCCTCATCGCCATTATCATCATCATCATCGCCATTATCATCATCCTCATCGCCATTATCATCATCATCATCGCCATTATCATCATCCTATCGCCATTATCATCATCCTCATCGCCATTATCATCATCATCATCATCGCCATTATTATCATCATCATCGCCATTATCATCATCATCATCGCCATTATCATCATCCTCATCGCCATTATCATCATCATCATCATCGCCATTATCATCATCATCATCAACGCCATTATCATCATCATCATCGCCATTATTATCATCATCATCGCCATTATCATCATCCTCATCGCCATTATCATCATCATCATCGCCATTATCATCATCATCATCGCCATTATCATCATCCTCATCGCCATTATCATCATCATCATCATCGCCATTATCATCATCATCATCAACGCCATTATCATCATCATCATCGCCATTATTATCATCATCATCGCCATTATCATCATCCTCATCGCCATTATCATCATCCTCATCGCCATTATCATCATCATCATCATCGTCATTATTATCATCATCATCGCCATTATCATCATCATCATCATCATCATCATCGCCATTATCACAAAAAATGAAAGTTTCCACACTAAATGTCTCACATGTTGTTCCTAATCGTAACGATCTTAGAGGCAGTCTGGCCTGGAGACGTGGTGGGAAAGGCAACAAAAACTGACGCCTTGGCATCTTTGACGACCTTATCAGCGTCCATGCCTCTGGGAGTGGTGCACGAGGCCTCCTCGTTGGGTGGTTGGATGCGCAGCAGTTGCAGCGATGGCAGCTTGCCGGAGCCTGAGTTGGTTCGTTGTGCTTGCCATTATTCAATTATTGCGGAATTATCGGATCGAGATCAGGCGCACTTGAGCAATTGAAACAAGATTTAAAAAAAATTCATTTCAAAGTTACATACAACCCCCATTTAAACTCAGAAAAAACATGACAACCTCACAAACCCCTCAAAACCCACCCACCCACCCTCAAAGAGACAAACCTCTTATCTCAAGGTTCGCGACGTTACAATTGTCACACACGATGCACAAGAGTTCGCGGTAGTGCTGGGTGCTTGAAGGCGTGAAGAGGAAGAGAAGTTCAACACTCTCATACGCCTGCAGCTCAAACGATGGACACATCAGCTCGAAGGCTGGTCCGATCTCCAGCGTGCTTCGGTGCATGATCGACTGTCGTGGCGTGTGGTGGTTTCGCAGCGGATTTTTTTGAGATGCCAACGAATGATAGTTCAACGGCGCTGGCTTATCAAGTGTGGCCATGGGAAGGCAGATGAAGCTTGTACATAACTGTATATTGATAAATGGCGTAGTGGCAGGTTGCAAATAATAGGAAAACAATAATTGTCGTTTTTGTACAAAGAACTGTTCGTCGGAAGCACCTTGATCTCTGAGTGCGGCCACCTCTGGCAAGGGACGACACAGAAGCTGCCTGCTCCTCCCTTGTTCGCCACCACCGCCCTGTGCCATCTGAAACTGCCCACCACGCAGTCGCCCACCTCAACCACCTCTGGAACTGCGAGGGGGGGAGGGTTGTTTGAGAATTGGTGAGCTTTTGATCATATACTTTTAATAAAAAATAAATGAGAAATAATTTATAAATAATTGATAAATCTTACTAAATAATGAAAAATTATTAAAGAAAATAACAAATAAATAATTACTATAATAATTAGTAAAAATAGTTTTAAAGTTATAAACGCGTAATTAATATTATTTCAATGTTAACGAAGCGGACGCACTCACACACGAGCACTGGAGGTGTTCGGAGGGACTTGAGCGGCACCACCAGACAATTCACCTGGGAGATCGGAGAAATCTGACATTTCGATCTTTTTAGAATTTCTTTAAAATAATTCATTATAAATTAATAATTAAATTTTTAAAGTTTTCTATTTTAATTGATGGAAAAGTGTTATGTTATGGAATCAAAAAGACACTAAAAAGTTACCCAAAAGGGCGAAACTTTCTGCACCGAGCCACACGCGCTTGCTTCACTCCCACCAGGAGCGACAGAACTTCCACCAGCAACGGTGGCCTTGGCAAACACTTCGGTCTCAACGAGAAGACAGTCCTTGAACTCGGCCATCGAGTCGGCAGTGAACCTGACCTTGAACTCGCAGTGCAGTCCAGGCGCTATGCTGCTCGAGTAGCTGGGGAACTTGCCTGGGGGGGTGGTTTGGTATGTCATGGAGTTTTTCAAATATAAGAGTTTGTTTGAAAGTTTAATAAAACGAAAAAAATTATTGAAAGCAAAATAGAAAAAGTTATTGATTAAGCTTCTTGTTTTAGTTAGACTTAAAAAAAGGCTCAAATGGTGGTATGCTTGAGGACAATAATTAGTCGAAGGCACCAAAGCTGATGGAGAAGTGTGGTGTTTGCGGAGGGATGAGTCGCAGGCTGGCACTCTTGCAGGACACGTTCTTGAGCCTCAGTGTGAGCTTCAAGGGTCGTTAGAGCTGCTTTGACTTCATGCTTTTGAATGTTACAAAAAGCGCTAGAGAAATACATTCAATTGATTGATTGATTCTCAAATAGGCATCATTAACGTGTTTAATACACCATTTAGAATTGATATCGACTAGCATTTTCCATATTGTTTCATGATTCAATAAGCTATACACTTATATGAATTCAATAATATTCTAATAAGAAGATAGGCGAAATAGCAAAATTGAAGTCATTTAGGTTGCGTAATACTTCGTATACTTTTCCTATGACGTAGTCAGTGAAGATGACTTGCGCGGGAACGGCTGCAAACGTCTGCGTGACACTGTGATGGCGATTGTGGAATAGTTGAATAGTTCGAAAGAACCATGAGAATGCTTGCTTTGAATTGTGAATTTTGCTCGAATGAAGAAGTTTGTAGGTTCACCATGCATTGGAGACGAGTGAAAAGGGCAGGGTCCTGTGCTTCTTGAGGCTGGGCTGGGTGCACGGCTTCCCACAAATGGGCACTCTACCCTTTGAAAGAAGTTTCCCCAGAGAGTTTGTGCGCTTAAGTGTCTTGCTAGTGGTTGTAGCGGAGTTTCTGTTGTTGTTGGCGTTGGGAATGTTTTCGTTGCTGTCGTTCGCATCGGAACTGAGAAGAAAGTCATCGTCGTGGAGTTTGTTTAGAGCACTGCTGGTAGCTCGCTTGATGAATGGATTGGTTGTGTAGCTAGACACGTGTTTACCTTTGGCGTTAAAAAAACTTTTTTTCTCGCCTTGGTTGGAGAGTTGAATAGGGCATAAGAGATCGTTGGTGCTTAAAAGCTCTGAGTCAATGTACGTGTTCAGACCATCTGAAACTGAAAATGGCAACAGAAAGTACTTTTACGTTTCATTAAGATTGCATGGGACTCACTGAAGGGCAGATGCAGTCTTTCGCAATCTTTGAACTCGTGAAATGGGTTGTTTGCTTCCTTTTGAAGTAGTGTATCTTTTTGAGACTTCAATATATGCTTTTCAACGAATGCTGTCTCCCTTATAACATCTTCTCTCTTTCTTTTGATCTATTGATGAAGATTGCAATTTAGAGCTTGAGAAATAAAACGAAATGATAAAAAAATTAAATCTATATTAGTACTTCTGCAAGTTTTTGAAGACAGATAACATTTTCAGAGTTTGGTTTAGCCCTCAAGAGAGGTAAATTGTTGGTTATGTAATCCTCAGCTGCCTCCAAGAAAGTGGACTCTTTGAAGATTTTATTCAAAGTGAAAGATATGTCTTGTTGCTTTAAACCATCTCTTCGATTCAAGTTCATGCTTTTCAGTCAATGCATTCGCAATGCTTAGAAAAGATTCTTTAATTTGTATAGCAACATTACCTAGCAACACTTTGAACTCAATTAAATTAGAATGATTTAAAAGTAATTATTTTTTTAGATGTATAAATTATTTATTAAATAAATATAATTATGTGCTTTATTGTGAAATATATCTCGAACAGAAGAAACTTGATAACATCATAAAATGGCGAATAGTGTTTAGCTTTTTAAATAAATTGTAGAAAAACATTTTAAAACAAAATAGCGTAAAAATTAGATTTTATTTTTAATTTACAAAGTTAAATCAAGATTATCTCCGTTCAACTGTCAAAATTGTGTTTTAAAACTCGTTAGAAACAAATAATAAATCCATATTCGAATGAATTGTTAAAAATGCCGGTTGAAGCCGTTCTGACATGCTGGGGCAACTCGCATCCCTTTTTGGAGCGGAGGATTAATCTTTCGGAGGCCGTGAAGATAGGAAGGTCGGTGGTGCAGGCAAGACCAGCCCACAACAACGCCATTTTTGACTGCAAAGTACTCTCCAGAAACCACGCTCTTTTATGGCACGACAACGGAAAAGTAACTACTTTTATAATCACATTTTTATATATATTTTTTGAATATTCTGATTTTAGCTATTTTAATAATGAAAAGATTTTCAATTAAATATTCAAATTAACCCATTTTCAAGTTTTTCTTACAAGACACAAAAAGCAGCAATGGCACATTCGTCAATAATATAAGACTGAGCAAGGTTATACATTTAAGAATTATTAAAAAAACAATTTATATATATTTCAATATAATAACATTTCTACATGAGTTTTACAATAAATTAATTGTATCAGTTATAATTAATTACTTAATAGGGGAATGAAGATAGTGCACCAAGGCAGTTATCGTCATCAGACATCCTGCAGTTTGGGGTTGATGTTGTTGAAAACTCTCGAAAAGGTGGGTTCTAAATTTAAAAAATAACACAAAGCCACAAAAAGAAATTATTTTAAATATATAGTTCTATGACTTTAATTTATTAAACTCAGAAATTCATAACCCCATCGGTTTAGCAACACCATCCATCCATTCATCCATCCATCCACAGTTACACATAGTTGCATCATAGCGACCATAAAACTGTTCGATCAAGATGGAAATGAAATCAAAAAGTCTCTGGCATTTCTGTATTCACTAATTAAATCATCACCATCTGCAATCAAATCAAATCCATTGTTGTACCAATCCTAATATTATTCATGAATCATGATGCTTTCCATTCTTTTCACCATATCATCATCATAATCATCACCATCATCATCATCATCACCACAATCATCATCATCACTCCCACAGTCCCGCCCTCGACTCCTCCTCCTCCTCGAACAACACCTTTCAGTCCCAGGAGTTCTACCAGCTGGTGCACTACCTACAGGTGCTCCCTCCCCCCCCCCCCACCCCCACCTCTCCCCCCCCACCTCCTCCTCCATTAATACTACTGGCTTATTGTTTCTTAATGATTATTAATTTATTTTAAAATATTGTATTGTTGATATATTATTTATTTATTTTATTTAAAAAATATTATTAATATATTATTATTTTATATATTAATATTTTTAATTGTTTAAATTACTTTTTTTAATTATCACGGCAGGAGGCACTGCACAGAGAGCAAGTGCTGGAGGACAAGTTGACGACGCTGCAGCAACTAGTACTTGCCACCGACCAGTCTGCCGTCGAAGGGTGGAAGGTGTGTGTGTGTGTGTGTGTGCGCGCGCGCGTGTGTGTGTGCGTGTGTGTGTGAGTGTGTGTGTGTGTGTGTGTTTGTGTGTGTGTGTGGAATGTGTGTGTGCGTGTGAATGAATTCTAACCATCATCATCATAACCACCACCAACTTCATTAAAGATTACTTCACGCACGCACACATCAATGCACCAGACGCAGATAAACGAGGACAAGTTGCTGGCCAGACTGGACGTCCTCGAGAACCAACTGTGTGTCTTCAACAAGGTGCTGAGGCTGGAAGAGATGAGAAGGAGAAAGAGGGGTGGAAGAGATGAGGAGGAGAAAGAGGGGTGGAAAAAAGAGATGAGGAGGAGAAAGAGGGGTGGAAGAGATGAGGAGGAGAAAGAGGGGTGGAAAAAAGAGATGTTTAAAAATAGGGAAGAAATAGAGAGAATAAGAGTAGGGGGAAGAGTGAATAATTGCTGCTTTCTTCTACAACATGTTCTTATGATGATGATGACAGTTGCAGCTGATAATAATAATAATAATGATGATGATGATGATGACGATGATGATGATGATGATGACAGTTGCAACCGGAAGAAGGCATCCGAAAGGAGTTGTTGTCGCTTCAGAGCGACAAACTAAAATATGAAATGGAATCTAAGGTGATGAGGATGATGGTGATGATGATGATGGTGATGATGATGATGATGATGGAAGTGTTGAAGCCAACTATTTTTCAATTAAAAAGATAATCATGAAAGTTTTACTCTCATCATAAACAGAGTCGTCAACTGCACTGCCATCACTACTATCATCCCCACCACCATCACTACTATCATCACCACCACCATCACTACTATCATCACTACCACTACCCATTCCACCACCACCATTGCTACTATCACCACCACTACCAGCATCAACATCATCACCAACAGCATCAACATCATCATCATCACCGCCACCAAACAGGACTCGATGCAGAAGCTGATGGAGGAGAAGCTGCAGGTGGCTCAGAAGATGTCCGAGATCGAGGTTGTCGTTGATGTGGTTGTTGATGTTGTTGTTGATGTAGTTGTTGATGTAGTTGATGTTGTTGTTGTCGTTGATCTAGTTGGCGTAGTTGTTGATGTAGTGGATGTTGTTGGTGTCGTTGTTGATGTAGTTGGCGTAGTTGTTGATGTAGTTGGTGATGTTGGTGTTGTTGATGTAGTTGGCGTAGTTGTTGATGTAGTTGATGTTGTTGGTGTTGTTGATGTAGTTGGCGTAGTTGTTGATGTAGTTGATGTTGTTGGTGTTGTTGATGTAGTTGGCGTAGTTGTTGATGTAGTTGATGTTGTTGGTGTTGTTGATGTAGTTGGCGTAGTTGTTGATGTAGTTGATGTTGTTGGTGTTGTTGATGTAGTTGGCGTAGTTGTTGATGTAGTTGATGTTGTTGGTGTCGTTGTTGATCTTGTTGATTTTTTATCACCACCACGAGCACAGATCACCACCACCATCACAATCATCACCACCACCACAACAACGACAACGACGACGACGTGCACTGACACAGATCGAGCACAAGAGCACAGAACAGGAGGTGCAGCGGTTGGAGGCGGCGAGGCAGAGTCTGCACGAGCAACTAGAGACTGTCCTTGAGCAACATAAGGTGCGTGGGTGGGTGGGTGGTTGATAGGTGTGTGGGTGGGTGATAGGTGGGTGGTTGATAGGTGGGTGGGTGGGTGAGTGGGGTGGGTGGGTGTGTGAGTGGGGTGGGTGGTTGATAGGTGGGTGGGTGGGTGAGTGGGGTGGGTGGGTGTGTGAGTGGGGTGGGTGGTTGATAGGTGGGTGGGTGGGTGGTTGATAGGTGGGTGGGTGGGTGGTTGATAGGTGGGTGGGTGGGTGGTTGATAGGTGGGTGGGTGGGTGGTTGATAGGAGGGTGGGTGGGTTGTTGATAGGTGGGTGGGTGGGTGGTTGGTAGGTGGGTGGGTGGTTGATAGGTGGGTGGGTGGGTGGTTGATAGGTGGGTGGGTGGGTTGTTGATAGGTGGGTGGGTGGGTGGTTGGTAGGTGGGTGGGTGGTTGATAGGTGGGTGGGTGGGTGGTTGATAGGTGGTGGGGTGGGGTGGTTGGGTGGGTGGTTGTTGGGGTGGGGGGTGGGTGGCGTGGGTGGGTGGGTGGTGGGTGGTTGGTGGGGTGGGATGAGTGTGATGCTTGGTTGTTTGTTTGAGGGGGTGAGTGTTATGCTTGGTTGTTTGTTTGAGGGGGTGAGTGTTATGCTTGGTTGTTTGTTTGAGGGGGTGAGTGTTATGCTTGGTTGTTTGTTTGAGGGGGTGAGTGGGATGCTTGGTTGTTTGTTTGAGGGGGTGAGTGGGATGCTTGGTTGTTTGTTTGAGGGGGTGAGTGGGATGGCTGGTTGTTTGTGAGTGCATGTGTGCTCGACTACAGCTCAACACGTCACAACGTCGTCACATGCAGATCTTAACGGAAGATCATGCAAAGCTGAAGGAGGATTTTGAGGTGATCATCATCGTCATCATCACTACCACCATCATCATCACTACCACCATCATCATCACTACCATCATCATCATCACTACCACCATCATCATCACTACCACCATCATCATCACTACCATCATCATCATCACTACCACCATCATCATCACTATAATCATCACTAACATCACCATCATCATCATCTCCCCTAACCTCTCTACCCCTCTCCATCAACCCCCACCCATCATCAGTGCCTACAAAAGCGTTCTGACGAAGAGAAGACGTCGCTAGGCAACGAGAAGAACGAATTGAGCAGCAAGGTGCAACGACTCACCTCCGAACACGCCATCCTGCTCGGCAAGGTGTCTTTCTTGCTTGCTGAGTTACATTATGAAAGTATTATATTAGTTATTTATTATATTATTATAATATTATACTTGTTATTGTTGTTTTATTTATTTATTTTCATTAACATCTCATGCGTTTGAATCGAACTAAAATATTTTTTTTCTTTCTATTTTTCTGTTTTTTACACATTTTACAACATCATATTGTGATAATAATAATAACCATCATCATCATCATCATCATCATCGTCGTCGTCATCATCATCAACAGTTCGAGAGCTTGCAGGCTGAGAGAGACTTTAGCGCAGAACAATTAAATAACATCAAAGGTGATGATGATGATGATCATGACTTAATTGTTATAATTATGAATACTAACGATGACGCAATGAAATAAAATTTATGATGATGATATTGATAATAATGATGATAATGATGATGATGATGGTGATGATGATGATGGTGATGATGATGATGATGATGATGGTGATGATGATGATGATGATCAACATTCAGATAAGATGAAGTCGATGAAGGCAGGAGGCAAAGGTGTGTTAAAAATAGACATTGTCGATAAGGGTTAGTCTGTCTCTGATCTCCATACGCACACATACATCCACACATACATAAGACGTGCACACACACGTAAACACGTATATACATAAACACAATCCACACATAAATACGCATTTATCGCCAAAATATACTTCTATTAGAGACCGACCGAAATTCGGTTCGGTTTCGGTTTCGGCGCCGAAATTGCCAATTTTCTTAGTTTCGGCCATTTTTCGGTTTCGGCCGAATCTAATTTTACAATTTCGGCCATTTTTCGGTTTCGGCCGAAAATAATTTTGTAATTTCGGCTCAATTTCGGTTTCGGCCGAAATGGATCTCATATTTACCGAAAAACCGAAAATTTTATTTATTTATGTAGTTTATCTGATATATCTGTATCCTCAATCGAACTATTAAGTTCGGATTCGATTCTCTATTAGATATCTATTAGTTATCGTGGTTGATTGATTTATGGGTGTCATCAGACTAATTATTCGAATAACATATACAAGCATCTGGAACAACAATTATGTATTTGATATTTAAGTAAATTGGGATACGTTCAATGATAATATTTAACAAAACGTTTGTTTAAAAAATGTTATTGTCAAAAGTAAGTATCTGTATATCCTCAATCGAACTCGAATTATTAAGTTTGGTTTCGATTCTCATCTCTATTAGATATCTATTAGATGTGATGGGAAAGTTAAATGCATCTTTGGCAATGATTCAGAGGGTCAATTTATTAGAGGTACACACACACACACACACACACACACACACACACACACACACACACACACACACACACACACACACACACACACACACACACACACACACACACACACACACACAACACACACACACACACACACACACACACATATTATTCGAATAAGATATACAAGCATGTGGAATTCTAGATATCCATGCTTTGAAAAACACTGTATATTAGTCGAAAGAACGAGAAGATTTGGCTTCGATTAATTAATTCAAAAATAAATTGTGAGAATGTCGTTGAATCCTATTTGGAAGTTTTTTACAAAATGTCAGTCTGACCAAAGCAAACTTTAACTTTAACTTTTATTTTTTTGCTTAAAATATACGCTTGTTTGGATTTACTTATTAAACTGGCATTGTCATCATTAAATACTATTTTTTCATTTTTGAAAAAAGTTGGGAAAAATTTCGGTTTCGGCTTCGGTTTCGGCCGAAAATCTGCTTACAATTTCGGTTTAATTTCGGTTTCGGCCGAAAATGGGATTTTAATTTCGGCCTAATTTCGGTTTCGGCCGAAATAAAAATATCTGTTTCGGTCGGTCTGTAACTTCTATATTCATATAAATTGTATAACTCACATAAAAATAAACACACACACACACACACACACACACACACACACACACACACACAAATATAAACAGGAGTACAGGCAGAAATGATAAACCTCTTCGACATCAAGTCACTCATGAATATGCAAAACGACGATGACGATGATGTCGATGCTGATAATGATGACGGCGATGATGATGATAAAATAAAGCGTAAAGCCGTTGACGATTTAGGCAGCTCTGTCGTCGACAAGAATGATGACGATGATGAAGATGATGGTGATGGTGATGATGATGAAGATGAGGAGGGTGATAAGGATGGAGAGAAAGATGAAGAGAAAAATGAGTTTGAGTTTTGCGAGAAGCCCAGTCCTCTCATGAACGCTGGTTCGTTGTCATCTTCAATCGTCATCAGCACTCATCGTTCTTCATCGTCAATCATTATCATCATCATCATTCTTCATCGTCAATCATTATCATCATCATCATCATTCTTCATCGTCAATCATTATCAACATTATCATCATCATCATTCTTCATCGTCAATCATTATCATCATCATCATTATTCTTCATCTTCAATCATTATCAATACCCTTTTGTTTGACGAGGTCTGTCATGACAAATAGCCTCATTATCGCCCTGACCACCTCCACATCGTCACTTGGCAGGCGACACGCTGATAACGACGAAGAGGTCTCCCAAGTCAGACAGACCAGCTGAACGAGGTCAGTCATTCATTCATTCATTCATTTAGACTCACCACCCCTATTCTTCCGGTATATAGTCTTTAAGCCTGAGTGTTGCTGAGGTGTTATTATGTCGTTGTGTCAAGTCCCCGCAACCTCCCTTTCGCAGGAAAGGCACAGGAACAAGGAGGGAATCTACAAGAGAACCAAGGTTCGTGTCTTTTTCATCATCATCATCATCATCATCATCATCATCATCATCATCCTCATCATCATCATCCTTATCATCATTCTCTTTTTCGCTGCTTACACAGTTATTACGTGTGTTTTGATATGTTGCACATCATGGTTGCACATCCTGGTTGCACATCCTGGTTGCACATCATGGTTGCACACCATGGTTGCACATCATGGTTGCACATCATGGTTGCACATCATGGTTGCACATCCTGGTTGCACATCATGGTTGCACACCATGGTTGCACATCATGGTTGCACATCATGGTTGCACATCATGGTTGCACATCATGGTTGCACATCATGGTTGCACATCATGGTTGCACATCATGGTCGCACACCATGGTTGCACATCATGGTTGCACACCATGGTTGCACATCATGGTTGCACACCATGGTTGCACATCATGGTTGCACACCATGGTTGCACATCATGGTTGCACATCATGGTTGCACATAATGGTTGCACATCATGGTTGCACATCATGGTTGCACATCATGGTTGCACACCATGGTTGCACACCATGGTTGCACACCATGGTTGCACACCATGGTTGCACACCATGGTTGCACACCATGGTTGCACATCATGGTTGCACATCATGGTTGCACATAATGGTTGCACATCATGGTTGCACATCATGTTTGCACATCATGGTTGCACATCATGGTTGCACATCATGGTTGCACATCCTGGTTGCACACCATGGTTGCACATCATGGTTGCACATCATGGTTGCACATCCTGGTTGCACATCATGGTTGCACATCATGGTTGCACATCATGGTTGCACACCATGGTTGCACATCATGGTTGCACATCATGGTTGCACATCATGGTTGCACACCATGGTTGCACACCATGGTTGCACATCATGGTTGCACATCATGGTTGCACATCCTGGTTGCACATCATGGTTGCACATCATGGTTGCACATCATGGTTGCACATCATGGTTGCACATCATGGTTGCACATCATGGTTGCACATCATGGTTGCACTGCGTTGCTTTCGTCGCTGCATGCATGTGTTCAAGGACTCTCGAGAGTCTGTACAAGCACACTGCATAAGTGTCATTCATGCACGCACGCGTGCTGTCTGTTGGTGATGATGATGATGGCGTCTGCAGCAGCTGCTTAATTACATGCATGCCGTAGTGGTGGTAGAGGGTGGGTTGGTGTGGGTGGTGATGGGCCAGGAAGCGTTTCTCGCATCCTCTTCGTTGTTGTCTTTTCAAAGTTCATCGAGTGATCATCGCTCAAAGATGTTGCCGAAAAAACGGACTAAAAACCGGAATTTTTGGGTAAATGGAAAAATCGCCACCCACCACCAGCCACCACCAGCCACCACCAGCCACTAGATATCTTTTCTGAGCTTCTTTCACAGCGTTGTTTTCATGCAAGCCCGTTCCCTTAAAGTCTATTTTTCTTTTTCAATTTTCTTTTTTAAAACACATTTTTGGCCTCTCACTGATAAAACCTCTAAACACTCAAACAGATAAGGCTTTTCTTAAAGATCTCAACTACAGCATCATCAACTCTTCTATGCTTAACTCTTCGGCCAGTGCTGGTGGTGGTGGTGATGATGCTGATGCTGGTGGTGGTGGTGCTTCAATAGAAGACGGACAAACGCTTTTAAACGGCTCCAAATGCCGTGGCACGTCGGCTGCTGGAGGGGGCGGGCATCCGGGCGTCGAGAAGGTGGTTGCGAGGGCAGGCAAGGCTGTTGTGAACGGAGACGGCCGCTTGAATGGCGCTGGCGACGACGCGTGCAGTGACGACCACAACATGACGGTGGTGCACTGTGGCGATGGGTGGTCTTCAAGTGAGGCCAGCCACCTGAGCCACACCACCACCCTCGAAAGCCTTCTCAAGCACCGCGGAAAGCTCATCACGTGGCTTTTGATGACTTCTGATGACGTCACGTTTTGCGGATGATGATGATGATAATGATCATGATTGCTTTTTTGTGTGTGATTATTTTGTGCGTGCAGTGTGTTGTTTGTTTGTGGGTGTGTTGTGGCGTTATCATTTTCGTTTGGCGACTGCCTTGTTGATGATTGTTTCCAACGTTCCTGCCTGAGGCTTTGAGGACTGGTGTGAGGGTCAGGAGTATTGTGGAGGGGGGGGGAGAAGAGAGAGAGGTAGGAGAGAGAGAGATGAAGGGATGAGAGGGGTAAGAGAGAGAGTTTGAGAGAGTAGATTATTTGTCATAGCCTCATCATGATACGTGTTTTTCTCCTCTATTTATTTAGCCTTAAAGCATTTCCAATCAGTTGTGCACTCCACCAAAGTTGCACGCATTTCATCATTACCCCACCTTCTTTCTTCCTCTCTTTTCCTCCTTCCTTCCTTCTTTCCTTTCTTCCTTCCTTACGCTCTGCCTTCCAAAAGCACTACAGCCTAAATCGCCATTCTTTGTCACCTACTGCTACTACTACTACTACTACTACTACTACTACTACTACTACTACTACTACTACTACTACTACTACTACTACTGCTGCTGCGCCACAATCTTGAGCTCTCGCAGGCGTTTTGCAAAAGACTGTCTGCAAGCACTTGAGCTGATCGCCATCATCGGGTGGTGCTCAATGCATGCATGATCGTCTGCTTGATGGTGCTGTACTGGCTCAAGTGGCTGACGTCAGATGATGATGATGATGATGATGTTGATGAGGATGATGATGATTATTGTCATCGTCAGTGAGTGGCCACGTGTCCCATGAACACTCCCACCTGCTTCTTCTTTTGTACAGTTCTTCCTTCAGAATCGAAAATCTCTGCGATACCACAGATTTAGACTCGTTGACTGATCATTTGTTGACTGATCATTAGTAGATTCAATTGCTTCTTAATCGCTTGCACGCTGTAGTGGCAGTGGTAGGTGTCTTGTGAGGGTCATGCATTTGAAAATCATGCACCCACACCTGGACACCAACCTCATTGCCCTGCCTCCACCGCACCACCTTCCCACCGCCCCATTAAAGACACTCGCTTTATTTAATCTTATTTGCATGTTCATCGGTTGAACGCTTGAATATTCCTGCTGTTTATCGAAGCATTGTGAGCCAGTAAGACTACAAGTTCACGCAGCACCTGCAACAACCTCACCACATGCACATGCACACCAAGCAATCAGGTATCGCCTTGCAAGCACCACTCCATCATCATCATATCTGCGTGTGTAATGTATGCGCTGCGTGCGTGCTTGTCCTAGAATGCCCAGTGCTTTGAGTGCACCAGCCTAGTGTACAGTCGCTTGATGCTGCAGGGCTGCCAGTTCTTTCCGATGCGTGCGTGTGCTTCGATGGCAGGTAGCGCTCAATCATGTATTTCTGTGTGGTATTAGCATCGATCAAACCTCCTCTTGTGTATACTTGCATTCTACTTCGTTCGAATCATCGAGATATTACCGTTTAAGGGCCGTTTTAGCCCTGTCTGTCTGTCCTCATCAGCCACTCAACTTTGACCAAATAAATTTTATACTTCTTGCACTTCTTCTCCGTCATCTTCTCCATGCCACCAGGCTCAGATTAGGGTCATAATTGCTTATGTGACAACCTCACCCAACCGCTCACTACCCCTCATGACTGCATGCGCCTGCTGAAGTCTTCTAGAGAGGGGTGCCCAGTGTGTCTGCCCCAACCACCATAACCAATACAAACGTCACACGATCGCATTGATAATGCAAGAAGTTGTGAAATCAGCTTACCAAACAAACTGAGTATTTGGTTCAGTTGAGAAGCCACCTGCTTCGATGGAGCTTGCAAGGAGTTACGAAGGCTTTTTGATTTAATTTATACGCAGAGACAAGATATTTTTCCTGAGACTATGTTCTCAATATAATTAATTTTGAACACTCATAATCACTATCACGTACACTCGTACACACCTTCCATTTTCAACTTGTTCGCACAGATTCAGTCGAGTCGGCAGTGGAGCGGGGCAAGTTAAAGCAGGGGATGCCGAGGTTGGAGGCTTGCATTTTTTAAACCAATTAATCAACCTATCAACCAATAGATCAATTAACTAATCAATCAATCAATCAATAAAATGTATTTATAAAATGATTTTTCTAGTCGTAATGCTAGAGTGGGATGCTCCATTAATCGTTAGGGACTCCAATAATTGCAATCAAAATCTTCATTTTCTACATTTCAGTTGTGAGAAGACCTCCAAGCAAGGAAAGAAGAGTGTTGATTGTGATGCTCTTGTGGAGAAGAAGCCCTTGGTGTCTGAGGTGGTTGAGACGAGAGATGGTGTGGTGGAGGGGGAAGAGGGAGGGAAGGAGAAGGGGGAGGAGGTGGTGAAGGGTGCTGGAGAGACGGGACTGAAAGTGAAGAAAGAAGCTGACTGCAACATCACAGACTCCCAAAAGGAGGTTTGCATGCATGGATGCATGGATGCATGGATGGATGGATGGATGAAAGGCTGTGTCACAGCATCCTCACTCATGAAACCGAAATGAAACCAATAAACGAAATGTGTTGCAAATGTATTCCGGTTTGCATTGTAATGAATTGTAACATAATCAATTCACAAGCCTCATTTTGCAGCTGCACGAGAAGGACACAGAGATACAGCAGCTGGAGAGAGTGTGTCAGGAGTCTATAGCTGAAGTGAGTGTGTCAGTAGCTTCTGCAAGCTGTTGCTGATGATGATGATACTACTACTACTAATCTACTACTACTACTTTTACATTTACTACTGCTACTACTACTACTACTACTACTACTGCTACTACTACTGCTACTACTACTACTACTACTGCTACTACTACTACTACTACTACTACTCCTACTACTACTGACACCACCACAGGTGCAAGGTCTGCAGTCTCGACTGGATGACGCCCTACAGGACTTCAATGTTCTCTCGCAACATACCCGAGTGGTCTTTATCATCATCATCATCATTATTGCATCGCCAATATCATCATCATTATCATCATCTTCATCATCACCCTCACATCACCACTACTACTACTACTACCACCACCACCCATTCAGGTATCGATCGTCTCTCTCCTGCCCTTCCTGGCCTTACTGCTCTCGTTGGTGATTGCCTTCTACCCCTTCTTCTCCTCCGCCACCGCCACCTCCTCCTCCTCCTCCTCCTCCGTCTCCCTCTGAAGCTGAAGAATCAATGCGCGCCAATTAATGCCTAATCGAGGATGGTAATGGCTTTAAATGGTTTAAATAGGGATAATAGCTTTAATGGTTTTACTAATACTAATTGGTTGAATGGTTTTACTAAAACTAATTGGTTTAATGGTTTTACTAAAACTAATTGGTTTAATGGTTTTACTAATACTAATTGGTTTAATGTCATTGATAATACTAATGTTTAATGTCTTTTATAATATGAATACATTTAATGGTTTTTAATCAATTAATTAACGGATAGAAATAAAACGCCTGTTGTTCAAGATAATTATACTCATAATGATAATAATAATGACAATATAATAATAATAATAATAATATTATTATAATAAAATCAAGAATAAAAGATGAAGACCTCAAAGGATGATGATGATGATGATTGTTGCCTCCCATTTCGAACTTGATATTACAATGTTTTAATGATAGTAAAAACAATGAAAATAATAAAAATAATAATGCTAATGATAATGATTAAAATATTATTTTTGGACATGATAATCATAATGAATATGCCTTGGAACCTTTTGATAATTTGTTCACTTTTATCCCAGCACTGAGTTTCTCCACTCCATCAACCATGCACCCCCCCCCTTCCTCTCCCCCTTCCATGAGCACTTTGGCGTTCTACAAGAACCATGCACCCCCCCCCCTCTTTCTCCCTTCCATGAGCACTTTGGTGTTCTACAAGAACCATGCACCCTCCACCCCCTCCTCTCTCTCTTCTTCCATGAGCACTTTGGTGTTCTACAAGAACCATGCACCCCCCTCCTCTCCCCTTCCATGAGCACTTTGGTGTTCTACAAGAACCATGCACCCCCCTCCTCTCCCCTTCCATGAGCACTTGTTAGCAGCTACATCGTTCCATTTCGTTGTTCCATCACCATCCATTCATCACTCGACACACCGTTCTACCACTCCACAATCTTCTAGGCATTTGACAATTGATTGACTGTTCATTCACCGCGAGATTTGGCATTTTCTGCAATGGCTGGCTTATTTCGTTTCATTTTTACGTTTCTTTTTCGACTTGTAGTGGTGCACTTGCGCTGGAGGCAGTCACCCACAAGAGTCAACAAGCGTTGCAATTCTTCACTTTCCCGTTCAAACTTTTCCTTGTTTTTAGTTAACTACAATTGTTCGCTAGCAGTATAATAATAATCTTTCTCTCTCTCACACATGAACACACACACACACACACCTGAACACACACACACACACACACATGAACACACACACACACACACACATGAACACACACACACACAAACTGGTGGCATGTACAGACAGAAGCAGCATTGGCAGCACTGTGGTGGTCATGCCGTCATTTTCTCGACGATTCCTCACGGTGCTTGTTCACGTGGTTTAATCACCTTGGCGGCTCGTTGGAGGCAAACTTCAAGCCATCGATTTAATCGTCGCCGCAGCTGCAGCAGCCGACCACGCGCTAGCTTGCCATGTTGACGAGTTTGTTTGATCTTCTGAGATTTAAAAATAAAACAACGATTTCATTCCTGCTTCAAGACAGTGAAGGGAGATCAGAAGACGATGACTTGGAAGTATTGAAAGGTTGTGAGTGCAAGGAAGACACGATTGAAATGTTGACTAGAACGATTAGAGATTACCAACGCTGAAAAAGCACACGCATTTTATGCTATAAAAGCGCCAGCCAGGAGAAAAAAGTTAAAATCTTAAACTGAGCCACACAAAACTATCCCTGCTACAGGTTGAATACATTTAATAAAAGAAAAAACCATCATTATCATCACTACCACGCCCAAAAACTCTCCCGACCCCCAGCCCCCCCTCAGTGCATCATTATCATCACCATTATCATCACCCTAGTCATAGCCAAAGACTCATCCAAGCCCCCTTCAGTGCATGGAGGGGGGCCAGTGAGTGAGTCTGAACTTCTTGAGGCCTCCCTGGCACATGCGCTCCAGCCACCTGCCCAGGCCTCTCAGCAAGTCACACTCGAACAACTTGCCCTCTTCTTTGTCCGTCTGCTTGTCTGTGTGCTTGTCTGCGTCCTTGTCTGTCTTGGTGACTTTCCTTCTTTTCAGGTGCGCCTGGTGCCGTGATGATGATGATGGAAATGATGATGATGATGGAAATGATGATCAAGTTGAAATTAAATCAACACTTTTTTCATCACCATCAATACCAACATCATCACCATCACCATCCATACAAACATCATCACCATCACCATCCATACCAACATCATCACCATCACCATCCATACCAACATCATCACCATCCATACCAACATCATCACCATCACCATCCATACCAACATCATTACCATCACCATCCATACCAACATCATTACCATCACCATCCATACCAACATCATCACCATCACCATCCATACCAACATCATCACCATCCATACCAACATCAGTAGCATCACCATCATCACCAACCATTCCAAACGTCATTTCTTCGATTGAGGGGTTGTCTTCATCAACATCATCATCATCATCCTCGTCATCATCATCATCACCACTCCCTTCGTTATCCGACCACTTGTCCTTCGTGTGGCTAGAAGGAAAAGCCTTGTAGTGGCTGATGATGGTAATGATGATGATGATAACTATGATGATGATGATGATGATGATGATAACTATGATGACTATGATGATGATTTTGATTATTATAATGAAAATGATATTAATGATTCTACTGCAAGCACAAGCCTTGATAATTATAAATGATAGTTGTACACAAGCGTGAACAAAGGGCTGGGAGACACAAGTGCACACCTGATGTGGTACATGTAGTAGTACTTCTTGGCGCCATTTATTGCCAGAACGGTGCCTGCGTGCATCAAAATGAAATAGGAGAATCTCATCCGTACATAAAACAATACAATTCAACGACGAGTATTATTTACGTGGCGTAAACCTAAACGATCTTCAAGACCACTTGGTTATCAATGATAATATTATATATATTATCATTTAATAATAAAAAATAAACTAAAACAAAATCAATTAAAAAAAGCCAAACTACCCAAGCAATTCTTGATGTTGATGTTGTTGAAGGAGCGCTTGAGTCTCAGGTAGTGGGCTGACTGCTTGAGTGTCAGTTCGAGTACCTCTTTGTACCACTCGAAGTACTTGTCCAAGTCCACGCATGCGAACCTGAAGGCCTTCGAGCTGCGTGGATGGAAGGGTGGGTGGATGGGCAGAGTCTGGTTGGTGTGTCACGTTGTGTTGGGATGGTCACTACGAGTAGTTCTTTCTGGAACCAACCATGCATCAGTGACTTTATGCCCTACACTACATCCACTCACCACACCACTCTAAAACCCACTCTCCACAACCACAACCCTTCCCCCACCCCTCTAAACAAACCCCATCCTCCTTAACCCACTCAACAACTTAACCCCCTCCACCCCTGCCCACCCCACAAACCCCCTCCACTCCACAACCCACCCCCCAAACCCACCTCCACCACCCAACCGACTTGACATAGGGCTGCAGGAACGAGCCGAAGTAGTTGGCGAGGGAATTCTTCGAGGCAGAGTCGACGAGGAGGAGGATGAGACGCACGCCTGTGGCACTCCTCAGCACAAACTCGTCGTAGTTGCACGCCCCCATCTGGTAGATCTGGATCACTGGTCTGGTGTGGGGAGGGATGGGGTTTGTGGATGGTTGGGAGAGGGTTGGGGAAGGTTGCGGTGATGGTGGGAAGGTGTTGTGGTGGCAGAAAAGAAAACCTTGAAGGTTGTGAATGAACAGTAGTGTGTTCATTGCAAAATTGAGATCTCAATAGTGATATACCAGTAACAGCGAATTCCCAGATCAGCACACCAACCAACCAACCAACCAACCAACCAACCAACCAACCAACCAGCCAACCAACCAACCAACCAACCAACCAACCAACCAACCAACCAACCAACCAGCCAACCAACCAGCCAACCAACCAACCAACCAACCAGCCAGCCAACCAGCCAACCAACCAACCGTTCAAGTGGCGCACTGGCAACCCTCACTCCTTCCTTCTCTTTGCCGACTCCCCTTACTTTTGCCTCCTTCTCTCGCAACACCCTCATCTCTCTCCGATGCAGGTAAGCGACGATGCCTGCAGCAGCCAGCATGAAAAGAGTGCTCTTGCATAAAAGCGTGTAGGTGCAGTCCTCGATGCTGGTGGTGTGGTGGTTTGGTGGGGTGGTTTGAGGTGGTTTGGTGGTTGTTTAAGGTGGTTTGAGGTGGTTGGTTTGGGGTTTGTGTTTGTAGTTTAGAATTATGCTGATTTTTGAGGTAGTTTGTAATGGTAATGGTGGTTTTTAGCGGCAGTTTGTGGTAGTAAGGTTGGTTTGGTTCATGGTTTGCAGTGATGATTCATTGTTGAGTCTTGCTGACGTGATGTAACGTTGAGCAGGTACCCGAGGAAGAAGTCGACGAGGAGTTCAAGCCACTTGAGGAGTCGGTAGCCGATCCTGATCCAGATGCTCTGCAGGCGAGTGGTGGTGGTGGTGGTGTCGTCGATTAAAGTGGTTGGTAGTTTGGAATACTGATCGTCTATGAGACAATGTTTTCCACAGACTTGCATGGAAAGCACCATAGCCATAACTGAACCCTCATTCCAACTCCCTCCCTCACAACCCCCCTCAACTAACAGACAAATGCTCGTCCCTTAGTGGAAGCCTCATTTCAACGACATTCGCCAGGGAGTTGGGGTGTCTCAGCAGCCACTCGAGAGCCTGCGTCAGCCTCCTCCTGCTCCGAGCCAGCCCCCCTCCCCCCCTGACCCACCCCCCTTCCAACACGTCGAAGTTCAACGTGCTCCTGCCCTCTTTGCGCCACAGAATCACCACCTTGGTTTGTTGTGTGAAGCTAAAAGTTTATTGTGCTCCTCGACAACCACCACTCAGTCTCTCCTTACAAACTTCTCCCTCCACCCCTCTCACTCCATCCCTCTCACTCCACCCCTCTCCCTCCATCCCTCTTCCTCCACCCCTCTCACTCCACCCCTCTCACTCCACCCCTCTTCCTCCCTCTCCCTCCCTCCACAATCTAACGGCCCCCTCCTCCCTTCCACCCCTCCCCATCCCACCTCGAGAGAGTCAGAACTCTCATTGTACGGCGACTTTCCCCACGTCAGCAAGTGCACAAAGGCCTTCTGACTGCCGCTGCTGACGTGGGCGAACTTCACGCGGTCCTTGTGCCGGTAGTCCTGGTTGCCCATGATCGTCATCATCATCATCATCATCATCGACGTCGTCATCCTCCTCATCGACATCATCATCATCACCATCCAACTTACTTGCGAGTAGAGCCTGAAGGAATTGACGAATTCTTGAGTGCGACTGTCATCAGCATCCTTCAGGAGGAGCACACAGAGACTGCAGCAGGTAATGATGGGTGGGGGGGGGGGGTGATAATGATACTTTAATTTAAATGGTTTTTTTAAAAGATAAAAAATAACAAACTCGAAATAAGAAACAAAGACTGGAACCACATTGAGACTATAATCATTATCATCATCATCATCATCACCATCGTCATCATGAGCACCACCTCTTGAACTTGGGGTGTGTGTTGATGGGACAGAGCAGGTCGAAGAGATGGGGGCATGAGAGGCGGGGAGCGTGGAGGGTGGGATGCGTCTTGATGATGCTCTTGTAGTGCTGGCTGCTGATGTGAGGCAGCTGTGTGGTGGTCGTGGTGGTGGTGGTGTCTATTTTAAGGGATGGAAGAATCAGAGTAGGTAGTTGTGGTGAAGGGTAACTGTCATAGAGGTGAGTTAAGGGATTAAATAAAACAAAGTGGACGAAACAAATAATAAAAGAAACGAACGGAGAATTTGAAGACAGGATTACGATGGTCCTCCTTGAAGACGAGCAAGGTGGTGGTGTTGTTGGCGATGCCGAAGTGCCGAAAGAGAGACTTGGAGTTGAGACTGCCATCGTTGGAGGTGTAATGGTGGAGTGGTGGTGGTGGTGGTGGTGGAGTGGTGGTGGTTGTGGCGGTGGTGGTGGAGTGGTGGTGGTGGTGGAGTGGTGGTGGTGGTGGTGGAGTGGTGGTGGTGGAGGTGGTGTGGTGTGGTGGTGGTGGTGGTGGAGTGGTGGAGTGGTGGTGGTAGTGGTGTGGTTGTGGTGGAGATGGTGGTGGTGGTGGTGTGGTGGTGGTGGAGTGGTGGTGGTGGTGGAGTGGTGTGGTGGTGGTGGAGATGGTGGTGGTGGTGGTGTGGTGGTGGTGGTGTGGTGGTGTGGTGGTGGTGGTGGTGGAGTGGTGGTGGTGGTGGAGTGGTGGTGGTGTTGGTGGTGGAGTGGTGGTGGTGGTGGTGTGGTTGTGGTGGAGATGGTGGTGGTGGTGGTGTGGTGGTGGTGGAGTGGTGGTGGTGGTGGAGTGGTGTGGTGGTGGTGGAGATGGTGGTGGTGGAGTGCTACAGGCTTGCTGGTGTCTCATTGACTTTATTTGATTTGTTGAATGGTCCGGGTTAATTTGTTAAATGGCTTCAATCAATTAACTGATAAAATTGTTTTAAACGTATTAAAATTGAAGAAATGTTCAACCACCATTAAATTAACAAATTAATCAGACGAGGCCCTTTAAATCACTCATTCAACGTCCCCACCTGTAGAAGACATAGGCGCCTGTGACGTGGGCACGCGTGGAGAAGAGAGCGGTGAGGAGGGGCAGGGGGGGCGAGGGGGAGGAGCCACTGAAGAGGACCATGCTCACGTGGTTCTTCTTCATCCGGTTCGTCTCCAGGAACGTCTCGTAGGTGTCATTCGTCAGCTGTGGTGTTGTTGGTGATGTTGTGATAATGATTAATTGGTGATGATAATGATTAATTGATGATGATAATTATTAATTGATGATGATAATTATTAATTGATGATGATAATGATTAATTGATGATGATAACGATTAATTGATGATGATAATGATTAATTGATGATGATAATGATTAATTGATGATGATAATGATTAATTGATGACGATAATGCTTTTTTAAAACAAACAAAAATCCAATAACAACAACAAAACTCAACGGCTGGAGCGATTTGGGGCGGGAACGACTGCACCACAAACGCCAACACGTGCTCATAAGACTCGGCTATGGGACAGGACCACTGCACCCTCCCGTCCACCAGTGCCCCCATGCAAGATTCGTGCTTGGAAGGGTACCTGTGTGGTGGTGGTGGTGGTGGTTTTGGTGGTGGTGGTGGTGGTGGTAGTGGTGGTGGTGATGGTGGTTTTGTGAATGTTTTAGTGAAAAGTAATGATTGGTGGTGGGAGTGCTTGCAGTAGTAGTGGTGGTGACTCTGGTTTGGTGGTAGAAGTTATAATGGTGGAAGTGATTATAGTAGCAGCATTAGTATTGGTGGAAGTGATTATAGTAGCAGCCTTAGTAATGGTGGAAGTGATTATAGTAGCAGCCTTAGTATTGGTGGAAGTGATTATAGTAGCAGCCTTAGTATTGGTGGAAGTGATTATAGTAGCAGCCTTAGTATTGGTGGAAGTGATTATAGTAGCAGCCTTAGTAATGGTGGTAGTAGTAGTGGTGGTGAACCTCAAACGCCTGAGCAGGAGACCTTCTTCAATGCTGTCAATACTGTACGTCCTCACGCCTTTGATGATGATGATGATGGTGGTGATGATGATGGTGATGATGATGGTGGTGGTGATGATGATGGTGGTGGTGATGATGGTGGTGGTGGTGATGATGATGGTGGTGATGATGATGATAGTGGTGGTGATGATGGTGATGATGGTGATGATAGTGGTGATGAGGATGATAGTGGTGGTGATGATGGTGATGATAGTGGTGATGATGATGATAGTGGTGGTGATGATGGTGATGATAGTGGTGATGATGATGATAGTGGTGGTGATGATGGTGATGATAGTGGTGATGATGATGATAGTGGTGGTGATGGTGGTGATGATGATGCAAATATACAATACTAACTAAGCTAGCAATGAATGAGCATCACAAAAGACTGAGAACATAAGATAAACAAGTCAGCTTGAAAATAGTTGAAAATCTTTGTTGCATTGTATTGTATAAACTGCTGAGACGAATAGACTATGCAAACATTGACTTATTAGTGGTAGTTCTATGATCGAAGGCATAAACGAACCATCCAGTGCCAGCTTGTTCGCCCATGCAAGCCACTCCTCTTCCACCTCGTCTCGACACGCCAACAAGAGTTGCGGCTGCTGCTGACTTTGCTGCTTCAATGCATTGTCGTAGAGTCTACGGGTTGTTGTTGCAATGTAGTGGTAGTAGTAGTTTTTATGTATAAAAACGATTAATTTTGTTGTTGTTGAGATTTTGGTTAGAAAAAACTGAATAAATTGTATGGGATTCTTTAATTATGTCAAATAACATACTAAAAAAGAACAGACTTGTTGGTGGCAGGAAGCAGTTCAGTGAGAGTGGGCAGGCTTGAGACGGGCAACTGGAAGGTGTCACCCTCGATTAGGTGGTCTCCTGTGAGGAAGAGGTCAAGTTCTGAAGCGCCCTTGCCAAAGAGGTCGTACATGGAGCGAGTGTGAGAGTCCGATAGGGTCTGAAGATATAAGAATTTAACGAAAATGGTTTTATAACAAATGTACTTTTACTAAATTTGGAAGTTCTGTACCTTGTAGGCTTCATTTAGAAGGTTTAACTTTTCATTTGCTGCCTTTTCATTTTTGTTCAAATCAGGATGCCTTCAAATAGTTTTAAATATAATACACTTCAAAAGAATAATGGAAAGTTAGCAATTTTTAAAAAATACTAAATATCATCATACATTTAACACAACGCTTAATATTCACAATTTTAAACCATTTTTTGGCAAGGTGCCTGTAAGATTCTTTAATTTCTTTCAAAGTAGCTTGTTTTCCAACTTCTAAAATGTCATAAAAAGATTTGCAATTTAATTTATGATTATTCAATATAAAAATTAAGCAAATTGTAGAATAATAAAATATATAATTAATTGATAAATTCATTTTTTACAAATACATTTAAATGCCCCACGACATTGTAAAGGAGCATAGAAAACAAAAAAGTTTGACTCAAAAATAATATTAATTTATATTTTTGGAATGTATTTTTATTCATCATTTACAATAAAATTAATAATGAAAACGATAATGAAAATAAATGAGAGGATGAATTTGCTTCTGCATTGATTCTGATCTTTAATCAATCAATCAATCAACCAATCACTAATAATTTGTATAGCGCCCTTTACTAAATGAACAAAAGGGCTCAGCTATCACGTCCCAAACAAGTACGTCTTCAGGCCTCGACGGAAAGTTATGAGTGACTTAGTTGAAGTTAAAGAAGAAGGTAAAGAATTCCATAAAAGAGGACCACAGCGAGAAAAAGAACGTTTAGCAAAAGAGTGTTTAACTGGAAAACGAAAAAAACGATTAAAGGTGGATGATCTTAGACCAGATTTAGGGGGTTGTTTAATTAGATTTTTAAGATAAATTGGAGCATTAAAGTTATGAATTTAAAAAATATTTAGGCATAATTCAAAAGTCACTCTAGATCTCAAAGATAACCAATGTAACAAACGAAGATAAGGAGAAATGTGAGAAAACTTAGGAGCACGAGCAACAAGACGAGCAGCACAATTAAAGGTTTTATTTAGAGGAGCTAAAGTAGTATCAGGGAGACCATTGTAAAGAGAGTTGCAATAATCAATCCTGGAGAGAACTAGAGAAGATACATGGTAGGATCATCGAGAAAAGGAAGAAGCTGTTTAATACGACGAATGTGGAAGTAACAAGATTTAGAGACAGATAGAATTTGAGAAGCTAAAGACAAGTTAGAATCGAAAATAAAACCAAGGCTACGAATGGAAGATGAAGGGTTTAGAGAAAGTGAAGAGGGGGGAGGCAAAACTAAAGAAGGAAGAGATAGTAAAGACTTTGATTTTTTATTGAAATACATGAGTTCAAATTTGTCCGGATTAAGTTTGAGAAACATAGAAGAAGCCAAAGAGATTATAGATTGAAGACAGAGAGTTATTATGATTGATTGATAATAATAGTATTATTTACTTATTATTATTATTATCGTTATTATTATTATTCTTATTCTTATTATTATTAACTATACTTGAAAAAATTTTAATTCTATTTTTACCAACGCGTCATTCCTTTTTTACTACGTTTACTCTAAACTCACAACATTAGAAATGTGTTGCCCACTTGGAATGTTCTTCCAAAGAATTTGGTATTTCATAATTTGTGAAGAGAGAAGGAGAAGGGAAGAAGAGGAAGACAGACAATTTACAGAAAATGTTGTCAAAAAGTTGCAAAGTATGAAAAGCGTTCAAGAGCACCCGGGCCTTTCAGAAAAAAAGAAAAACGACAAGAAAAACACAGTTGTTTCAAAGAAAAAAGAAAACGATAAAAATAATGCAAGTATTTCGGAAAAAAATGAAAAAGATAAAGCTAATCCAGGCAACTCAAGCAAAAATGAAAGCGATCAAAAAGAGCCAAGAACATTAGAAAAAAGCCCAAGCAAAACGAACGAAACCATATTCAACCCTATCTGAAATAGGAAGGTCAAACAAAGGTCTCGAGATAACGTTTAATATGTGAGGCTTATGAAGTTGAATCTGAGAGAAGATAAAGGGCGTCTTATGCATTGTGTTTTACCTCTATCTTCAAACTTTTTTTTTTCAATAAACGAAAACAAAATTGAAGTTATTTATAAAACAAATTTTTATTCTACTTTAATTTTGTTAAATTGGCGCTAATGAATTCAACATTGAAAAATTAACTTTTTCAAAGTTGCAATTATGAAGAAATTATTAGCCTTCCAGAATGCTCTCAAAGTGCAGGCAGATTTTGAGCGCAAGATTTTGAACGTTGTTTCAAAAAAGATTAGTTTGTCAGCGGTCAGAGCTATAAAATTCATTTACAATCCGTTTATCGAAAACACAAAATCCATCAGGTGAAATAAATCTACAAAATATTATTTTGTATAATTTATCAAATCATTAATTTACAAAATATTAATAATTTTCAGAGAAGTGGCTTTCCAGGTAGGCGTTCCTAAAAGAAGATTCACGAACCCCTCATGTTCTCTGAGAAATGATATCAGGTCAGAACGTCTTCCGCCTCGCATGGAAGTCTCATTTAGTAAGTTTACTATTCCAATTTAATTTTTAAAAAATGAATTATTAAAATTAAATATAGATTTATAATTAAATAGATTTATAATTAGATATAGATTTATAATTAAATATAGATTATAATTAAATATATATTTATAATTAAATATAGATTTATAATTATTATATTTTCATTCAATTAATTAGATTAAATAAATACATTTAATTACCCTAAGATGTCTCAAATATTTTATTAACAAACAGCCAATGGCCACAAAGCCCTTTTCAAGACAGAGGCCTTGAATGCCACTGAAATCATTCAGGAGTTCAACAAGTTATGTCTGCTCCATGACCCAAAACTCACTCTCAAATAATTTAACAAACATAAAATCAGTTCTTAATTTAAAAACTTGAAGAAAAAATAAACAGAACAAAATGAGTGATATGAATCTTATTTTTGTAGTTTTTGTGTCTTGTTAGAAAGTCATGAAATGGTGCACGAGGTTCTGGTGGAAGTTTCTTGTGTCTCACTGCAATTCTCGTCATGCACTGAGTCTGTTTGGTTTGGTTTTTTATAATACAATAAAACCCATATTTACAATTTTTTTTATAAATATACAGAAACTATTTATATCACTTGAGAATTCTTCAGTTTCGGTAGTTTGAATTTCCCTGTCTTGGAGGTAGATGATATGAGGCATCTCTGTGTCCCTGGAAGCTTTTACAGGTGTTGAAAATGAAGGGTAGGTATTCAAGTGCAAAAGAAACGTTTGATCACTCCAAGGAGGCGAGAGGTTTTCATTTTCAGCCAATTTATCTTTTGAAGTATTTAATTTTTTATCTGAACTATTTTCTATGAAATAGTTAATTTTATCAATAGGTTTTTTTTCTTTTGTATTTAGACTTTTACATTTTTTTATTGCTTCTACTTCTATATGATAAGGCTTATTTTTGGGCTTGAAGTTTGAAGTGGCAGTTAAACTAGATTTTTTCTTAGTTTTTAAGTATTTTTCTTTATATTCAGTTTCATATAATAGATTATTATTCCCATTTTTATTATCAGGGGAATCAAAACTTTTGCCATCACAAATGTCTAGAATAGTTCGTTCTTCTACATTCTTCGGAACAACTGCATTATTTTTTGATGGAAAACTTCCAAAATTGCACCTGGGTCTTGGAAAGTTCAAATTGTACATGTCTACAGGTTGATGAAGGTATTGAGGAGGAAGATTTGGAACTATATATGGCAAAAAAATATCTGTAAAATTTCATATTTTAAGGTCAAATGAAATTTGAATGTAAGGCATTCTTTAACAAAAATCATATACTTCTGTTTAGATGTAAGGCGTAAACCCGATCCAATTGATTCGTGGTTTCATACTTTTCCATTTCAAAATACTGTTTACTCGATTTTATTAATACACTTTAATCAAATATCTAAGAAACTCAAATTTTTGATCTTGATCAATATCTAAATACAAACAGAAAATTCTATAACCATCAGCAGACGACAACTAAAGAGTTTATATACCAAATAATTCAGTGATGGGTAAATTAATGGAAAAGTATTCCTTTAAAGTTTGAACTGTTTTTATATTCTCATGAATCTAAACTGCAATAAAAACGGAATAATGAAATTTTATTCAGAATAGATTTTTGGCAAAAACAGAATGGTCCCATTGGTAGTAGATTAATAAAAATAAATCAAGAAACCGTGATTATCATAAATATCCCATACAATACCTTGTCATAAAAAAAGGTTTAATTAACATACAATTTGAGAAAAAAGAAATGATACTACATTAACAAAGAAACAAATGTTAGCCCCGTTAGCTGGAAATGTTTAAGGAAATCTTTTCTAAGTTGTTACGATAAGTGGAAGAGCGTGGCAAGAAGACGAAAAAAATTTCTTTAAGAACATACATGAATTAGTCAGAAAGATAAATTTAAGTAGCTTATTAACGTTTGCTTCGTTATACACGAAGAGGTTGATTTGAAGATGGTGAAGTGAACATGGAATAAATACAAAAAAGAAAGCGTGTCAACAATTATTCAACTGTCACTGATTTTGCCAGATTTCTCGGCATGTCAACCTGTAGAGTATTCAATAAGCATTCATAACATGCTGTTTTATGTTATCATTTATAATACTTCAATTATGACTCTTAAATAAGTGAAAAGCTCACGTTGCATTGTCTAAGTTCGGCGATATGCAGAGAAAGGAGTTGCAAGGGGATGATGCAGAGAATGCCCTGTATGCAGTCGACAGTCCTGGGCACCTGGATCGTCCTGCTCACCAACTTCGTCAACTCTTCGTCGCCCTCGCTGCATATCACGATCGGATTGCCCTGTGATCGAGGGTGCCAAAGGAATGGTTGACAATGATTGAATTAAGAACATAAGAAACATCATTGCGGTCTGAGGTTGCTCGGCATGAAGCTAGAATTTGTAAAATATATTTAAATATATATATATATATATATATAATTCGGACAAATGATGCTTGAAAGACTTACACTCCTGGCGAGCACCTGCTGCAGGGCGTTCATGCACTTCTGCAGGGTTCAAGCCAAGTCGTGAGGCTTAATCATTTTACATACTCACTCAAAACGATGAGTTGAAAACTTTCATTTTAAAATTTGAATTCTTTCTTAAAACAATCAATTGAAAACTTGATTTTTCATTGAAAAACTGTCGCCACTCGCCACCCCACCTACGTTGTACACGGGATCACGCACGACGATCATGAGGATGGGCATCGACTCGTCGATCAGCGCCAATGGTCCGTGCTTCAACTCGCCTGCTAGAATTCCCTCCGAGTGCATGTAGGCAAGCTCCTTGACTTTCTGTGGTGGTCAGATTCAAGCTCGTCCGGGTTTACGCCTCGTTAACCATATCCGTCGTTGTATTGTAATGTAGATTGAGTAATTGTTGGGTGGGGAAGAAAATAAATCTCGGATGAATGAGGGATTAAATGATCTGAGCCACAAATGCCCTCGAAGACCCACCAGAGACCCACCAGAGACCCACCAGAGACCCACCAGACCCACCAAAGACCCACCAAAGACCCACCAAAGCAGCCTCAAGGCACGTGGCGTGGTTGAAGCCTCTGCCCATGATGAGGAGGCTCTTGCTGTGGTGCAACTCGCTCGCCAACGCCTTTATCTGCTCGTTCATCTCCAGCATGTCTTTGATTTGCTCTGGAGTGGCGGGAAATAAAAACAATTTGTCACATTTTATCGCAAAGAAAAGCGATCTAAGCTTCTGAAAATCCCCTTCATACTTCATCATCTTCTTTCCCTTCTCTCCCTACTTCACCATCCTTCCCCACCCTACCTCATCATCTCCCTTTCTACTTCACCATCTCCCTCCACACATCACCACCTCTCTGCATCCCTACCAACCAGGCAACTTCTGCAGAGCCTTGATGATCTCGTTCCGTCTGGCTACCATCGACAACTTGTCGTCACAGATCATCAGCCCGATCAGCACCAGCGATACGAACTGGCTGGTGTACGCCTGTGTCACAATATTATAATTGTTATTTATTATTATTATTATGGTTGTTGTTGTTGTTGAAAGAGACTTTCTAACCCAAAGTTACATGACATTTTTATTTATTCTACCGATTCAACGCAAGCACCCTACATCCTTCCACCTACACCACCAACAACAAATCCCCCCCCTCCTAACCCTAACCCCCTCCCCTCCTGACCCTGACCCACTTTAGTAGAAGCGACACCGATCTCAGGGCCTGCGTTGATGTGCACGCCACAGTGGCTCTCCCTGCAAATACTGCTGCCGACGGTGTTCGTGATGCCGACGATGAGCGCCCCCCGTTGCTTGCAGTAGCGCAGTGCCATCAGCGTGTCTGCCGTCTCCCCTGCAGAAGGAGAGGGAGAGATGTTGACGTTCAATTGCCATGTATTCCAGGATGAGAAATTTGAGTTGATTTTTATTCATTTTATTGTTTAATTCAACTAAACGTCTCAGCTGCTTGCCCTGGTGCCATATTAAAGAAACAAGCATCATCATCATCATCATCATCATCATCATCATCATCATCATCATCATCATCATCATCATCATCATCATCACAACTACTATCATAAACTGAACTCTGGGCACTACAAAGAACATCAATAATTCACATATATATGCACGCCACGCCCCCTTGCACCTGATTGGCTGATGTAGAAGCATACGTCATCGCGGAAGACAGGCGTGTTGCGGTCGAGGAAGTCGGAAGCGAGGTCCACCATGACAGGCAGCTCCGTCAGTTCCTCCAGCAGCTGTCTCGTCTGTTGCGCGCCAAATGATAATGAGAATAATAATGAGAATAATAATGAGAATAATAATGAGAATGATAATGAGAATAATAATGAGAATAATAATGAGAATAATAATGAGAATAATAATGAGAATAATAATGAGAATAATAATGAGAATAATAATGAGAATAATAATGAGAATAATAATGAGAATAATAATGAGAATAATAATGAGAATAATAATGAGAATAATAATGAGAATAATAATGAGAATAATAATGAGAATAATAATGAGAAAAATAATGAGAATAATAATGAGAATAATAATGAGAATAATAATGAGAATAATATTGAGAATAATAATGAGAATAATAATGAGAATAATAATGAGAATAATAATGAGAATAATAATGAGAATAATGAGAATAATAATGAGAATAATAATGAGAATGATAATGAGAATAATAATGAGAATAATAATGAGAATAATTAGAAATGTTTTTACTCAGCGCCCACACGCAAATAGAAACGCATATTTTAGGGACCAACAAACCAATTAATTAACTTAAGAAAAGAAAAAACAAAAACGTCATAATGCCAATATCCCGCTAGCAAGCACGCACAGCAATGGCGCTGTGGTAGCTGGTGCCGCAGGCGATGAAGAGCAGTCGACGACAGCGCTTGATCTCGGCCATGTGGTCCTTGAGGCCTCCGAGCATCACCTGGCACGTCTCGAAGTTCACCCTGCCCCTCATCGAATTCATCACTGACTCCGGCTGCTCGAAGATCTCCTTCTGCATGAAGGTCGGGAAGTTGCCTGGGGGGGGGGGGGGTGGGAGGAGAGGGGTGAAGATGGAGATGGGATAGGGAGAGGGGGGGTTCAGATGTCCGTGTGTATCATTCAATGGCTTTTTGTTCCTTAATATTGTTAAATGCTAATAACCAATATATAAAGAAGCAATCCACAATTTGTCATGATCACTACCACCACTACCACTACAACCACCCCCACTACCACTACAACCACCACCACTACCACTACAACCACCAACAAAGCACCCCCCACCTTTCATGATCTGCTTGATTTCCATCTTGAGGGTGGTCAGCTCCCTACTCACGTGCAGACTCGGATCATCGTTCGTCTTGCGAGACCTGTGGATCGTCAGCTGACCTGTCTTGCCTACTGCCGCCACGTCGTTGTCCTCCAGGTAGAGCACTTGGTTGGTGTGGTCGATGATGGCGCTGTCGTGGTGGTGGTGCATGTGGTGGTGGTGCATGTGTTGATGGTGCATGTGGTGGTGGTAGGTGGTTGGTGGTAGGTAGGTGGTAGGTGGGTGGTAGGTGGTAGGTGCATGTGTTGATGGTGCATGTGTTGATGGTGCATGTGTTGATGGTGCATGTGTTGATGGTGCATGTGTTGATGGTGCATGTGTTGATGGTGCATGTGTTGATGGTGCATGTGGTGGTAGTGTGTGTTGATGGTGCATGTGTTGATGGTGCATGTGTTGATGGTGCATGTGTTGATGGTGCATGTGTTGATGGTGCATGTGTTGATGGTGCATGTGTTGATGGTGCATGTGTTGATGGTGCATGTGTTGATGGTGCATGTGGTAGGTGCATGTGTTGATGGTGCATGTGGTAGTGTGTGTTGATGGTGCATGTGGTGGTGTGTGTTGATGGTGCATGTGGTGGTGTGTGTTGATGGTGCATGTGGTGGTGTGTGTTGATGGTGCATGTGGTGGTGTGTGTTGATGGTTCATGTGGTGGTGTGTGTTGATGGTGCATGTGGTGGTGGTGCATGTGTTGATGGTGCATGTGGTGGTGTGTGTTGATGGTGCATGTGGTGGTGTGTGTTGATGGTGCATGTGGTGATGGTGCATGTGGTGGTGTGTGTTGATGGTGCATGTGTTGATGGTGCATGTGGTGGTGTGTGTTGATGGTGCATGTGGTAGTGTGTGTTGATGGTGCATGTGGTGGTGTGTGTTGATGGTGCATGTGGTAGTGTGTGTTGATGGTGCATGGTTGTGCTTGACTGATTGAGTAGTTTAGATGAGTAGATTGATGTTAAATTGTTAAGAAATAATAGATACAAACAAACCGACACGCTAACTCAAACACACACACACACACACACACACACACACACACACACACACACACACACACACACACACACACACACACACACACACACACACCTGGCGTCAGAAGCGAAGAAGTACTCAATCTCCTTGCCATTGCCCACTGGTCCCAGTGTCGATGTTTCGTTGGTGTCCAGTTGCACGGGGAAGAAGGCGCTTTGTCCCCTCGAGTCTAGTGTGTGTGTGTGTGTGTGTGTGTGTGTGTATTTGTGTGTGTGTGTGTGTGTGTGTGTGTATTTGTGTGTGTTTGTGTGTGTGTGTTTGTGTGTGTGTGTTTGTATGTGTGTGTGTGTGTTTGTGTGTGTTTGTGGTGATGAAAGGTTGTCAGTCTGGCATAAGGAATAGAGAAAGAAAATAGAAAAATTGAATTTAAGATGAAAGTAGAAAAGCGGATTGTGAAATACTTCGCCAAAGGCAAATCTCGTATATTTAAATGCATGAAATAAAGACTTGAGGTCTATTGGAAGAAAGACACGTATAAATGCTTTTCATGGGAATTTAAGTTCTAAATGTTCAAAAAATCAATTATTTTCTAAATTGAAACTTGCTTTGAATTGAGGCAACACTGCTTTGATTACGCAGTCGAAGAATAATAGTTGAAATGCCGTTTAAATCACTGGCATTTGAATGCTCAAATAATGGAGGACTGAATGATTGAGTGTATTTGAAGGCAGAGATTGGCACATGTTGTGACCGAGAGTATACTTGCGTCATTCTTCGAAGGCAAGTTGAAGCCGCCTTAAAGGTCGAATGACTTTTGAAGGCAGTGGGAACAGAGCTGTTCAGTGGTGTTGGTGGCGGTAGTGGCTGTTACTGAAAAGCCTTGAGAAGCTTATGAAATGCGAATAGAACAATAGAAATAGGGTTAAAAACTAGGCTGAGTGTTGAAAGTGAAGAGATTGAAGTGCTCGCAAAAGAAGGAGTTTCTCTGCTCTGTGCAAACTCTCCTATCTCGCTGCTGAGAGCTCTTCAGACTGCAAGGCTCAAGTGCAGTGGCAAGCAATGCAAACGACCACGAGAGCAAGAGGTGACTGTGCAGCAGTCTCACCCACCTTGAAGGCTTCAACAAGGGCGAGAGACGTTCTTTGAGTGTTAAGAAGCAAGCTGTTAGCGTTAGTGACTCATCGATGACGATGAAGATGATGATGATGATGACGATGATGATGATGACGATGATGATGATGACGATGATGATGACGATGACGATGACGATGACGATGATGATGACGATGATGATGATGATGATGATGACGATGATGATGACGATGATGATGATGACGATGATGATGACGATGATGATGCATGAAAAAAAGCGGGAAGGAAGAAGAGTGAACGATGGAAACGAACAAGTGAAATGGTGTTAGCGAAGTAGGTGTACTTAATTACTGAGGGGTCCTTTGCAGGGTACATCTGATGACGGGTGATGACGTTGATGCATCCTCCATGCACACCCCACACACACCCACAAGTCTCACACACAAACACACAAACATGAATTGAGAAGAAATAGAATATAGATGAGTAGGTTTTGAAGCGCTTGCATTGAAAACGACAGAGAATAACCCTTAGTAGAATCCGTCTAGACTCTAGAGTAAGTAGTCTTTATTAGTCTAGACGGATTCTTGGGGGTAAGAAGTGATGTGCATGATATAGCCTCCAACCTTAGCACAAGAGACATGCATCTTTGCACCGTGAAGATATTAGAAAGAACGCATAGACATAGTGAAATGTCTTGAAACAAGTTGCGGGAGGTGCTACTGGCATGCAGTACATGTGCAGGCATGTAGTACAAGTGGAGGCATGCAGTACAAGTGGAGGCATAGTAGTAGTAGTCTTTATAGTGCCTTTGTCTCGACACTTCATATCTTTTTCTTCATCTCCCCATTTCTCTTCTCTCCCTCTGTCTCCAGATCGCTCCCATACTTCTCAGCACCACTTCTTCCATCCTCCGATCCTCCTCCTGGTAACCAAGGACCCCTTCCATCGGGCCCTGTTCTCCACGCTCCCTTCTCCAAGCCGTCAGCCATTCTTCTCTTCATACAACCCACACTCCAGCAAAACGTGCCTCTCATTCTCTTCCTCCACACAAACACACTTCCTATCCTCCTTCTCATACTTCCAGCGCACAATTTTATTATTCCTTACCATCAAACTATCCCCCCTTCACATCATCCTAACTTTCGCTCCATCTGAACCATCTACATATTTTTCCAATTTCCTGCTTTCTGACTTCTCTTCACGGTATCTTTTCAGTCTTTCACTTTCCTGTATCTTATTCCCCCATTCCTCCCTTCCCTTCTGTTGGATCCTCTTCACCAGCTCCCTTTCCCCCATCCCTCCGATCTCTCTTTCTGAAACGCCCATCATAAACACTCTTGCTCGTGCGCCTTTTCCTCCACGTACCATTCTGCTCATAACCTCCACACCCTATTTTTTTCCTAAGTTGGCTACACCTCTCCACCATTTAGATTTGCTACCTATCTCCTCTTTAGATGCTCTACCTACTCTTCCTACTATATCTTTCCCCTCTAATGTCCTAATCACAAAGTCTGTCATGACCTTAGTCTCTCTTTCCCAGAATGAACTCCAGGCTGTTTCACCATGTACTACGACATTTCTTACACTAGTCTCTACCCCCCATATCCATTGCATGCAGCGCAAGTGGAGGCATGTAGTACAAGTGGAGGCATGCAGTACAAGTGGAGGCATGCAGTACATGTGGAGGCATGCAGTACAAGTGGAGGCATGCAGTACAAGTGGAGGCATGCAGTACATGTGGAGGCATGCAGTACATGTGGAGGCATGCAGTACAAGTGGAGGCATGCAGTACAAGTGGAGGCATGTAGTACAAGTGGAGGCATGCAGTACATGTGGAGGCATGCAGTACAAGTGGAGGCATGCAGTACAAGTGGAGGCATGCAGTACAAGTGGAGGCATGCAGTACAAGTGGAGGCATGCAGTACAAGTGGAGGCATGCAGTACATGTGGAGGCATGCAGTACAAGTGGAGGCATGCAGTACATGTGGAGGCATGCAGTACAAGTGGAGGCATGCAGTACAAGTGGAGGCATGCAGTACATGTGGAGGCATGCAGTACAAGTGGAGGCATGCAGTACATGTGGAGGCATGCAGTACAAGTGGAGGCATGCAGTACAAGTGGAGGCATGCAGTACAAGTGGAGGCATGCAGTACAAGTGGAGGCATGCAGTACAAGTGGAGGCATGCAGTACAAGTGGAGGCATGCAGCGCAAGTGGAGGCATGCAGTACAAGTGGAGGCATGTAGTACAAGTGGAGGCATGCAGCGCAAGTGGAGGCATGCAGTACAAGTGGAGGCATGCAGTACATGTGGAGGCATGCAGTACAAGTGGAGGCATGCAGCGCAAGTGGAGGCATGCAGCGCAAGTGGAGGCATGTAGTACAAGTGGAGGCATGCAGTACAAGTGGAGGCATGCAGTACACGTGGAGGCATGCAGTACAAGTGGAGGCATGCAGTACATGTGGAGGCATGCAGTACATGTGGAGGCATGCAGTACAAGTGGAGGCATGCAGTACAAGTGGAGGCATGCAGTACAAGTGGAGGCATGCAGTACAAGTGGAGGCATGCAGTACAAGTGGAGGCATGCAGTACATGTGGAGGCATGCAGTACAAGTGGAGGCATGCAGTACAAGTGGAGGCATGCAGTACAAGTGGAGGCATGCAGTACAAGTGGAGGCATGCAGTACAAGTGGAGGCATGCAGTACATGTGGAGGCATGCAGTACAAGTGGAGGCATGCAGTACAAGTGGAGGCATGCAGTACAAGTGGAGGCATGCAGTACAAGTGGAGGCATGCAGTACAAGTGGAGGCATGCAGCGCAAGTGGAGGCATGCAGCGCAAGTGGAGGCATGTAGTACAAGTGGAGGCATGCAGTACAAGTGGAGGCATGCAGTACATGTGGAGGCATGCAGTACAAGTGGAGGCATGCAGTACAAGTGGAGGCATGCAGTACAAGTGGAGGCATGCAGTACATGTGGAGGCATGCAGTACAAGTGGAGGCATGCAGTACAAGTGGAGGCATGCAGTACAAGTGGAGGCATGCAGTACAAGTGGAGGCATGCAGCGCAAGTGGAGGCATGCAGCGCAAGTGGAGGCATGTAGTACAAGTGGAGGCATGCAGTACAAGTGGAGGCATGCAGTACATGTGGAGGCATGCAGTACATGTGGAGGCATGCAGTACATGTGGAGGCATGCAGTACATGTGGAGGCATGCAGTACAAGTGGAGGCATGCAGTACAAGTGGAGGCATGCAGTACAAGTGGAGGCATGCAGTACAGGTGGAGGCATGCAGTACATGTGGAGGCATGCAGTACAAGTGGAGGCATGCAGTACAAGTGGAGGCATGCAGTACAAGTGGAGGCATGCAGTACATGTGGAGGCATGCAGTACAAGTGGAGGCATGCAGTACATGTGGAGGCATGCAGTACAAGTGGAGGCATGCAGTACAAGTGGAGGCATGCAGTACATGTGGAGGCATGCAGTACAAGTGGAGGCATGCAGTACAAGTGGAGGCATGCATGGTGTAAATACGTCGAATGTGTCTAGGCACACTTTTGCTGATTATATTATTATTATTATTATTATAATTGTCTGATTTATATAGCGCTTTGGTGATGCAACTGAAGCGCTCTCCCTATTGAATCGATAAGAAGAGAGAGAGCACAAACCTTTGCTGAAGAGGATGGGGAAGCGGTCAGTGGCAAGCTTGGTGGGGCTCTTGACGCCTATGACCAGGGGAGAGCCACGTCTGTGGTGTAATGGGGTGGATGTTGGTGGCAATGTGTTGGTAATGGTGTGGAAGTTGTTGGTGTTGTAGTGCAATGTGTTGGGAGAATTGTTGGTGTTGTGCTGGTGTGGTTATTATTGGTGTGATGGGAGGTGGGTGTTGGTAGTGCAACCATATAAGTATTGGTGGTGCGATGAGAGAAGTGTAGATGATGGTGGTGGTGGTGGGGGGCAGGTGTTTTGCCGTCAAAGTAAAGTCAATGGAGAGTCAATGTGATGCAACAACAACATGCAGCAGTCGACCGAACATCGAGCACTCAGCCCACCTGGCAACGACGATTTCGCTGGGAAAGTGTCTGCTCTTGAAGCACAACGCGAACGCACCCTCCTGCGTGTGGAGTTCAATCATGGAAAGGTGGAAGTGGTGGGGGTGGTTGAATTGGTGGTGGTGGTGGTGGCAGTGGTTGAAGTGTTGGTGGTGGTGGTTGAAGTGGCGGCGGTGGTGGTGGCAGTGGTTGAAGTGTTGGTGGTGGTGGTTGAAGTGGTGGTGGTGGTGGCCACTTGAGGTTGATTATTTAGTATGGGAAATTACAAGAAGACATTAAATACTCTTAACAAGCCAACCAAGCCCTCTAAACTAGTCACAAACAACCCCACCAATTATAATGATGACGAACATTACAACCCATTAGAGCTAAAAATTGTAATTCACCATTGGTCAAGCCTTCCATCAAACCATCCAAGCCATCACCAAGCCAACCACACCCTCACCAGCTGGTCAAGCCTTCCATCAAACCATCCAAGCCCTCACCAAGCCAACCACACCCTCACCAGCTGGTCAAGCCTTCCATCAAACCATCCAAGCCCTCACCAAACCAACCACACCCTCACCAGCTGGTCAATGGTCTCCTCGACCAGCTGTCTGAAGGTGGGTGGGTTGGCGTCCTGCTTGCTCTCGTCGTACAAATGCTTTATCAACTTCACGATCGTCTCGGTGTCCGTCTCACTCTCGAACTCAAAACCCCTCTTTATCTGTGTGTGTGTGTGTGTGTGTGTGTTTATGTGTGTGTGTGTGTGTGTGTGTGTGTGTGTGTGTGTGTGTGTGTGTGTGTGTGTGTGTGTGTGTGTGTTTATGTGTGTGTGTGTGTGTGTGTGTGTGTGTGTGTGTGTGTGTGTGTGTGTGTGTGTGTGTGTGTGTGTGTGTGTGTGTGTGTGTGTGTGTGTGTGTGTGTGTGTGTTTATGTGTGTGTGTGTGTGTTTCTGTGTTTAAGTCAACAATTTTAAAATAGATTCGATGATTGGTGATAAGATATATCGATGGATTGGAAGATGAATTATTGGATAGATAGATGTAAGGATGGATGTAAGGATGGATGGATGGATGGATGGATGGATGGATGGATGGATGGATGGATGGATGGATGGATGGATGGATGGATGGATGATAACCAAGAAGGCTTTGAGGTCCTTGTAGTTGGTGATGATGCCATTGTGAACAACCACAAACTCTATAAAAACATCATCGTTAAAATTAAATTTCAAATCAATCAAAACTTAATCTTGAGTAGTTAAAGAATATGAATACTTTATCCAGACTGATTTAATACTTTGACTTTCAAATCATTTATCAAAGCGACGTTTGCCCTTGTAGATGAATGTGGATCAATAGCGCATCGACATTTTTTAATTTTGTAATCTTCGCGTTTTCATAAGAACAAGCTTTCTTCTAACATTACTACTACTACTACTACTACTACTACTACTACTACTACTACTACTACTACTACTACTACTACTACTACAACTACTACCACTACTACTATTACTACAAAAAATACTACTAATAATACTACTAATAATACTACTTGTACTAATACTCATACTACTACTACTACTACTACAAAAAATAATACTTCTACTTCTACTACTACTACTACTACTACTACTACTACTACTACTACTACTACTACTACTACTACTACTATTACTACTACTACTACTACTAGTAATGATAATAATAATATTAATACAACCACCACCACCACCACCACCCACACCCACCAACCTGATTCCAAATCGGATCTATGGGGGTGTGTGTTGATCCAGCTGGGTTCTCCGTGTGTGGCCCATCTGGTGTGAGCGATTCCAACGTGGGTGGGTAGGACAGCGGTGAATTTTTCAGTCACCGAGTTCTCTGTTGAGTGATGTCATTTGTGTGTCTAGAATTTGAACTTCATATCAAGATGTACAGTGCCATTTAGTTTTTGAGTGCTATATGTTTTTTGAGGGTTATTAATTGAAGATCATCATCATCATCATCATTATCATCATGGATATCATGATCATTCCAATCATCATCATCATTAGCCAAGAGGTTCCGTGACTTAATGTAGAGATTCAATCAATCAACTGAATTTCTATAGCGCTTTCTGAGCTTTAGTGGTGGACGCAGCACTGACTTGTTATTTGCTCCTCGAGCATGGAGACCTTGCCCTTGCACTTGAAGAGGCTGATCTCAGGCTTGTTGCAGTCGCCCGCATTCGTCTCATTGCTCTTGTCAATTGCAATACCTTTGGAATGAGAAATGATGTAAGGAATGTATTAAAGCTAAATCGGAATAAAAATGAATAATATTTAAATTTATATTAATTAGTAAAAATTGTTATTGATATAAAATAATATTTTATTTTAGATTTATAGGCTTACTTCCTGTTTTGAAAATATATGAAATAATGAAAGGAAGTGAAAAAAAAAATTACGAATGAATATAATATAATAATTATAAAATTACAATTGGGTAAATCACACTGTCTCAGATTTTTTGTAACAAATGTTCAAACAAACCGGCTGAATCGTATCCACGATATTCTTGTCTTTTCAAACCACTTAACAAAATATTCAATATTTCTTCCCGAGTTTTGGGAGTCAAAAAATTAAGATAGGCGAAGATTCCTGCAAAGAAATAATTCTTATTACAATTTAATTAAAAAGTTAATTACTTAGATTTAATTTCATAACATTTATAATTTACTTACCACACATATCTCAATGGATGATGATCAAAACTGAAAACGATACTTAGCAATGTATTGTTCTTTAAAAGCCACGTTAACAGTGATGTTCAATTCTCGAATGGTCGCATTCTCCACACCGGTATTTATAGCTGCTTTGCATATACCCACGTCATACAAACAAGCTCGGAATTTAGTTGGACAATAAAAAACCAAAATTAACTCAAAAGTCACTTTATTGGAATTCTCCATCAAATCTCAAAAAAATAAAATGCAGAAAAGTTTTTATAAAATATTTTTTTTCATATGAAAAACTATTTAAATGAATCAAAAAATCCACTACTAATGATGATGAGGAGGAAGAGGAGAAGGAGGAGGGAAGCTGATTCAAGGTGCCTCGTCGTCGTGTATTCGGTTGGCTTCGATGAGTGCAGACGAGATGGTGGTGACGTGGCGGAAGATGGAGTTGATGGGGTGCAGCTCTCTGAAGTTGTGTCTCGCGAAGAAGTCTGCAGGGAAGAAGGCAATGCATGGGGAGGTGTTTGATATGTCGATCACTATAATAATAACAATAAATATACATAAATAATAAATAAATATATGAAACAAGAAATATATAAAGAATAATAATGATTTTAAAAAATAATAATACATGTGAACGCAACTGAAGCACTACAAGCTGGCAGCAGCAGCAGGCCACCTGATGGATGGTTCTTGATGACGAGGTTGGCTCTCTCGACGTAGTTGAAGCTCTTGGCGAAGTACTCCATGTGCATGAGGTACATCTTCATGCTCGACAACTCCCTGCCCGCCATCTCCTTGCCCTCGGTGCGCTGGCGTGCAGGAGAATTAATGGGGGGTGAGGTGAGGTGAGAAGTGTTTTATGAAAAATAAAAAACTAAATGAAGGAATCAATGGGGGAAGAGGAGAATGAAGGTGTTTTTGTAGATGAATTTTTTAGTTAATGACAATGCAATGTGCGTGACAGCGAAATCGGCTGAATTGAGAGGATATCGCATAAAAATGTGAGGCATTGTGAGCACTGACGTCAATTATTAAGCGCTACAATCAGATAATGATGCAACATGAACAGTCCTGATTTCAAGAAAACATTTGTACATAAATTAGAAACTCAAAACTATAACGCCCATAGCAAGACAATGGGGCTGTTGTCAATCGGGCACAGTGTCAAGGCACCAATAAAGGAAGGAATGAATGAATGAAGGAAGGAATGAAGGAAGGCATTGGCAATGAATGAAGGAAGGAATGAAGGAAGGCATTGGAAATGAATGAAGGTGTTCTGGTTGCAAGACAAGACGATTATAACATCGACTCCGATCTAGTTGTTGCTCATTCTTTTCAAAGTCACCTTTGCTGCCTCAATGGCACTTCCCGGATGCGCCAGACCACTGCCAGAAAGCTTCAAGAACTTTTGAACAAAATTAAAGTAGAAAAGTATTTCTGTGTGCTTGTTTTCTTTTAATATGCCTGATATCAGCTTCATTCTGTTTACACTGTGCCTAGAATGGTTTAGTAACCTAGCGTGGGGCTCATTTGGTTGAGCTTATAGAACTTATAGAGAATATAGAAAATGGAGAACTTATAGAGAATATAGAAAATGGAGAACTTATAGAGAATATAGAAAATTGAGAACTTATAGAGAATATAGAAAATGGAGAACTTATAGAGAATATAGAAAATGGAGAACTTATAGAGAATATAGAAAATGGAGAACTTATAGAGAATATAGAAAATGGAGAACTTATAGAGAATATAATCCTTTTTAGAATTTAAACCAAATTAATTTTCAACCGAAATAAAAACCGGAAAGCAAACTCAGAAAAGTTGAGTGAATCAGCGCTGAGAAATGTCAGGAAGTGTCTGACTAACCGTAAAGTGCAGCCCTGCCAAGGGAAGTGACAAAGGACCAGGAAGGAGACATTTGGGAACTTCGCTCAACTTTATAATCTTTTTTTGATTCTATATTATAAAGACTACATTATTCTTCTACCCAGTTATCTAGTGGCCCTACATTCCGCCATTTTGTCATTAAACCGGTAATTATGAAAAATTGTTGATGATGATGATGATAAATGAAAAGTTGATGGCGATGATAATGCATGAAAAGTTGATGACGATGACAGGAGAAAGTGCTGATGATAGTACCATGATGAAGTTGTCAAGGACGAGTTTCGCCTTCGCCAACTCGTCCCTCTTGACGATGTAGATCTGGTGATAGAGGAACGACATCAGCTTCATGCTGCAGTTTCGGTGGTTTTGATAGTAGTAGTGGTGATAAAGGTTTTGATAGTAGTAGTGGTGATAAAGGTTTTGATAGTAGTGGTGGTAGTGGTACAAAGATGTACATTTTCTGTAGTAGTGGTATAGTTCATACGGTTAGTGTATGTAAAGACAGTTCTTTTGGTGGTGGTAGTGGCATAAGGATTAGAGTATTTAGCGACACTACGTAGTAGTTGTAGTAGCGTTGGCAGTGTTAATGGTGGACGCATTGTTGGTTGGTTTGCTGTTTTCAGTGGTGTTAGTGGTAGTTGTGGCATCACGACGACGACAACAATGGAGTTATGCAGCATTCGGACTCACTTTATCACAGTCAGAGCATCTTTCAATACAATATTAATCTCTTTAAACTTTTTCAACTCCTCCAAATTCTTTCTGAAAAAGATCGTGAAATGAAATCAAGAATAAAAACTAAATATTTTGTGAATTTTGGTCTTTAAAAAATATACGCCCGTCACTTAAAACATACTTTATACATTCCTGTCGAATGTGAAATTTAAAAATATCATAAATAATTTTCATAGAAAGTCGGTATTCCAAGCAACTCTTTATGATGCATTCTAAACACAAGCAACTGAAACACGAGCAGTAGCAGCAGCAGCAGCAGCATTACCTGCAGGCGAGGATGACGGGGTTGATGTGGTGGCAGATGACATTCGGCTCACAACGGTACGCCATCATCGCCACCACCTGCTGCACCTCCAGCAGCGACAGCTTCAGACGCACGATCAGCGTGCTTACGGGGTCAGACTATCGTCCGAAAAATTATTACTCATCATCATCATCATCATCATCATTATTCTTGTTATTATTATGAGAGAAATTGTATAAACTAGAGCTCTACCGAATACAACATTTATTATTCGATCGAATTCGAATATCAAGTGTAGTATATCAATTGATTTTGTAATGATTACCACGCGACCAGTATTTAACTATTCAATCTGATGCAACCATTCGATTCTATGAAGACTCACCATCAGAGCTAGAATCTTCTTCATGTCGTCTGCCTTGCCCTTGTAGAAGTCAGGCTTGTTGAGTCTGCGGTAGCCAGTCGTTAAAAACCTTAAAATGTGCTCAAAATAGAAATAGATTTCTTAAATGACATAAATTTCGAACTTTTCAGATTCAGAGGCCGTTTGTGAGCTGGATGGTGAGCTATGGGGTGCATCCATGGTCTGTGTGGAGGCGTGCACAGAAAGACACAACGAATGGCTGGGGGAGGGACACTGTACAGCAGTCGTCTTTTGTTGGGCATAATCTCGAGAGTGCCTCTTGTCGTGGTGGTGTTGTTGGTTCTGCTGGTTGTGGTAGGATGACTTTTTGTCAGGTCTGTGGCGATGTTTGCTACTTGCTCGTTCTCGGTGCGAGTATCTGTTGTTCGAAAGGGGTTTTCAATTAAGTAAATTATTCATGAGCGCAATGTGCATGCTCAACATGTTTATCGAAACGACAATGAGACAAGTGTGCCTCACTCACCCATTCTTCTTCTTGTTGAACTCCTCATAGCTGTTCGAGTGGTGGCTTGCTTCCCTCGTCTCGATTGCCTCGCTGAAGAGGTCTTCGGAGGGCGGAGCCACACTGGACGCCCAATCAGCTGCCACCATCCTGCTGATCCTCAAGGACTTCGACAATGAAGACCTGCTTTCATTCTTTTCTGGCTGCGACTTGATGGATGAGTGGATGGATTGAGATTAGAGAAGAGGATAGATAGATAGATAGATAGATAGATAGATAGATAGATAGATAGATAGATAGATAGATAGATAGATAGATAGATAGATAGATAGATAGATAGATAGATAGATAGATAGATAGATAGATAGATAGATAGATAGATAGGATAGATAGATAGATAGATAGATAGATAGATAGATAGATAGATAGATAGATAGATAGATAGATAGATAGACACCTCAGTGGTTTCCTCTAAGGCATCAGTAGTAGCAGGAGTGGCACTGGCTTCATGGCAGTCCATATCGTCGATGTCATAAGGATTCTGTACAGCTTGGTGCACTGGAGTACTGTTGTCTTCAAAACACCTTCAAGGTGGGAAAAATATTAATTGGAATGATAAAATACGCGGGATAAATTGAAAAAATAGTTATACCAAGAATATTTATCTTCCAGTTCTTTAGCTCTTTTTTCAATACGGTCAGAATGTGAATCAGAGAGTTTTTTGATCTTTGACTTAGGAGCTTCGTTGATGGTAATACCTAGCATTTTCGAAAAGTCGTTTGGAGCAGGTGGTCTCTTTTTCACTTTCTGAAGCTTACTGGGAGGAAGACTTGCATTTGGGATATTATTGGTTGGAGCGGGAACGATAGATGTGAAATTCGTCGCAGTATCAGTGGTCTTTGCGGCATCATGTACTTCTTCATATGCGATAGAAGCATTCGCTTTTTGAGCAATTTTTTCTTGAAAAGCTGCCTGTAGATGTTCAGCTGCTATGTTCTCTTCATTATCTGACTCTGAGTTGGAAGAGCCAGAAGAAGAATCACTTAAAAAATCTAACGTGTCCATCACTTTCGAGCTGGAAAGAAAAAATAAAATAGTTAAATTTTTCCAGAAAAATATCAGCTTTATTACAAAATGTTATATCATGACTAAAATAAATATTGAAAAATCCATTTAAAAAGACTACAATAGAAAACACAAAGTTGAAATTGGTTTTTAAAAAGTTCAACTAACAAGCGACGTTCTCATTTCCTAAATTTAGCTCTACAATAATTAATAAACTAATATTTTTAAAAAATTTACAATTAGGTGAATTTAAATTAATTATTGAAAAAATAAATAAAATCTATTTATTAATTTTTTATTATAAAAAAGTATTTAACATATAAATTTCACCCATCTGTGGAAAATTCGTGGCCCTTTAAATGCCGTTTAAACTACAATGTTTAAAGCACCTACTTTCTAATTTAAAAGGAAATTGCTTAAATATTTCGTAACCAAATAGACTTTAAAAAATTCATTTTTCATCAACATTGCATTTATTTGTGTTCCAATAAAGTATTATTCTTGTTTGTACCAAAAGTTTTTAAATACTTTTTTAAACTTTTAAATTAAAAGCCAATCATCAAACCTCAACTACAAAATGAATACACAAAAATCGCGTCTTGAAAACGTTTTGACGATTCTGCCTCAAGGACACGACGAAGCTCTCAAGAGGGCTTTCTACAACATTGCAGCTCTCTTGTTCGTCATCGTCGTCGGTGCCATTGCCATAGCCATTTACTACATTCTACAGCCATTCTTGCGACCTCTTCTTTGGGCTCTTTTGTGCGGCACTTTTCTCTTTCCTTTCAAGCACCACTTGGCGACCATTTCGAAGCAGTGGTTGCGAGGTCTGCACTCGACTGGCACTCCTCTCTGCATTGGCATCTTCATCCTTCCTTTCAGCTTCGTCAACAAACTCATCGACTGTGTCATTGAAACCTGCTGGAACAACAAGAAGGTGATTCTGCTGTGCTGCATCTGCGTGCCGTCCACCATCCTCTGCGTGCACCTCTGGCCCATCCCACTCCTCACTCGACTCCTCTTCACTTTTCTCGATTACTCCGGCACGGCTCTCAACGTCTTTAGTTCTTTTTGGGTGAGTTCGTTTCTCTTGAAACACATTGCATACAGTTATTTTCACCACTGCAATACATTGCATACAATTTTATTTTCTGCAAATACATCACTGCACCACACCAGATCTGGTCAATGGTGGCGGGCTTCCTAGTTCTACTCCTCATCTTCCCAGCAGGCAAACTCAACATCCTCCTGAAAGTCCTCTCCAGCATCTTGTGGCTGGCAGTCACTCTCAACCTCTTCACCACCTTCAACGCCCCTCTCATCATCACCATCTCCACCATCTTCGTTCTCCTAGCCTCTCTGGGCGTGTTTTGCCACTTGGCCGACTTCCAATGCCACAGTCTGTTCCTATTACTCTTCTCAAGTTGCTGATTATTTGTATGATATAAATCACTATTTTATATTGCTTCCATGCATTTGCTTTCATTTACTTTCATTTACTTTCACTTTCAGCATTCAATCCTTCCTTTTATCCTTCCTTTTTCACCACCACCATTATGAGGGGGAACGAACAGAGCGGAAGAGGAAGAAGACAACACGCGCAACCACAGCATAATGATGGAGGAGGACAAGCAGAAGGACAAAGAAGCTGACCCCCAAGACGAAAATGGGGTCAGTGAATCTTCGGAATTCTTGTTGCCAAAAACACATGATTAATACAAAGTTTTTTAGAATAAATTCTCAATACAGTTCTTATCTATAAACTTTTATAGACTGTATTACCAAGGCAAGCTCAATTAAAAACAACGATAGACATCACTGGCATACAAACACCACCAACAACAATGCAGGTCAACAAGCTGCAACGTCTGCCTTCGTTCCTGTCTCGATCCGAGTCTTCCCTCTCGATGTTCCCTAACAGGTGTGCATGCATTCACTCCATCAATTCATGCATTCGCCAATGCATTTACTACCAAAGCATGCATTCACTCCATCAATTCATGCATTCGCCAATGCATTTACTACCAAAGCATGCATTCACAGCACCAATTCATGCACAGCATGATGGGGTTTTGAAACAAATATTGAGAACAAGATTTATAAAATCTCTTTTTACTTTCTTTTGAGTCGTATGCTTGACATTTTTATATTTTGGGAGGGTGAGTGGGTGCAATGCTTGATGATGGCTCAACAAACAACTTGTTGCATCGTTTTGGATTTTGCGTCATGGCAGGTCCTTCAGCGACAGTTGCTTGGTGGTGGTGGTGTGGAGTCTGCTGCTCATCCACCTCTTCATCTACACCTTCCTCCTCTCCATCATCCCCTTCATGGCTGTTCTCGTGGCGTTAAAGATGCTAGGTTGCCACGGGTGGATGGTGGAATTAGTGTAATTTAATCATTTCATTACTTTGCATTACAATATAATGTAATGTTATGTAATTCAATGTAAATAAATAAAATGACTTTTCAGTTGGATCAATTTAATGAAAACCCACCACCACCACAACTGCCACTATCACCACTGCAACCACTTCAACCACCAGGAACGTACTTAGAGGTGTGGCCAGTGGTGGAGGGGTGGGTAAGGGGCAGGGTGGGGCAGGTGAAGGGTCACCTGGGTCACCCGGCAGGCAAGCTGGCCATCTTGCTGCCCAGACCAGTCTCTTCTCTCTTCAAGGCATTTCTTCTTGGTGACTCGAAAGTGCGTTGGGGTGAGAAGGAAGTGATGATGCTACTGGTGGGAATGATAATGATGATGAGAATAATAATACTTATTATCATTTTCGCTTTTATTATTATTATTATCATTATTTATTATTATTATTATAAAAATAGATCAAGCGATTTTTCCCTTTCTCTGCCCCATCATCATCACTCATCCATTTCTCTCGCACTCCCCCCCCTCTCCCGCAGGTGATCCAGGCGATTGAAGGCAGCATCGACAAGTTGAGCAGTGCCCTCATCATCCTCCTCCTCCTCCTCTCCCTCTTCTTCGTCACCATCTTCAGTGGCCTTGAGGTGCTGCCGCCACGTTCATTTGCTTCCAATTTTCATTTTTTGCATCTTTCTCTCTCTTTCTTTGTTTTTCCTTTTTTTGGTTCATTCACCTTGCACCTCGTTCTCTCTCTCTCGCAGGTGCACAAGGAGAGCATGCATCTGGTGCAAGTCAGCAGCAACATCTTCAACAAGACCCAGCATCCCACCCTTTCGCAGTACGCACACACCCTTCTCCCTCCCCCCCCCCCCCCACACACACACACACACACACACACACACACACACACACACACACACACACACACACACACACACACACACACACACACACGCACACACACACACACACACAGGTGGCTTCCAGACGATGACGTCATGCAGACGGCGGTCGACTCAATGGTGAGCAACGCCTACTTGTACGGAAGAGAGTGGATCATCAACCAGGTGCCATCCTCTCTCCACTCCACTCGATCTGATGCTTGAAGCAGCGAGCATCTGCAATCCACTCACACCATCTCCTTCTTTCTCCCTCTTCCACCAATAACAACCCTACCATCTCTCCGAGCATAGACCCCTTCTACCTACTTATTCTTAACCAATAACAACCCTTTCACATCTTCATCCTCTACCACCAGCAACCCATCAACTTCCATGCCCCTTCATCAATAATCATTCCATCTCGCCAACACCCACCCTCACTCCCCATCAACCCACCCTCACTCCCCAACAACCCACCCTCACTCCCCAACAACCCACCCTCACTCCCCAACAACCCACCCTCACTCCCCAACAACCCACCCTCACTCCCCAACAACCCACCCTTACTCCCCAACAACCCACCCTCACTCCCCAACAACCCACCCTCAATCCCCAACAACCCACCCTCACTCCCCAACAACCCACCCTCACTCCCCAACAATCCACCCTCACTCCCCAACAACCCACCCTCACTCCCCAACAACCCACCCTCCCCCTCCCCGACAACCCACCCTCACTCCCCAACAACCCACCCTCACTCCTCATCAACCCACCCTCACCCTTCCCAACAACCCACCCTTCTCCCCCCCCCCCCAAGCTCAAAGGCTTTCTGCACGACGAGCACGGAGACAAGTGTCAGCACATCGAGAAGCAGGTCCTCAAACTCTGGGACACCCTCTACAACGCGTGGACTCACAAGGTATTTGTACCATCATCATCATCATCATAATCATCATCATCATCATCATCATCATCATCATCAGCGTCATCAGCATCATCATCAAGCGGCGCAGGTAAGGGGTCAGGAGGCCCCTTTATGCGGCACAACGAATTGAAACCTCCATGCTTCCTCCGTTCCTCCCATTATCCTTCATCACTCTTTTGAGTTTATAACAACCCATTCACGAGGGACAAAATAGAACTGGGATCTTATAGGCCTTGAAAAAATAGACCTCAAAAATGAAGCTTGAATAATAAGCTTTTAATTCTATTTTTCTGAGATAATTTTTTTAAATAAAAATAATTTTGTAGTTTTATTTTGTGCTTAAAGCACATCTCACACGCCTTCCTTCCCACCTCTTTCCCATGCCGCCATGCAACAGAACAAAAGCTCAAACGTCCACGAAGCCATAAGCACTCGTCTCCTGAACCACACCAGCCTGCCCTCGATTCGTCTGCACTTCCAGCAATACAGACCCTCCCTCGTCAATTTCATCAGGGACAACTTTGACCCCCTTCTCAATGTGAACTATATTGTTTTTTAGAATAATTAATTTCATTTTATGACTTTTGTGCGGGTGATTTTCAACATATTTGAAAAAAAAGGTAAAGTAACAACATGTATGTGCCACAGCTGCTGAAGTCGGTGTGGTCGGTCCTGGTTTCGAATGCTGCTCTCTCCTTGAAGTTGGTCGCCTCAGTGCTGTCGATCGTCTTCGGGGGAGGCACAGCCATCCTCAACACCCTCCTCTCCATGGTGCGAGCACACACACACACACACAAACACACACAACGACACACACACACACACACACACACACACACAACGACACACAACGACACACACACACACACACACACACAACGACACACACACACACACAACAACACACACACACACACAACGACACACACACAACGACACACACACACACACACAACGAAACACACACACACACACACACACACACAACGACACACACACACACACAACAACACACACACAACGACACACACACACACACAACAACACACACACACACACAACGACACACACACACACACACACACACACACACAACGACACACACACAACGACACACACACACACACACAACGAAACACACACAACGACACACACACACACACAACGACACACACACACACACACACACACACACACACAACGACACACAACGACACACACACACACACACACACAACGACACACACACACAACAACACACACACACACACAACGACACACACACAACGACACACACACACACACAACGAAACACACACACACACACACACACACACACACACACACACACACACACACACACACACACACACACACACACACACACACACAACGACACACACACACACACAACAACACACACACAACGACACACACACACACACAACAACACACACACAACGACACACACACACACACACACACACACACACACACACACACACACACACACACACACACACACACACACACGACACACACACACACACACACACACACACACACACACACACACACACACACACACACACACAACGACACACACACACACACAACAACACACACACAACGACACACACACACACACAACGAACACACACACACACACACACACACACACACACACACACACACACACACACACACACACACACACACACACAACGACACACACACACACACAACAACACACACACAACGACACACACACACACACAACGACACACACACACACACAACGACACACAACGACACACACACACACACACACACACACAACGACACACACACACACACAACAACACACACACACACACAATGACACACACACAACGACACACACACACACACAACGAAACACACACTCACACACACACAACGACACACACACACACACACACACACACACACACACACACACACACACACACACACACACACACATACACACACACAACGACACACACACACACAACGACACACACACACACACACAACAACACACACACAACGACACACACACACACACACAACAACACACACACAACGACACACACACACACACACAACAAAACACACACAACGACACACACACACACACAACAACACACACACACACACACACACACACACACACAACGACACACACACACACACACACACACACAACGACACACACACACACACACACACACAACGACACACACACAGGTGATCTTCTTGACCACCCTCTTCTACCTGCTAGCATCGAGTGGCACTCAGTACAAACCGGTGCAGATCCTCTCGACACTGGGTCTCTCGCAGGCTGAGCACGCCAACGACTTCAAAGTGGGCAGGGCCTTCCAAGACGCCATAGGGTGAGTTGAGGGGAGTCAGATTGTCGCTTTGGATAACCCTTGAATTGAGGGGGGGTTAGAAAAACCGATGGGGTAACACCTGAATTAAAAACAACCACCCGCTCTAACTCGATCCCCTCCCACTCCACTGCAGTTCTGTTTTCGTGGTCTCGCTCAAGATGGGCGCCTTCTACGGCCTGTACACGTGGTTCACCCACGTGGTCTTCGGGGTGCAGATCATCTTCATCCCTTCCGGTGAGGTTGTTGTTGATGTTGTTGTTGGTTGTTGTTGTTGGTTGTTGTTGTTGCTGTTGTTGCTGTTGTTGTTGCTCTGTTGTTGTTGTTGGTTGTTGTTGTTGGTTGTTGTTGTTGGTTGTTGTTGTTGGTTGTTGTTGTTGGTTGTTGTTGGTTGTTGCTGTTGTTGTTGCTGTTGTTGCTGTTGTTGTTACTCTGTTGTTGTTGCTGGTTGTTGCTGTTGTTGTTGGTTGTTGTTATTTTCAGTGAGTGAATTAATCGTGAGATGTTACGACTGAATTGTCCAAACAGCATAATATTATTGTGATAGCACCCATTGGCTATCTCTCAACTCAGCAACAATGAAACCCAAATTACAAACGCTCCAGCGCTAGCAGCCCTCTTTGCCGTCGTGCCATTCGTTGGTACGTACGTGGCGGCCTTCCCAGGCATCGTGGAGTTGTGGCTCATCCAGGGCCAACCCATCCACGCCCTGCTCCTCTTCCTGTCCCACTACCTGCCCACCCTCCTCATCGACACCGCCTTCTACAGCGAGATCAAGGGGTTGGTGACGGTGTGGTGGTGTGTTGTGGTGTTTTGCGGTGTGGTGGTGAGGTGGTGTGTTGCGGTGTGGTGTGGGGTGAAATAATTCCAATACACTAGAACGACGAATATTAAACGTAGCTTAAACCCGACGTGCTTCAAGACCACTCGGTAATAGGAAACTTAATAATAATAGTATTAATAAATGAATAAATAAATAAATAAATAAATAAATAAATAAATAAATAAATAAATAAATAAATAAATAAATAAATAAATAAATAAATAAATAAATAAATAAATAAATAAATAAATAAATAAATAAATAAATAAAATAAATAAATAAATAAATAAATAAATAAATAAATAAATAAATAAATAAATAAATAAATAAATAAATAAATAAAATAAATAAATAAATAAATAAATAAATAAATAAATAAATAAATAAATAAATAAATAAATAAATAAATAAATAAATAAATAAATAAATAAATAAATAAATAAATAAATAAATAAATAAATAAATAAATAAATAAATAAATAAATAAATAAATAAATAAATAAATAAATAAATAAATAAATAAATAAATGATAAATATAAATAAAGTAAACAAAGAATAAATAACAGACTAATTTACGTGTAAATCTTCACACACCCACAGCGGCCACCCCCTGCTGACGGGCTTGGCGATCCTGGGCGGCATGTACTGGATGGGCCTGGAGGGAGCCATCATCGGCCCAGTCCTCCTCTGCTGCTTCGTCGTCGTCGTCCACATGTACCAGGCCATGGTCCGTTCTGTCTAGCGAGGAATCTATGTGCGCTTTTTAAATTCTATTTCTATCAAACATTGCTGAGTAGTTATTCTTTCGGTTTGCACACATAGAGAATTCGGTCATCATCGTCATCATCATCATCATCATCGTCCTCCTCATCATCATCATCATCATCATCATCATCATCATCGTCCTCATCATCGTCATCATCATCATGGCGAATTGGTTAAATGCTTTTTTATGCTTTTGACGACGAGTTTCGATGCTTGAGAGATCCTTCTGCAGCTGCTCAGTGTTTGAACCACTTGCATAGACAATATTCCCTTTTGATTAATTATCATTATTAATTGTATTATTATTAATAATAATTTTATTATTAATTTTTTTATTATTAATAATTTCATTATTATTATTAATAATTTTATTAATATTTTTATTGTTATTAATCAATTTATTATTATTATTATTATTTTCGACCAAATACTCGTAGATTATTTTAGAATGATTTTGTGTTGGAGTCGTCTGCATACAGTGTTTTCAAAGCGATTTTAATTAGGTTACATTTTATTCAATGTAAATGTTATTTTTTTACTTTTTTAAAACTCTTTTACTTTAATAATAATAATAATAATAATAATAATAATAATAATAATAATAATAATAATAATAATAATAATAAAGAAGTGTATTATTTCAAGGCGTTTGGCCTGAACGCGCTTCCTCAAGATTATCTCGATTCTATAGATTTTTTAAAAGTGATTTTTATTATTTTTAGTTTTTTTGGAAAATTTTAACGTTAGAGATGTTGATGTTTCCCGTCTAGTTAATAAATCCGGTTCCAGTCATCGTATATTTTGAGCTACATGGCATTGAAGATGCTTGCTTTGCCTCTCCTCTTTACGAGTAATTGTGAGAATGCATTTTCGACACATTTTAAGCTACTTATTGAAAAAAATTGTTTCAAAATTATGATCTTAACATTTCAAATCTTAATTTTCGACTGAATATTTTGTGTCGAGTAGTTATTGAGCAAATTGACAAATTGTGTGTTCGATTTTTAAAACATGCTCAATAAATTAGCAACCCAAGCGAATTTTAAAACTTGTTCATTTAAAAAAATTGAAATGCTTAAATTTCAGATTTTGATTTACTGATTTTAAATACGTTAACCAAATTTTAATTTTTTTTTTTTCAAAAAAAGTTATACCTATTTTAAAATGTAAAAATAGCACATTTTTATTAGCCGTTTTTACGTCATAATCTATAGCAATTAAATGCCCTCTCACATAACAGAAGTATTGTTTTTTGCCATAACTTTTGTTTTTTTCTTATATTGCTGAAAATCACTAGTTTCATTTAATTTGATATAAGCAATCAGAATTAAAAGTTGAAAGAATTTTTATATATTTATTATAAATATATATCAATTTTTTAAAACACAATAATCATTTTGTTGCTTCGTCTTTTTCTCTTGCACAATTAGAATTAAAAGTATTATTTTTTAAAATATTGATTTAAATTTGATCTACTTTCATATAAATTCAAGTTTATAACTTTCATATAAATTCAATGTAATGTTAAAATTATTTATAGATAAATAAAATTTGATAATTAGCCCCTTTATAAATTGGATTTGCAACCCACCTGTTATATATGATTGTTCGTTATGTAAATCACGTATTCATAATGTGGGTTGTTATTGATCTTTTTAATAAAAAAAAGTATAAAGTGTGTTTTCTTTAATTTTTTTCCATATACTTTCTAAAAGTGATTATGAAAATAACAGGCTCTTTGTTATGCAATTGTTATAATAGCTTGTATAATAAGAAACGTTATTTAGTAAGTTTAATAAACTGTTTATCATTAAAGTTGTTAAAAATGATGAAAATATGCTTTAGAATTTTTTTAAAGATTGGAAAAATAAAATGAGTTTTTAAAAACTTCTGTAATAAGAGTTAATAAGTGAAACGTGTCATATAAGCTGAATTCTTTTACTCTCTGATCTAGCTTCCAACGTGTCTTAGAGAGTGCTAGAATAGTCTACTTGAAGCAAGGTTCCATTTTCAATGTCGGATGAAAGCTATTCTTTAATAGTTTTAAAATAAATTTATTTCATGAAAAAATACTATTTTTGAAAGATTGAAAATCCATCTCACAGATCAGATCAGATCTACTTCTCCAAGAATAACAGCTGAAGAAAATAAAAATGAACATGGCATTGCATTTGGGACAACTTGTTTTTGGGCTTTTATTTATTTCAATTTTCCACATTTCTAGGGTTCACTCAAACATGTTTACGGCCATTGCCGAAATGGATAAGGTCTTGAAAGTGGAAAACGAAGTTGCCATTGATCTGAGGAACTACGTGATGCAGGAAGAACAGAGATTAGCATACCTCAAAAAGTTACATTTTATTCGTAATTTTTTATATAACAATTAATTATTTTTTTGAAAGTAAGTTTAAATCTTATTGTTTCAGTAACTAATTAGAATCTTTGAAAAAATCTGTGATAATGATATGTATTTGTTACTAAAAAAGTGATTTAATATTTGCTATACAATTGTAGTCTGGCTCTGGAGTGGGAAAACCACAGTGTAGAGGCTCTAAAGAATCCTGAGCTCTATCTCAGCAACCCCATCAATGCTTTTCTTCTCATCAAGAGGTTAAAGAATATTCATATATTATTTAAAGAATTTCAAATATGATAGTTGGGCAAGTAGACATTATAATGGTTTTATTAATAGTAATAATAATATTAGTATTAATAGTAGTAAAAGTAGTTTTAATATTATTATTGTTATTATTAGCTCTAGTTGGAGTTGTAGTTGTAGTAGTAGTAGTAGTAGTAGTAGTAGTAGTAGTAGTAGTAGTAGTAGTAGTAGTAGTAGTAGTAGTAGTAGTAGTAGTAGTAGTAGTAGTAGTAGTAGTAGTAGTAGTAGTAGTAGTAGTAGTAGTAGCAGTAGTTGTAGTAGTAGTAGTAGTAGTAGTAGTAGTAGTAGTAGTAGTAGTAGTAGTATTATTAGTAGTAGTAGTAGTAGTAGTAGTAGTAGTAGTAGTAGTAGTAGTAGTAGTAGTAGTAGTAGTAGTTGGAGTTGTAGTAGTAGTAGTAGTAGTAGTAGTAGTAGTAGTAGTAGTAGTAGTAGTATTAGTAGTAGTAGTAGTAATAGTAGTAGTTTTAGTAGTTTAAGTTATAATTAAAGATATTTAAAAAAATTAAAGTAAAGAAGCAATACAATACATTTTTTAGAATGGTTAAGCTGTTCCTTCAGTCATTTGCATTGAAATTTAAAGGTCTATTTGCACACTTTTCTGTTTCCAATTCATGATTAATTTTTCAAAATCTTTAAAATCGAACCAAATAAAAGTTTAAAAAACCCAGGTTCACTTCTGACTGGGAGAAGGAGCTGAACACTAACATAAAGCACAGTGTCATTGACGGTACAGTGAAGTGCAGCAATGAATAGAACAAGAAAATGATAATGATCAATAGTGTTGAATGATCTTTTCCAAAGTAGTACTTTATTGAGAACATTTTGTTTGATTATTTTCATATATAAAATATGAATAAATTTTATTGCAGATTTTATGAACAAAATACACTTGAAAACAACACATTTTCCAACGCAGGAAGACTTGTCAGGTTTTATGACTATTTAAAATCCCTATTTCACTAACAGTGTTGGTAACACTATCTCATATCTACTCACAATAACCGTTCTCAAGGAATCCATCTTCTATCCAAAATCAATGTTAAAACCACTTTCACCCCCTTTTCAAAATAGGTGCCATAAATGCCTTGTTGAGACTTCAAGATGTGTATGACTTGTCATCCACGCAACTGGTCGAGGGAACTGTAGCTGGGTTTTCCAAGTCTTCCAAAATGACTGGTGAATGGTTTTGCTTGGACTATTAAAAAAATTTAGTAATTTTATAGAAATTTTATAGATGGTTTTATAGAAATGCTAGTGATTTAAGGATGAACTGAGCACTTTGAATGTTGAAGGGAGATGAATGAAGGTCTTTCACACACCACACACACACACACACACACACACACACACACACACACACACACACACACACACACACACACACACACACACACACACACACACACACACACACACACACACACACACACACAAACACACACACACACACACACACAAACACACACACACAAACACACACACACCAACAGTGGATGACTGCAAACTTCTGGGCATCACTTCATACAGCAAGGGCGACTATTACCACGCTGTGCTCTGGCTTAACGAGGCATTGTCCACTTCAATTTATAATTTTTTTATTTTGTTAAAAAAAAATTTTTTTCTAAAAACAAGAGGCTTTTCCAAATAATAACTTCAATTAATAAATTTCTTTTCTATTTTTGAAAATATTGTTAAATAAAAGTTTAAATAAAACAAATAAGCGGCGACAACAACACCACCAAAACAATCACAACCTCCTCTCCAAGGCGCTGAGACTGCTGGACGAGGCAGCGGACTCGAGTTATGCAGGCCTCCTGGTGCGACTGGATGTCCTCGACTACCTCGCCTTCTCCTACTACCAGCAGGGCAACGTCAGACGCGCCCTCAACCTCACCATCGAGTACCTCAAGATAGGTGCCCGTATCAGACGTTTTAATTGAGAGTTCATTATTTTAAATGTTTATTTTAATTGAGAGTTTTATTTATTTATATTATTAATTTGTAATGATAGTTTGTTATTTATAATATTAATTTTAATTGATATTATTTATAGACTGTAATGGCGTTTTTAATGAATATGTAGTCAATTTTGCTTCAGCGTTCAGAAATAATTCGATATTAAATTAATAAATTAGACGCGTCAATTTCATTACTTGTATTGTAGTTTTCTTAATAAACTCTTCTCAAGCCCGTTTTCACTTACCTCCCCTCTACAGACCCACAAAACGCACGACTGAAGGGCAACATGAACTTGTACTCGTCGATGGTGAACCCGTCTTCGCCTTCATCGAAGCTGCCCCACCCTGCCCACCTGGCCTACGACTACAACCCTCGACCCACCGACGGCGGAACCATTTCGACCGGTCAAGAGTTTGACGACTACGAAAGACTGTGTCGTGGCGTCGAGACCCAGGTTGTGATTTTTTTTCGTTTCGTTTTTTACATCGTTTTATGGTTTAAAAATGAGATGAAAATAAGTTATAAATTATTACCTAATAATTTCGTTGAGAAGTAATTTATGTCATCAAGCTCATGTCAAAAATGGTTGAAAAAACATAAATTTGAAAGATTTCAGAAGTTTTAGGTGAAATTTTTTGTAAGCCCTTAATATATTCATAGTCATTTAACTCCTCCCACTTTGACATTTCAATGTTATTGAATAATTATAGTGCGTCATTAAGGAGAATTATTTCCAAGTCTTTTATTTGTTAGAGCATGAGAACATTTGTTATTTGTTATTTGTTAGAACATGAGCACACATCAACTACCGCAAGCGCATCTGTATTTCAATGCCAAAAAGAATAAAGATATGTTAAGCAATGAGTTTGGTGAGACATTTTCATTCTTTTGCTATAAAAAATCTATAAACTCACGTAATTGGCAAGCTTTCGAAAGAACAATTGAAGGCTCCACTCAAAAGGCATTACTAAGAAATAGCAATTGAGTCTTTTAAATGGCATTTAGTGGTGATTACCAGATACATTGTTTACAAATTAACAAATTTTTCTCCACAACACTATATTATTACTTCTCGCTCTTACATCCGATGCTTCAGGTGATTCCGAACAAGCATCTGCTGACATGCACCTACAAGCGCCACCACCCGCTTCTCTACCTGCGACCCGCCCACGAGGAGAAAGTGAACTTCGACCCTCCCATGTACGTCTACCACGGCATCCTCACCTCCACGCAGATGAAGGACATCAAGCTGGTCGGCAGGCCCAAGGTCATTGTTGTCTCTAGCCTTTGTGGATGTTTGGAGGTGTCATTTATTCTAATTATTTTAATTTTTTTTTAAATTTTTAATAAAAATAAATAAATAAATAATTCACTAGTTGGACAGATCTGTAGTGTACCAGAAGACCTCTGGTAAAGAGTACACACCGCAAGATTACCGTATCAGCAAAACGTTAGAACTAAATTTTAGTTTTTTATTATAATAAATCATTGTAAAAAAAATCTATTCTATTCAAAACATTTTAATTGTAGTTTTCTTATAATTTCATTAATATAACTCTAATTTTATTAATATTATAATTCTTTTATTAATGTTATAAATTACCATATTTTTTACTATATTAATTACATTATGATTTTAATTTATCATTACAACACGCATCTCCTCAGGGGCTGGGTGACGGACGGGGAGCACAAGAGCGTCAAGCAGTTCTCGCTCAGGTCTTCTGCCATCTCGAACCTCACCCTCGAGTCGGCAGAGGAACTTCAGGTTCGTGCCTTAGCTTTGCCATGAACTGGAAAATTAATATATTAATTAATTAATTAATCAACTAATTAATCAATATAATAAGTATTTATTATTTGTTTAAAGTTGTTAAATTTTAGTTCAATTGAATTTATAATGGTTGAGCCATTTCAATTAAACTTTTTCATTTTAAATTACTTTTTTTTATTTCTAATAAATACTTCTAAAGGTTTTGAACTACGGAATTGGAGGCCATTACGAACCACACTACGACTTTTCAACGGTAATTCTATAAACTATTAATTATTTACCAGCCTTTCATCTGCTTTACGGTCTATAACTTTTGAAGTTCAAATTGAAATATTTTTTAAGTTTATTTTTACAATATGACGTATAATTCAAAACGCGTGCATTATTCACCACAGAGTAGATCCCCTAGCGAGTATGAAAAGATCAAAGGAAACAGGATCGCCACCTTCATCTGTTACGTCAGTTCTTTTTAATCATTTTCATATATAAATTATATTCTATTATAAGTAAATTTTTATTTGTATTTTTATTAAGTCATATAATGCCAGCAAATTCATCAATCAGTTAATTTTTTTGATGTTTAAAATCACTGAATCATACATTTCAAGAAACATTTTACTTTTCATTACTAATTCACATAGAATCATCATCATCATCATTTTTTTAATCCTCACCATCATCTTCATCATCATCCTCATCATCACCATCATCATCACCAATCACAGATGAGTGATATTCTTGCTGGTGGGGGCACTGTCTTTCCATCTCTTGGAGTCTCTATCACTCCCCTCAAGGTGATGATGATGATGATGATGGTGAGGATGATGATGATGATGATGATGATGAGGATGATGATGGTGAGGATGATGATGGTGAGGATGATGATGATGATGGTGGTGAGGATGATTATGATGGTAATTCTTGGATCAAATGAAAAGGATAAGACCATGATTGTTTAAATTGGCACTTGATTGCAAAGATAAAATCTCTTAATTAACGTTTATGCATTTATGCAATTACATTTCCTTGGTAAGCATAAGTCAACCATTTGATTAACAAAATAAAGTTCAACTAGAATAATTGTTAATTACAAAAACACCAAAGTCTTTCCAATTTAAAACTTAGCCACTCTTGACCCTGCTTCTTTCCCTAGCCTTTCCACCACCACCACCACCGACACCCTTCCATCGTCTCAGGGCAACTGCGTCTTGTGGTACAACTTGCTGCCGAGTGGAGACGGCGACATGCGGACGAGACACGCGGCCTGTCCCGTGCTGTCTGGCATCAAATGGGGTGAGGTGCCAGGGTTAGGGTTAGGCTTTGTCGTCGGCGGTGGCAGGGGTGTGATGAGGGTATATTAGTGTGGGAACGGTATTTTTGTGTAACATTTGTAAAAAGTAGGTTCTAGTGGGATTCAAAAGGTTGTGGTTTTAAAATAGGATTTTTCTTATCATTATTAATGATTATTTTATAAATAAATTGTATTACAAAGTATACTATGACTTCGCAGCGAGCAACAAGTGGTTCCGAGAGAGGGGACAGGAGTTTGTGAGGTCTTGCAGACTTTCCCAATACGAATAAGTTAACAAACTAGAGTATTTTCTTATTGCTTCTTGTTCGAGTGGATAATTGGCCTGATTTAATGGTAATTTAAACTTTATTTTTTTGTCAATTCAATTTAATTTAATGGTAAATTAAAGAGTTCTCGTACTTGATGGTGTTTGGAAAGCTTGGTAATTTAAAGTTTTATTAAATACTCGGCTACTGGTGGGTAGTCCAGACCTTTATACTGGGAATGTTCGTTTTCATCTAGGTATTTAGAAATTTTAGAAATTTTTTTTCGTGTGGATGCTTCGTGAAAAAGTGCTTTAATATTATACTCAAAAAATCAAAATCAACGTTTATCAATTTGTTAAACTTATTTTAAAGTTCATGTAATTGCTCACTATTTGCCATCGGCAAAAATGTTTGTCCGTTTTATAGGCTAACATGTCAGAAGCAGGACTCTTCAAACATGTGCTTTAAGCCTTCGTTGTGAGGTGACTTTTTGCACCAGATGAATTTATACTCATTTACTTGCTTGTACTCACTACTTGGTCTTTTATTGAGATGGTTCGAGGGTGGTTGAAATAACTTTACTGTTGGATGGTTGGATAAGTGCAATTTTGTGTGTGGTGGTTTGTGATTTTTTGGTAGATTGGTTGAGTAATCTGTCGGGTTTCATGTAAATGCAAAGTTGTACTAAGAATAGATGCCTTAATTAATTGTCTGTAAGGATAAAAACATCGGTTGGTCAATTTCTTCTAATTATATTCAAGCCGATAAGTTTTTGTTGTTGACATTTTTGAGATTGACGATTCTAAATGGAATTGTGATGATCTTTAAAGTTGTGGCACTAACGAGGAGAAGCGACAAAGCTGTTTATAAGGGCAGAGGGTTTGTGTAAGCACCAATATAAACAAGAATCAGAAAAAGAAAAATATTTAAATATAATAAAATGATGTAGATAATGTTTTTATCCTAAAACATATAAAAAATCAAATTGATCATTAAAATTCGTTTTATAATTATTTTAAAGAGGATCCTTGAAATTAATATAGTTGAGATTTTGATGGGGATGAAAAAGAATTTAGGGATGGAGGTTATTTTTATGATGACTTCTATTATGATTACTCATATTTTCTGTCGTTTGTTTGATTATTTCTATTATTTGTTATGATGGAGATGATAGTGATAATGGCTAATCAGCAGAATCATTCATCAGGACGTTCAATTGTTATTTGACTGCTTCCTTGATGGATTGTAATCGTTGCTTGCCTTTGTATTGAGCGCTTGCTTGTTTGTTTGGGTGTTTGGTTTTTTGCTTGTTTGTTTGGGTGTTTGGTTGTTTGGCTAGTTGTTTGACTGGTTGCTTGGATGTTTGGTTGTTTGTTTGGCTGGTTGTTTGACTGGTTGCTTGGTTGTTTTTTTTACTTATTTTTTTGACATTTGAATTATTTTTTCCTTTTTTGGTTGCTTAGTTGGATGGCTATTTTTCGGTTGACTGAATGGGAATGAGTTGATGGCTTGATCAAGATTTGGTCGATTGATTTTTGATTTTTGATTGACCTTCAAAATGATTTGATTGCCGCCAGATTGATTTTTGATGGATCGAACTTTTTATTCATTCATCAGCTTAGATTATTTTAATGGTTGTGAGGTTTTATGGTTTTTTTGTAAATGTATTATATATTTGAAATTGAGTTATTAAAAAAATATCTGCCTATTTTATCTCTCAATTGATCATGAAGTGCTTAAAGTGCCGACCATATTTTCCACTTAGTTTTAACTCTATTTTGAGAAATTGTTTTATATCTTCCATTTTCGTATAACATGAATCACTTCGTTTTACATTTATTATAGAAAAATAGTTTATATCTTCATTTTTCATCTGACATACATCATCGTTTTTGAATTTTCTTCACTACAAAGCATGCAACTATAGACTTGTTTTTGAACTTTTAAAGACTTAAAGTTTTACACTTGCATTTAAACTTTTCGGTATATTCACTAAGGTAGGATTGGTTTGGAATTGCCTTAGATATCCCTTCATGGCATCAAAAAAAAGAAAAAAGATGATTAAAATGTAAAAAAACTTTTTGAAGAATATTAAATATTTATTTTCACATGAAACACATGCATCCAATTTCTTTAAAAAAGTACATTTTTCTTTAGAAAAATTATCGTTTTATCATCATCATCTATCTGAGCAAGATCAGTGTACAGTGTGATTTCTTTCCCTGAATTAGCAATCGAATTTTGTGCCTTGTCGTCTTCCTAATTGATTGGAGTAATTTCACTCACATCAAATCAAAATTGAATTTAATGGTATTAAATATCCAAATAATTTAATTAAATATATTTTTTTCCAGAATTTTTCAAATTTATAGTTTAATTATTTATATAAATAATTGAATAACTTTAAATTAAAAATAATCAATCTTAAAAAGTGTAGAACGAAGCCGTTATCTTTTATGACTCAAATTTTCTCCCTTCGCGTCTAATGCGAGAAAATTAAATTATTGTATCATTTATAAACATTAAATTGGTAAATAAAATGCAATCCTTGAAGCACGTAATTAGTTTTTTTAAATAAAATGTCTTATTTAAATTAAATGTGAAGTAAGTATACGTAACCAACACCACATATCATATTACTCATATTGGAAATTGATTACTTCCAAATTTTCTCGCACTTTTTTTGGCATATGACTTACATTTCAAATATTATGACTTGGCAGACGTAATTATTATACTTATAATATATTTCAAAACTTTAGTGTGACTAACCAAATTTCTTCTATAACTTTCCGTTGGGCTCGAAGGATGAAAATATACTCATTTTGTAGTTTTGGATTTCTCATGCATAAATATATAATTAATCTTTTTTTTAAATGTTAAATTCGTTTGAATAAATCAAAAAACTTTTTTTTTCTAGTTGAAGTCATATGCGCATTAGAGTTTCTATAAAGCATCGTCTTCATGGCGTCCTACTAAATGATATGTTGGTAGCTCGATTAAGATTCATAATTGTCCACTTTTTTCTTCCTAATAAATAAAAAATTTAAATATTTGTTGAATCTTATTCAACTTAAAATTTGCCTCTATGATACAGCATGAGAAGGCAAATGAGACCTCCTACAAGATTTATCAACGTTTTTGTGTTATGGGGGTTTCCAAAAAGAACAATCAAGAATTCCTGTACGACTGGGTACTGGTTAAAAAAGTAATAAGGGCGTTAATTAATTTTAAAAGTCTACTTAAAAGTTAAATGGTTAGTGAAAAACTTAACTTCGTTAATAACCTTTCAACAGATTAACAATTAGGTGCCGAGCTTTGATAATGGTATATAATAGTTCCCAGAATTTGTTAAAGTTCAAAAGACAACATTTGAAAATTTAATAAAGAAAAATTTTAAAGTTCTTTTACAGACATTCAAGAAATTTTCCTAAGTGGTTAAAATTTACCTTTAAAGGAAATTTCAAATGACTGCCTTAGGCAACATTCAATAAATACCTCTGGATACGCTCTTGTTAACAAGATTTAATGGGTTATGAATAAAATCATACGAAACACGTCCAAAAATAAAGAATTCGAATATTTATTAATGTATAAACAAATTATTAAATGACATATTTTAGGATGAATTAAAATCGATGGATTTTCATGTAGTTTGTGATTTTGGGCAGTCAAACAAAAAATGGGTTAACCAATGTTTTAGGCCTTTAACAGAAATTTTAAGTGATTAAATTTTTTCAAAAACATTTTAAAATAATGAAACTCACAAAACTTGATCTAAAACTAGATAAATAACCTCCATACATTGTGTTTCGATATTTAAATTAAAGTGTGCAATTTCATCTCAAATTGCAACTTGCTTGACCTCCCAGAAATTCGGGTCATAAGATATCGTGTTGTGGTTGAAGGTGCTTTTGTCGCCTTGAAACATAAGAATTTTGCGAAAAACACAATCGTAAAAGAAAGACGTTCGTAAAAGAAAAATCAATATAAATATGAAAGCATTATATCATTTTTATATATATTTATTATCCTATTTTTGATATGGAAAAAAAAGAAAACCTCTCAGCATAAAAATACGAAAAATAGCATGCGAATGAAGAGATGGTCGATTGATCGCAAAGAAGGTTAAATAATTTTCTAAGTGCTTCTTTTATAATCGATGAGGTGCTTCGAGGTCGCTTTCTTGGAGTGTTATTGCTTTCTTCGTTGAGTCTTTTTTGGGAAAAACAAATAAGTTGATTTAGGACCGGTAAAGGGATGTAAGAATGGTTGGAAAAAAGCGTCTGTTTAATTGCAAATTGTATACTAAAGTAATTTTTGGAGGATTGCAAATATAGGTTTGAGGGGGTTTATCTTGATTTGTTCCAGTGAAAGACACATAGATGCCCGCACGCTTGTCGTTTAGTAAAAAGCTTTTTTAATGGAAAATTGTTTAAAAAAAGGTATTTAAAGAAATATGTGATTGAAGATATAAACGGGTGATCGACAGGGTTGTTATCAACTAATTGAATGATTGTTGCCATTCTGAAAAGTTGACCTTTCGACGCTTCTGTGATTGATGAATAAAGGTCTGCTTAGTGGCTTTCTGAAAGACTTTTAACAATTGCTATGCATCATCATGCCTACTTTTAAAAGACCCTTTTAAATATAAACGATGGATCCCAAAGGGATCGATATAATTTTCTCCCCATAACGACAAAATATTTTTACAAAATTGAATAAAAAATATATAATTTTTTTTCAATTATAGAATTTTTCAGCTTCAAGATTATTATGAAGTTTGACAAAAATAAATACACATTTCAAAAAACATTAAAGTTAATAAAAGAAAAAATAATTTTTTACAACCAAAATTGAATCTTTAAAATAATGCCAAAGGCGTAAGTCAATTTTTCCCGGACATCAATTTGAGATTAACAAAAGAGTATTTTTCTGATAAAAACCGGAGAATAACAGTCTAGAAATGTTTACTTCCATGCGCAGGTGCGTCGGATTTGTAATTTTAAAATCATGCGTAATTATTACGTAGAATCTGGCTTTATTGAAGCATCTGTCGTCAAAAAATCTAGTTAATTTTTCTGATTTAAAATTATTGAAACGTGCATTCTCAGGAAGAGAATTCTTTAATATTCTGTTATATTACTTAGGAAATGTTTTTTTTACTTATGAAGAAAATTCATTCAGCTTGTGATTGGGTTGTGAGACCTAAACGTTTAAATGTTTTATCAACTTGCAAACTATTTTGGAAACTTATTCTATCAAATTAAAGTACAAAAAATTATATAATAATTTTATTAAAATCTAGAAACTTAAATTTATTCAAAATAGGTCGTGAAAATGGAATATTTCCAAATGACCTGATTTTGAAAAACCTTAATAGCTACAATTTGGATAACTGAATCTTGATTGTTTGGTTAATAGGTCACAAGTTTTTTAAAAACAGACTTTCAATTCTATTAACATTTAAAGAATTAATTAACTAAACCCTGAATGATTAGTCATTTATTCATTTCCATAAGAACAGTTCCATGAATAGGGTTGTAGTAGTGGCACCATAACGACGCACCTGAAAGTTTGCTCACCTGTATCTGATCAAGGCTTGAGACAAACTCTTAGGCTTGCTGGTTGGTGTTTCACTCACTCGAAGAACTTTCATCCTCGACAGAGAATTCGATTGTTAAGTAGAAAAAAGAAGCCTGTTTTGAAAGCAACTCAAAGACTAACGTTGTAACGTAAACCATAAAAAAGCCATAAAGGACCAGTGATAATGGCAGTTTTGGAACAACAAAATCAATGTTTTTATCAAACGATTTATATATAAAAAATATTTTTAAAAACAAAAATTAATTTTTCAAATAGAGGTAATTAATAAAATGAACACAAAAGTCTCGATTTGTCGTCTCTTAATTGTATACAACTAATAATAATAATGTTTTTTGGCAAAGGAATTTTATGTCATTGAATCATACAATCTTATTATATCAATAGATATTTTTTATACTGCCAAAATCTTTTTAAGTGAAAAATTGCGTGTGTTTTCTAGAATTGACATTTCTGGACACTTTCCTTCCTGCTTTGAGAGACATCAATGAAATATATCGTTAAATAACTAAAGTAAATACTAATGGATTCGTATTGGCGTTTTTATTGCGCTTTTTTCAAATGATTAAAAGAGAAATATGAAATTGTTAATTTAATAAGATAAACACTAATAAATCTTATCAAAAATAAATATCTTTGATAAAACGTATAAAATAATGAAAAATATTCAAATTAAAAATACAAACAGTCTCTAAAACCCTTAAAAAATATGAGACTCAGTGAGAAGACAGAAGAACATTATGATCTTTATAATCCTAGCTACAATCACCAGCACATGTAGACATAAGAATGTAGTGCGTCAGATGGGTGGACGAGGGGGAAACAGGGAAGTAAGCGATCAATCATCATGGAATTTGTCTTGAGGACATCATGCATTCGAAATTTTCTTTAAATTTAAAAGATGTAAATATATTCATATATATTTGTAAAATATAATTAAATTTTATATTTTAAAAATTCATTTTTTGAAGTATTGAATCTTTAATATTATGAAGCGCTAAAAAGAAAAAGAACTGGGGCGCCATAAACTCGATCCTCCGAATGCTTTTGCGGCTTTTAAATAAGGCAACACAAGATTCGAGCGAAGTTTTAGGACTGTGGAGTGTTGATCATCCGAAAGGTTGCATGATTTATGGAAGGGTCAGATGCGGACTTACTTGATTAATAGGGTATTTACATGATTTAGCGCTATTTAATGTTAATTTAGCGTTGTGAATGTTATTAGCCGCTTTGTTTTCAGTATCATTCTCCATTCCAATGTATATTTACTTTTTTCTAGCATTCTTTTCATTTTAAATTAGATTTCCATTCCGTAAAATGTCAATTAAAAGTCGCGTTTGAAATTTCGCTAGCGTGCTCTAGAGCAGAAACACGCCTGAAATGGCATTGTAAAGATTATTGAATTTGCTCAACCTACTCTCTTTGTGTGAAATTCTTCCTCGATTTAATATGTTTGTTGAAGTTAAGAAAATTCAAAATTGTAAAATAAATAAATAAAAAGTTTGGTTTAAGAATGTTTTAATCAAAATTCATGAATTGTTTTTTATTTTGTAATATATCATTTCAAAACAAATTTTTTCAGTTTTATATATATATTTTGTACATTTATTTTTCAGCTATTATATTAATAGAACTTTTGTGTAATTTTGGCAAGTTACATGGAAATAGTAAATTCTCAAATGAACAATTCACAAAGAAAAATAACTAAGAAAGAATTTTTTTTATAAAACAACAGAAGTAAATGAGAACTTTCAATTACAAAAGTAATTGTTGGAAAAATAAAAAAAGAGAATAGAAAACAATGATGTTGTATTAAAAATACATTTTTGGAAGTTGCTCCAAAAACAATAAAAAGTTGAATAGAATGTGAATGTCTTAAAAGTTCTAGAAATGTAAAAGAACATTAGAGGCTTGACGACAAATAATGTTGTAGCAAAAAACGCAAATAAATTTACAAATCTTTTTTGAAAAATATTAAAAAAAGATTAATAGATTAAAAATTAAATCAAACTAATATAAAAAATAAAGCCATAAAATAGAAATAAAAAATGCAAAAAAAGAAAACTGATAGAATTTAAGGGAATTAAAAATTGATAAAACGCTTGAGCGGATCAAGATGTGACCATGACCTAGGGGATTCATGTGGATACATTTGTCAAGATTTTTTCAGAAACTCTACAAAAACTCTACAGAAACTCTACATTCATTCAATGCTACTACATTGCTTCATCTATTCTTCCTTTTCTCTACGCCACTGCGCACCTCAAATTATTATCTTCACGAACGGTTGGCTCGAGATTCAACTGATCTACTATTCCCCAAAGCCAATCGTCAACTAGGCATTCGTTTGAAATTTATTATTCAACATTATAATAATGTCAAACTAATTCTAAATAAATTTTTAAAAAAAGAAATAGATCGTTTAATTATTTTATTTAACAGATTAACTAACAAATATTATTAACTTAAAACTTCAAATATAATAATCAATTAACAATGTTCGAGAACACTCAAAGTGAAGCTGCCGCAGGGTGATTGGGTATTTAAGGCATTTCGCTTAAGATTCAATTGAAGGTCGTTAATTATTTTTTCTGTGAATATTTCACGGAAAATAGCATATTGCATTGAAGGCATGTTATGGCGCTTTCCCATGCGTTACCATGTGAAACGCTCGAGGTGCAACGCATGCATCATGTCGGTAGTTGAGAAGAACTGCGAAACTAGATGCAATTTAAACGCGTTATAAACATTTATAAATATATATGAAAATTAATAATTAAAAAATATATTTTTGAAAGTTTTAAAATGAAATGATTTAAAAAGTTTAAAGAAAGACTACGCCTGTTGATTTATTGGCTGTTTGAAATATTATCCAAATAGGAAATAGCCCGAATGATTTAAAACCACTTCCAAGAACAGCTATAATTTATTTTTTTCCTATTTGAAACCATAACGTTTTTGGTATGATATATAAAGATAAACATATTGTACTTTGAAAAAGTATTTTTTTAAAGAAAAATGAATAAACTATTTTAATTAGTAAAAAACACCAGGATACCTTAATTGTTAAAGAAATAAATTTATAATTGCTAAGAACCTCTCAGTGAATGTATCTCATGTTGAGTAAAATATTCAGTAAACTTTAGATGGAAAAAGTCAATAGTTAAGTTTGGAATAAAAGTGTTTGGAAAACAGTTTTAGAAACCTTGTGCTATTGTGCTCAGAAAAACCTAAATTATTTTTTTTCGTTTTTTTCTTTGTATTATTTTCAAGGAAAATTCAATTACATGTAAAATCTATTCTTATTTCTTATTAGAAAAATAAAAATATTAATTTACTTGTCGGAAAAAATAATTGTTAAAACTTAAAATAAATAAATTAAAATAATGGAAATAGTTATTAAAAAATGGAAAAATAAAAATTGAAAAGTATTTTTATCTTTTATTTTATTTATATTGGCTAATATAATTTTTTTCAAATAAATATAGTTACTTGAAGGAGTAGCTTGGCATGTAGAATGACGTAATAGGAAAGGCGATCGATGCATCTCTCAGTTCCTGAAACATTTAATTATTTATCAATGACACTTAATAACAAAACACAAAAAAATATTTTTTATTATTGATGGCATTTATTGAATAATATTTTGCAATTCATTTGTGTGTGTGTTGATGATCGTGAAAATTATTTCTGAATAAATCATCTGATATAAACTTCTACATTTTAAGTATTTATTTTGAGTTTCATAAACATTCTCCTTCTATATAAGGCTCAAAACAATCGATGTGTATGGATTGTGAGTTGGAATGGAATTATCTTCAAGCGAAATATGCTTACTCATGATTGCAACACCAATAAATCAATTATTGCCACTATATGATTTTATTATTTATACCTTCATAAACAAAATATTAATAATAACATAAATAAAAATAAGAAATTTTTTACAACATTTTTTATAGTACCACATAAATCACACGGAAAACTCCGATACGGATGCTTTATTGATAGGCTTGCTTGAATTCTAGTAAGAATTAACTTTCCTTAATAAATTGAGGTTATAAAATAAATATTTTATAACAAAAATACTATAATTTATTTTCAAATAATTAAACAAACAGCTATTTTTCGGTTGAATATTTTCACAAATATTAAATCTTCATGTAAATTGTCATTCTTTTACATCTGAAAAAATAACTAATTTGAAATAAAACAAATACGATATGAAAATATCATTTATTATTATTAAACCAATTTTATAAATGTTTTTTTCTCTTTTTTTATGAAACAATTTCAAATAGAAAAAAACGTATTTTTTCAAAAACGTGGATAAGTCATCATTCATTCATAATCTTTCATCCCTCCATTCATTTACCGTTCACTTCATCCATCATTTCTTGACATCTATCATTTTTTCTTTATTCATCCTTTTAACCATCTATCGTTCAAAATCCTCACGCTTCCTATACCCATCCATCTTTCTATATCCATTTCAACATTTATTTAGTTGAAAAAAAGTTTGTTGCATCATCATTACTACAACCCTTTAATCCCTAGTCTTTATTTTGAGAATTTTTTATATATATTTATATTTATATGAAACTATGAAAAATTATTATCTTTATTACATTTTAGTCATTATCTTGGAATCTGTTCTGAGTGAATTCTCATTAGAAAGGTCGTTATAAGCGTTATAATAATAAAATATAATTAGCATCTCTATCTTTTAGCCATTTTTCACAAGCACTGGATTAGCTTGTTGTTTCATCCCATTCAACACCATCGTGCGTGTTTGTTTTTTTCATTAGCCTTCTTCTTAAGAACATCTTTTTTTCGTGGGTACTTTAGAAGCATCTCTAACATCTCTGTTTTCTTCTGTCAGTAAAAGCTTTTTTATTCTTTTCAATTCCAACTCTACTTACCTCCACTCACACGTTTTGGCATTCGTGTGCAAAAACGTCTAATCTAATATAACATGAAAGTGTTTTTTAACATAATTTTAAAAAAATTAGATTAAATTTTTTACTTAAGTTTGAAGTGGCAGTGTGAATTTCATATAATTTCTATGCCAAAATTAAGTTTTCAAAACAACTTCAAACGATTTTCAGTTTTAGTTCATGAATAAAAGATTCCCAAATATTACAAATACATAAAAATGAATAAAGCGAAAAGTCAACGGAAATCTTGGTTTTAATTATCATTCTGAAAAACCTTTAAAATATAACTCTGCCAAATATTTTATTCATATTCGATTCGATATTGAATTGTTTAACAGTACTTTTTTCGTATTAATAGAATTTTAAAATTATAACTAAGCATCCCACTTTCGGAGCGTTAGTTAGTTTTTTAAACCTAAATACTTTTTACAAATTGTTTGAAAAATTGGCAAAAATCTATTTTTAACACTAAAAACACACTAGAATAACGAACATCAGTTAATAATATTTTTATGCAAAATGAAAAAAATATTTTTTTTGAAAGAATTAAAATAGTTTTACTGCCGTTAGACTGTATAAGCTTCTTGATCATCTTTCTTGAATCAAGAGGTTATGTGATTCAATCAGAGGTACTTCATAAGTCATCTTTATCAGTCTGGAATATCTCTAAGCCTCTTTTAATTAATGTTTACCATTAATAAAATCTGTGAATTCTAAAAACGGTTGAAAATAAATATTTTTCAAAAGAATTGTTATCAAAATGTTGTGGTAACTCAGCGCGGAACATTACTGAAGGAGTTTTTGTTTGAGTTAAATATCAAATGAACCAGCTATACTGCTGATTTATAGAGCTTCAAACAAAAATTTTAAATCCAGAAATGTTGTATCAGATTAGTTGGTTCACATATAAAAAAATTTATTTTCATATTTAATTATATAACTTTCAGTTTAAACTAATTTTTGAAGATGAGCTACTTGAAACTGTGAAATTGAGTTGTTTAACTTTTAGCTTCCTTGAAAATTTTCCAGTCGAAATGAAATGTTATATTAACGTTTAATGCAGTTAAAGTTAATATAATATTTTTGAATAGTTTAGGATTTAATATTTTTACTTAAACCTCAAAGAGATAACAAGCCTGTTGAAAAGTTAAGTGTTTAAAAACACTTAACTTTTCAACAGTTTGTAATTATAAATTATTTTTAAATAACTAGCAAATTATAAATTTGGTATTAATTTAAATTTAGATTATCCTCGAATTCTAGATTAAGTGGTTCAAACTTACTATAAATCGTTCTGAACTAATTAATCGTTTCTCCATCCTTCACCAACCAAAGGGCGGCACACAATCACCATCATAAAGATAATGCTAAAGCGGCCTTCAACTTGACTCCTTCGAGCATTATTGCGTACTCAAGCACTTTCAAACTAATTTATTAATCATTCAAAGTCATTTACTATTAGCAAATCTGAGCACATCAACTAGGTTAAAAACTATTCATAATTTGATGAAATCATTCATCTAAAATTTCACTTCCAAAGCGTGAAGTCATAAAAAACTGTTTAGTTTAATTATCCCTGTTTAGTGCTTATGAACAGTGTCCGTTTTTCTCAAGAAAGACCGCTTGCATCTTGTTTGCAAGGGTTAAAATAGGCCAATTTAACAAACTATTTTTTAAACATTAAAAATATTATCATAGTGTTATTTGTTTTATTAATTACTTTATACAATTGTGGAAATGGTAAAAGTGGCGGGTCAGAATAGAATGATGATGCTGATTAAGCCGTTTTACTAATCATTGAGATGAGGAGATGCTTACAATGAAGGGGGAAGTAGTTTGAATGAATGCGTCAAGAGAAAACATTACAATTTCTTAGTGTCTTAATGCTCACAAAAAAGTTGAAAGAGTTTAAAGTAACGTATTAAAAAAATTTAAAAAAAAATTAAAGTAAATTTTTTTTCAAATAAATAATAAAAATAATACATAAATAATTAAAGCATTTATATAAACATTTTATATAAAAAAAATTGTTTCATGTTCTTTAAAAACAAAAATACAAAAAAATAGATTTTTAAATGAATAAAATAGAAAAAAAAATCATCTTTAAAAAGAGTAAAAATAAGTGGAATTAGATCAGGGTATGGTATTCGTCATTGATTAGAATTCAATTGAAGGCTTGTTTATTTGATAATCTTTCCTTATCTTGCCCTCGTCTGTTTAGCGTTAAGGCTTTTATGGCTGAATGCCATGTTAAAAATTTACAATATTGTCACGTTCTTATTCGATTAATTATATTTTTAACATGTTGAAAAAACTTGGAAATTTTATTTGGATGTATTCAAGATTGTTTCTACCATTCTATCCATTTAATTAATAGAAAACTGTGAAAATAATTGTAATATGTTTACTTTTCAATACTTCTAAAACTATAAATAATAAAAATTCATAAAAACTACACTCAGCAATTTATGGTTGAAGAAGATACTTTAGTGTTTATCCAATTTGAAACGCTTGAATTGATTTGTAGTGGTTAAGTAATTTTTGTGTGGTAACATAATATCTAAGATAAAATAACTGCATAGTGGTTAAATTATAGTTTTTTTCTTATAACGATGTGTAGGAGTTTAAAACCGAATAAACGCTATACTAAACATGGTTTAAATGCAAATTTAGTTTATCTAAGCTTAAACATATTTTCTCAAAAATATACTAAATCATCACATTTTAAATGTTAAATAAATAAAAAACATTCAATTATTTAATTAAAGTTATCAAGCCAATTTACAATTTCCTCTTTCAATAAAAAAGAATTCGTAAAATTCCTTGATGCCTTGATAAAACCCTGCGAGGCGCTATCTTGAAATTAACATTTGATTCGCATCGTATACATCCAACTGTTCCTAGAAGACATTTCCCAAGATCTTTCATGAATATTTACGAGGTTTTTAAAAAATCTTCTTCTATAATTATATACAGTTTTCAGTTTGTTTTATATGTATATTTACAATGATAACAATGTCTATGTTTCAATTTAGTTTTTTTATAGTAATAAATTACAATTAATTTGCCGCTAAAAAAGTAGTAAAAATAAAAATAATTACAACAGTAACAGGGAGATTTATAGTGTTTGTAGAGAAAGAATTAATAAAAAAGAAAAAGGAATAAAAAGAAGGTTGTAATCTTAAGTAGTACTTAGCAATATGGACGTTTCAAGGGTATAAAGTTTTACTCTTTTCTGTATGGAACCCTTTCGAGTTAAGATTACTGTAAGAAAAAAATTCTGTTTCATGAAAAAAATGGTATAGAAAAATAAATAAATGTAAGAGTCTAAAGCCTCAAAACCAACTCAAAGTCCGTATAGAATAAAGTTGAAGTCTTACCAATTACATTGAACAATTTGACATTGTAAGCAATACTCTTTGTTAACTAGCAGGATAAATCTCTGTTGAAATTTTTTTTTTTACTAGTGGAAAACTAAGCTGGCAAGTGCAGTCTTTGCAGGCTTACCCGGATTATTCGGACATAAGGGAGCTCAGGACGAAAGAATTGATCGTGTTTATAAATTATAAAAATAATAATGAACTATTTGGTAAAAGATATCATTCCCGAGTTTATTTATATTTATTAAAAATTTATGTAAAATTTCTATGGCTGAATAAAATTTTGTTCAAAAGTAGGCCTGTATAAACGTGAGAAATTATAAATTCAGCTAGAAATTAATAATGGGTAATAGGCTTGCACTGAAAGTATCCGTTTTAATTTCAATCACTTAACCGAAAGTGTATAACTCGAACTTTAGATTCATTTACTTTTTCGTTTAAATATAAAAAAGTTTTTTAAATGAAGAAATGTTCAAAATACAACTATATGAACATGGAAAAAAAATCTTGCAGCCGGAAAGTTTCTCATTCAATTGTTTATAGGAAGACTATGAAGATAAGAATGAAAATAAATCATAATAAAAATTAGAGCAAAAATGTAAAAATAAGTATTCACTGTTGAAATCATAATACATTAAATTGAGTGATATTTAAAGATTTTTGCATAAATTTTTCGCTAATAATTATTTAAAGCTCAAAAAATCATAAATGATAAACAAACCAGTGGAAGGTATGAAGAAATATTCTCATTACTTGAGAATATATTATAAATTTCACAGAAGATTGCAAGCAGACTACAGGTGTGGGGAAAAGTGCATCCGTTCTTGATATTACACCATTAGACAGCTCATTAATAAAATAAAACCAAAGGAAAATTATTAAAAACTATATGAAAAATGTGTAGGTACAATTTAAAAGTTATACTTTTGAAGAATTAATGAACTATTTTGGAAAAATCAGATAAAGTTATTATTAGATTTAGAATTTAACCCTTGAAACAATAGGTTAAATGTTGGTAAAAAAAATCAAATGATTTGGAGAACGAAAGAATTGGAAAGTAGTTGAAGGAAAGAAGCACAAATGGAGAAAAGTGGTCAATTGTTTGTTGTTAATTGTGTTTATGAAACAACACAAGCGTAATTGTTGACGTGAGAGCTAATTATATTCCGAAGGGCAGTTTATAAACGTTCAGACAATATTCCTAATCCACGTTGACTTTCCATTGTAAAGAAATACAACTTGAGTAAGTCAAAGCTGGAAACCACACCGTTAATCCCTTTAAACATTTTAAACGATATATTTAAGCCACATCTAACATTTTGTGAAGTCCATCATTGAAACAAGAAATTATTTTATTGAACATTCCAAAGATGATCTACCAAAATGTTACTAAAACTGAAAAATTAGAACAGTTAAATTACCAACCTTGAGAGTTCGCAGACCAAGAGACATGACACAAACATTAAAGTATTGATCAATATATACAGGAGCCGAACAACGGCTCGGATATTTATTCTGAATACCAGCACAACTAGAAACCATACATTTGAAACTATCAAAGCAGCATTGCCAACTTAAATAAGTTATTAAAAATTAGAGCTATCTTAGTTTGGAATTATTTACATAGTAAAGCGTAACAGCTAGAATACAGACACATTCGAAAATAAGTTATATAGTTTTTGGATACATAATTCAATACTATACAACTATTAAGGCGATCATAACAATAGTAAAACAATAATTCAACAAAATCTCAACATCAGCCACTTTAAGGTCAAAAGACCTGTGGTAGTTTAACTTCCAAAACTAAACTAGAATATATTATATATACAAAATAATTCATTTCTACGCAAAACCTATATTAATTTATGATCACCATCATCATCGTGCGGGCACAGGCAAGAGGTCAGGAGGCCTCTTTATCTGCAGCACGACGCAATGATTTCTCCACAACTTTCTTTTCACTGCCCATGACTTCAACTGGACGAGTTATTCTAACTTGAGTAGACTCAAATGGCTTTTGCGAGTGAAAATATTTGACATGGGCAAAAAAAAATTCATTAAAAACATTTTCTGAAACATTTCACACTTCTATTTAAGGTCCTTAGTATACCGAAGTCTTCGGTAAGTTGAAATTATTTTTTAACAATTGTTTGAACATCTTGTTATTATAAATGATTGTTTTTCACTTGAAAATAATTGAAAAAATAAGATTTTAAAAATAATTAATTTTTTTACCGTTCTTGTATAACAAATTTCAAATTGATTTTTATAAGTATGAACAAAATATTTTTCTAAATCAATTTGAGACTAAAAATTAATGGCGGAAAAAATACAATAAATATTTTCTGAATTTAATGTTAACTGAGGAGTATATGAACACATGGATAACTTCCGGTATCCAATGGAATAATTATACATTAACATTTCTTCAAATAATTTTTAGAGTCGATTTTTCGGTAGCTTTTGTTTATCGAGCAGTGAAATGTAGGTTTAATTTGAAATACAAATTTCATAATTTATTTTAACATAAACTAAATATATAATTTCAAAACAGAAAGAAGAAAATCAAAAGTTTGTAAATGATGAAAACTGACAAGACACAAAGCAAAATTTAGGGAAAAGAGAGACATACTTCACGTCATGGCGTGCGTTTTACGAGCGCAGAACGATTTACGCACACATTTATTTTCGCTGACCGGTCAATCCATCGTTCGACCCTGCTTTCCACCCTCAAAATTTCCCTCCATCTATCGATCGATCTTTGTTATGCTTTATTTCACTATTTTTGCCAATAAAAAACTTTCTATATGTTTTTCTTTTTTTAGTTTTTTATTTACGTTTTCATTATTTTTTCGTTATACTTATTTAAAGTTTGCACTCAACATCTTACTACTCTTTTTATTATTTTGTCTAAATATTTTTCGAGGCATGTGGTCATGTGAACTTTACCGTAGAAAAACACAACGTTTTTATGAATAGCTTCTCGTGGGAATATTCTGTCAGCAGTAGTAAGAAAAAAATGTAGAAAATTAAAAATGATAGTGTAAAAATACATTTTTTCAAAACCAAGAAAACAACATGCGAATATTTAAAACATTTTTTAAATTAAAAAATACATTTAAACTTATGGATGCACTTTAGATAGGTTTTCAAGAAAACAAAATCTGTCTCATTATTTAAAAATAATATTTTACATAGAAAAATGTAATAAAAGTTTATTTCAAAAAATTTCTAGTGAAAGTTTTTCATTTATATAAAAGGACTTCTTATGCAAAATATAATTAGGCTTTAAATATATAAATAAGATGTGTACAAACATAATTTTCTGTTTTAAATATTTAAAAAAATGTAAGAATTTTTTATTCTGTAAGAATTTTTTATTCTGTAAGAATTTTTTATTCTGTAAGAATGTTTTTATTCTGTAATGCATACTTTTTTACTGCTACTAACTAAATTTTTATACAAAATGTATTCATTCTAAAAAAATCAAAATAGATTATTTATTTATTGAAAACTTAATAATTCACAATGAAAACAATCTTTCCACTTGTGCTGCAGGCTTTACGCCAGTCGTATGGCCAAGTATGTTATATATTTTTTCCCAATTTCCTTAAACATGCTACTTTTTATAAAGGGTTTCGTTGTTTGTATAGTTACTTATGTTTTTGTCTTATTCAATACAAGCGCCAGTAACGCATACTTAATATTTTGAGCTACACCGCTATCTGGATAGAACTTATGTTAAATTTCTAGATTAATGTTATAATTCAAAGATAATTATAAAAATCTTAGAATAGCATCACGAAATCTAAGAAATTTTACTAACTTTAAAAAAATGTGTATACGGATATTTCTTACTCCTTCAAGAAAAGGATATTTTTTCCACAAAAAAAGGAGAAAGAGAAAAGATTGTTTAATTAAGTCGTCATGAGAAGAATCGTTTGCATTGGCATAAAGCAGGTTGTCTCGGCTATTTCAAGCGAGCTTGAGGGCATGGTAATGAAGATGCTGCCGTTATGATGATAAAAATAATGAGGATGATGATAATGTCATTTTCTACGTAGTTTCCAAAAATATTAAAATATTAATTTTCATGTTGTCTTTTATGATGATGATGACGGCGATGATGATGATGATGAAGATAGCAATAGTGACCGTACAACATTGCGAAATCTATAATGACTGAAAAATGAGCTTTTATAATTAAAACCACCCACTATTTTACCTTAATGGTGCTGAAACCTTATCCGAATAACTTTTATTTTTATGATAAAGTGGGAGTTAATTACTTCATTATTCTATAAATATTTATTTACTAAGCCAATTAATAATTTTATCGAATTTACTCTAATGCCACACGTTTTAAATATGCAAATTGAACTTTATTTTTACCGCTTCTATCTGCTAGCACTAATTTATTTTTATTTTAGACCTTCTAATTCAAATATTTTATATGAGATTAGTTTACAGATTGTTCGAGTACTTCTTTTATGTATATAAATTAGTAATGTTTCAGTATTCAGTACACATTATACGCCGGATGTTCTTTCATTATTGAGTTCTCAGTAGTCTTATATATGACGAGAGAATTGAATGAGAAATATGATGAATTGCTCATATAAGGAAATAATGTGCAATTATGGCATTTCTAATAGAACTTTATTGGTATTGAGAAACCAGGCTTCATAATAATTAATGTCTCCATAATATTTCTTTATTTTTTATCAATCTAAACCTAATCTGAGTTTTTTCATTTTCGGTTCACTTTTAGATTCATGGCATCGATGGCTTAAAACACGCTACATTACTTTTCGCATCAAGCAGCATAATACCTACAATATTTTGGGCATTTGAATTAATCTTTCCAACTTAACTTCTTTGACCAAAGAGTAATATTTCACTATTGCCTAGTTATCACTATAATTTTCAACTATTTTAATTTTATTACAATTTTCTGACGAATTACAAGATTCATAAAAATAATTGAATAAATACTATAGTTTTAAGAATTTTTTAAATCTTTTATTTATTCCATTTCCATTTACTTCTCATAGAATAAATTTTTGACAAAACAATTTCAATAAATTTTTTTCTAAACTTTTGTAAACATAAAAAATAATTCTAATAGAAAAATTAAATCATATATTTTATAATGCAAATTAGTAGCATTCAAAAGCACTCATTGAGTTTAAACTAATTATCTTTATTGAATTATTTTTTTAATTGAAATATATATTTAAAAACCTCATTTTTGAGATTTATATCAACTTTGTTTACAGTTGTTTTCCATTCATTTTCTCAAAATCAAAGAGAAAGAGTTGCCGCCTGTACGTGAAGGAATTGGAGTTGAAGCAAATTTATTGGAACAAAAAAATGTTTATTAAAAAAAGTAAAATAACTTTTTTAAACAAAATTAAATTTTTATTTAATAAAATCACTTTATTTATTTATTTATTGCAACTTTAAAATACCTAGTTAGTTTGTATACATACCTTTAGTTTATATTTATATTTCTCTTTGAAATTATTTTATTATAAAAATGATCAAAATCTTCTAATATTTCATTGTTTGAATTCTATAGAAAGAGTATCAAAAGATTTATACTACAAAAGAACTGGGTTGAATGCAAAAAAGATAAATTAAGGAAAAGCAGGTGATATTGACTTCTTTAAAGATTAAAAGAATTTTGATAATGAATGAAATGGAAATTATAATAATGATGTTGCAAATGATAGTTAATCTAGATATTTACTAATATTTTTTATTTTAAATTTAATGATTTAATTATCGAAATTTGTTTAAAACAAATAAGATCCAGGTGATTAAAGAAATAAATAAAATAAAGGACATATTGGAAAATGTCTGGATTAAAAAACAAAAATTATGGCTTAGAATTGGAAAGATATTATCCCATGAGAAGAGTGTAGCTACCCCTATCAGTTATGAGTGTATAAAAAAGTAAAAACCTTTTTTCTTCTCGGCTAACATACTGAAAAAGATAAAAATGTTTAAAAAGCTACACACAAAATAATAGGAAAACCAAATTTTTCTGTAAAAATAAAAGAAACCCAGAAAACCTTCGGCAAACATTTCTCAGAATCGATAAGCCGACCAAAATAGGGTTGCAAAGCACTTGCGGCCAGGAAATATACTTTTGTGTCTGTATTTATGCGCCACTAGAATAAACACTATTAGTTGTGTAGTTGTACATCTTTGAGAAATTCTCTCAGTGGTGATAATTGTAGTGAAAATGATGCTAATGGTAGTAATAATGATGGTTAAAAGGCTGCAGACGCTTGGATGGATCATGCTTCCACTGCGCTCCTAATTGTCATCGCTTCAAAAGCTCAGTAGGAGTGCTTTAATGCCTTTATTTAAATATTTCAATTTTTTTCAAGTATTACTTTCCAAATGCTTTTCTTCATTTGGAAATGTTTGTATTTTCATGTTCTTTGATGAGTTCGTGTCCTTGAAGAAAACTGAGTTTTATAAACCGTTATATTTACGTGCGTATTTAAATATTTGTGTTAATCTATTCAAGTATTCGTGTATGTGTGTGTTGGTGTGTCCGTGTGAATGTGCACATACGATGAGATACGGGCGTGGTGTGGGTGGAACATGGCGCAAGAATCTTCAGGCGGTAATGTATGTGAGCGATCTAAAAGCTCTATCGCTTGTTAGGCTTGCTTTCTGTGTGTCATTCGAGATGGATGTGTGCATATGCATGTGCGTGTCTTTGGAGGTGTGTGTGTGTGTGTTCAAATGCATATGTGGGAGTATCTCTGTTACATGCGTATGTTCTTTTGAGTCTATGAAGAATACATTTGGTTAGTGTTTATAAGTTTTCGAAATGGTTTTTGTAGATGTATTAGGTAACTTTTTTTTATTTACAGTGATTATTATTTATATCATTTTGGATTATTTTTCTATGTTCTTCTGTTGCTGTTTTTACGATATGGCTTCTTGTGTTGGTCGCAGCAATCTTGAATTACTTTTATATCTTTTGGCGGCATAAACACAATTGCTATAATTTCTAATTACAAAAAAATATTTTTAGCTTTATTACTCTGAAAAAAGCATTAAATATAAAAGAAATCAAAAGAACACAGCACGTTATAAATGATTATGGTTGTTAATATATGAAAGAGTGTTTTGTGAAGAAAGCAAGAAATTTTATATATTTATATTTTTTTATATAGGTTGAAAAACCTAAATTTTATTTTTAATCTTAATTGTCTGATTTGGAAAGTTTTTCTTTTTCAATGCGCGCATTAATATGTCCTTATTGTTGCATTGTTTCAAAAATGCAGCTCTTTCTCCAAAGATTCATATATCACATACATGTACATATGTTTTTAAATTAGAAAATGTTATTATGTACGTGTGAAAGCAATCACGGGTATGTGCGATAAAATGTGACTGTGATTTATTCATGAAGAAGCACATAGTTGTAGTAAGTCCAGTGAAGTTGTGGCGCGCTAGGTGCTGTTCTGGCCTGTTTTATCTGTTATACCTCATTCCCATTTATCTAACTAAATGTTTTTGATTTTTTATTGTCCTTAAATCCCATATACTTATAATTCATGTTGAAATCTTAAAAAATAAATCTTAAAAAGATTATTTTGATGGAGTTGAGTAATTAAATTTTAATCTGCAGAAGTTAGTCAAACGATTAGAAATATCAATTAATTCGGTAAAAAACTGAAATTAATAATTTTTTAAATAATAATTAAAAAAATAGATTTTTGAATTAAATAAAATATTCAAAATAGTGACTTCGTGCACGAATTCCACGTTTTTTTTATTCATCTAGATTTATTTTGTTGTGTTTTAAAAAATATGAACTAAAAAAAGTATACATTAGTATGACTAAAAACGCATTTTCTGTTGTTTAAAACACTATTAGGCTGTTATCTTCCTTGTAAAAATACGAAGATTAAATATCTAAGAGTATAATTCAATTTAAAATAAATAAAAACTTAAAAAATAGAATTGCAATATTTGAAATATACATTTCTTTCGCAGTGCAGTAGAATTTTGTGTTGAAAGGCCTTGAGTGCGGCTAAATTTATCCTATTAAAACAACATAATCCATTCGAAATGTAATTACAGCATAGTATTCATTCATCCCTAATGAAGTGTTAATATCTTGTTAGCGCTTTGAACTGCAAGGGGAGCAGAACAGTAGATATATGTTCCAGCATTCATTGGAGTCCTGCGAGTATTTGTTTCTTCTACTGCGGCTATCGATGGCAATAAAAAAAGATACGAATGATAAAGTTTACAATAAAACGACGAATATTCTTAAGGTGGCGTAAACCCGGATGAGCATCATGTTTTTATTTTAATCTGATCGAAATAATGTATTAATGTTATTTTATATTATATTATTAGTGCACTTAGATTGAGTTTACTAGCGCTTTAAACCCTATTTTCTTTATCAAATAAAAATGTTTCGACGCTTTGGAAACGAGTGGGACTCGGGAAATTCCAATAAAGACAGACAGCTTGAGCAATAGTCATTCACTCAAATTCTATAGAAACAAAACTTTTTATAGTCTGCAAATCACTATTAATAAAAAAGTCTTTAAACAAATTTTTTTTCAAAGAATATGTCATGTGAACTTAGTATCAATTTTTAATTTCTTCAGAATAATTTGCAGCCTATGGAGGTATAGAGCTATCGAGTATTCTCTTCGCGTGTGCTGCTCCAATCAGGTGGAATAGAAACTGCTTTAGGACCCACAAAAAATAACAACCGCGCTGAATGCAAATATTTACCTTTGAACCACCTAATGAAACTCATTGTTCTGGAGTTTTTTTGCACCACTTCGTGATAAAAACATACCTCCAACCATATTCCCCGCTTGGATGTATAATATTACACACTTTTTAGTAAAAAAATATTATATTTTTTATATTTTTCTATATATTTATTGGTATGAAAATGAGGATCTACGATAAAACGGAACACTGCTATTATTGTAATGATGCTCATATGAGGAAAACATATTCAAGTAAAAATCTTTGAAAAATAGTTTTAAATAAATAAAACATCAAATAAATATTGTTCTATTTATAAAATAAATGTACAAAAATATCAGCTAAAATTATAAAAATTTAAAATTCAAACTAACCAATTTGTATTCAAAGGCTGGTATTTCTTTCGACGATCTCCGCCATTGGATTAATAATCTAGATGAAGTGATTCTAAAAGCATTCGCTTGAAACCTATGTTGGTAATATCAGTTTATAGCTAGTCGTAAAAAGAAATTACAATTTCATGTATTTGAATACTATAATTTCCAACATAGGAATACTTGAACAGATTCCAACTATTTCATTACACAAATAAATATTTAGAATGAATTAATTTCCTATTTTTAAATATAGTGAGCGCTCTTGAATTTGAGGAAAGAGCGCTATAGAAATTTATTTGATTGATTGATTGATAGAATATGAATATTTTTATAAATTATAAATTTTATATATAATTATATTTAAATAGGTTTTTTTAATACTTTTTTATTTATATTGATCATTGAATCCAATGAAATTATTCGCTATTCTAAAAGAAAAAATATTTGACAAACCTGATTTAGAATTTTTCTTGACCAGCTTTTTCTTTAGATTTCATTATTAAAAATAATGTTTGCCGAAAACTATTCAATAAAAATTCAGTTTTCAGGCAGTTATTTTTAAATGCATTTTAATTAAGAAATTAAGAGAATATTTTTCTATAGTAAACTTAATTGGCAGGTTGAATAACACTTATTTATTTGAAATAAAAGATATATAGTCACTTTTTTTCTTATTTATGTATTTATTTGAAATTTTCCTTCTGTTTCTAATCGATATAGGCCTATCATTAATTCATCATATCATTAATTGATCTTCCACTCTTCCGCTCTTGCATCTCGCGTCAATTTATATTCCTCTGGCATGCCTTTAAACGTAGCTTTAATGCAGATTATATTCGTCCACACGCTCTACACGTCTATGAAATTGCTTTGTATATAGGTTCTTATTATAAGATATTAAATTTATCAAAAATTATACACTATGGTGTGTATTTCAACTAGCTTCGTATGAGTTATGCGCACTAAAGGGGCTACCAATGATGAGGATAGCGTCAGAGACATTCCTAAAAGAACCAATATAATTAAATAAAGTAGAATATTTCTTTATATTCAATTAGAGAAAATTTATTTAGATGTTGCTTAGTAGGTAAACAATTTTTAAAATCTTGCAGAGTATGCCTATAAAGTATATAAATTAAAGAACTGTAGACGTTGGTAGGAATTCTTAGAACACAGACCTGATACCAGAATCCCAGCAGTCGGTTAAGCCTTGTGTAAACATCTTTTTACAGCATTTATAAACTTCAGCCATGTTTATTCACAAAAGTAAGCACTTACTTCACTTAACATTTGTACGCAAGTTCTAAACTAACTTTTTCATTTTGCCACGTTCTCTAAAAACTTGAATTACGATACTTACCTCGAAAAAATATTTTAAGTTATCATTTTTTTAAAGTTAATACACTTTAATTGCAATGAATAAGTGATGAGAATTACTAAAATTAAAGACAAGCCGACAAAAAGAATATTCTTTTGTCACGAAAAACCTGGATGAACTAAATCTCATCATGCATCCGCTGCAGGCCTCTGTAGTCCACAGCCCTTTCGAAAATCTAAAACTTTTTCCAACTGCATCAAGCTTTTTGAAAATTTTTACAAATAATAATTTACTAATTCAATTTTGTTTTTGGTCCAACAGTTCTCATTTTGCATTAAACCAAAAATCCAATAAAAAAAGTCTTAAATCTAAATTTTTGAATTACAGACATATGCGTTACAAATATATAGAATTATCCTGTGTTTCAAATAATGACTTCATTGGTTGTGGAAATAATGGATTTGGCGGTGATGAGAGTGAAATAACATGGTTGATTAATGGATGATTAAAGATAAAAGTAATTAAAAAACGCAAAAATCAAGTAATTAGTTTCAAAATTCATTAAAAGATAGGTTATTTGAATATTATTGCATTTTATTTTATTTGTTTAAAGTCTAAAACAGATTTTCTATTATTTTTTACTTTAAATATTGTTTTTTTTAAACATTTTAAATACCATAAATTGATCAGAGAAAATAATTTATCTATGTGAAAAACGCATTAACTGTTTTATTTTTACTAATAAAAAACGAAATTACGAATGCAAAAGCATTTTCAGTACACGGCGCAGGATAGATTTGTGCTTTGGGTCGATGTACTAATAAATCAAAAAACACAAAAACAAGCCATTAAATGTCTAAGTCTAATATAATAGTCAGATTGAATGAGTTGTTAATGGGTTGGTTAAAGAAGCAAAAATTTAATTAATAAAAAATATATAATATTCAAACTAATGAAAATGCGCAAAAAACAAATACACTGCGCGAACCTAAAATTTACAGATATAAATATAATGTGCAGAAATAAATGAAAAAAAAGAATAAGTTTGTGAATATATTAAGTGAAAAATAGTAAATAATAAAAAATAGAAAAGCAAGAGCCTTTATGGGTTTGAACTCAATTCATTGATTAGATGTTTCTATGTCTAACAGAACTGTCTTGCACCACTAAACATTTTAATGCTATAATACAGCATTTTTATAGCGTTTTTAGAAGCCCTATTATAAGCTGGTGATTCGCTTCAGATGTAGCTGCAGCAGAAGCATCTGTATTATCTTCGTAGTAACACTGTCAAAAATTCAAGTTTACAAAATAAACAGTAATAAGTCTGAACAAAACAAAATAGGCTTTATTCAAAAAAACTAAACCAATTTTTCACTTTCAAGAACGAAATAATCATCAATTCGAGATATAACTCTAAACATAGATGGGAATGAGTATGCAATGAACGTGAAAACGTGTAGAGACAGATCAAAGAGAAGACTGTGTAGACTAGATATCGGCCTGGAGGAGCTGAGATTGATAAGGCTTTAAAGCTGTTTCCAATTAATTTTCAAAAAACATCGATATGATTGCTTTGATAAATTATTTAGAAATTTAACTTTTAGGTTTCAATCATTATTCTTGATCACTGATATTGACATATTCGTTTAAATCAGTATCCATTTGCCATGAGAACCTCTTGAGAGCGATTAATAATCTTTTAAAAAATTAAAACCCCATATTTTCTAATCAATAAATCAATATTTTTAACTTCTATAATTCAATTTTTATTCTACCTCACATGATTTCAATTCCTCTTTGATTTTTAATAAATAGAAAAAACTGTGAAATCCTATAAAAAATATAATTAAATGTGAGACAGGGTTCTAGGTAAATCGAGTGAAGTACCACTAAGTCAAAGAATTAATAGTAAATTATTGAAAGATCTCTTAGAATGTATATATAAAAGATATATAAAAGATGTATAAATTGTGAAAAAATGTTAAATGCTGAAATAGATGAGAGAAATAAGATATTGTCTTTTAAGCGCATGAAGAAAAGTGTTTGAGAGAAACTATTGAATGACAAATACAGGCAATTCTAAAGAATAACTGTTTTAAGAATTTGAAATGGGAATGTCTATATAAGACTTGAAATTATCATTGTTAGTTATAACTGACAGACTTTGAACTAAGTTGATTATTTAAGTTAATCATATTAAAGTTGTTATTTGAGATTTCAGATATATTAATTTTAAAATTTGGGAATTTAGTTCTTTAAAATTTAACACTCGAGTAGCGAAATAACAAGCTTATAAATGAACAAAAGTGATGGTGTGGAATGTGGAAAAGAAATAGGCAATAGATTAGTGAGTAGAAAAATATAAGCCACAAAAATATAGTAATAGTTTAACTAGGTTTTCCCAGTTTAAAAAGTCTGAAAAATAATATAAAAAAGGTTGAACTTTTTTTAAACATATGGTCATGAACTAACTTGAAAATATATATGTATTGAGTGAAGCCGATAATTTTTATTAATAATACATTTAAAATGAACAGAATAAATGAAAAGTAAGAAAAAAAAACACTTCTTAAAATAATAAAACGCACGATAATGTTGATGGTAGCATCATCGAGTGAATTTGGCAAACATATTTTTAAAAAGAATGAAGAAAATGAAAATTAGAAAACCAATCATGGTGCTGACAATTATATTGTTATTATTGATGATGGCAAGAGGAAGTTATTTGGAAGGAAGAAAAATAAACAAATAAAATTGTAAATACGAGATACTTTATAATTAGTGATGGCAAGTATTGTAAAACTCGTTTCGTTCTAAGGATAGGAAACGTATGCCGTTGATGATGCTGAATATGCAAATGTGAAACTAAACTAACTGAGATAATGTCGACTCACATTTCTAGAATTTTATTGTGATCATCATCCTATGATGGTGATGATGATGATTTTGATGGAATTGATGATGACCAAAATAATGAATATGAACTAAGAGTGGATCATGGTAACGAAGAACACAATTAATAACTTGAAGCAGATTCAGAAAATAATCATCGAAATTCGAATCCAGATATCGGCTTACAAAGTCTGTCAATGATTTAGCTCGTATATATCCGCAACGTGCCTTAAAACACTCAATGATCCCGGTGTGAGCATTAAGACTCCATCAGGCCACTGACATTCTGCGCAAGAATATGTGTTGAAATTATGAAAGTTTTTTTCTTAATTTAGATTTTTTTGCTGCTTATTTTGGCATTCTACATGTACTCGAGCATTGCATGAATCATGCTTAAGCCATTGAGCCTGCTATTTACATCTTGTATTCTTCCTTCCTTTTATAGGCTTGTCTTGGGCATTCTTTCATTTTTAAGCCATTGCCGTTGTTTCATAAAAATAATTACACTTTGAAGAAATAAATCTATAATAAACAACATTTAAAACAGTTTCGTTATTTTATTTTTATAAATAAAACTTTGGTAACATAAAAAAAAGTTGAATTTCTATTTTCATTCATGATAAATTATTTTTTGTAATAATAAATTCATGCATGCTGGTTATGTTTTAAAGAATTCCTATCATTACATTTTGAAGTTTGTTTTGTTCCAGTATTATAACCAACCTAGTTTTTTCCAATAACTAAATAAAAATTATAAATATTAAAATATCTTCACTTAATTTCATTTTTATTTTGAAATTAATATTGAATTCATAGCTTTTCAGCGTGCCAGTAAATCATCTTGCATTGAACTGAATAAAAGTGAGATTATACCGAAAATTTAATTTAATGCTGTTTAAAACAAAAGATATTTACGTGAAAGTTTAAAAATCAATACATTTTTTGAAGATACAACTATTAGTAAAAATTTATTTTTTAGTTAGAAGTCATATTTTCTTGTATTGGTAATCACGTGATATTATTCAGTCATACCATTCACAAAATCACGAAATCTATCCGAAGGTTTGTAGTAAATAGCGAATAATTGACATTTTTCGTGCTTCAGCCATCTGTATAATTAATTCGATAGAGATATTTGTAATGTATTCAGTCAAGAGTACTTTTTGTACCTCAACTAGCGCTCAGCTATAAACAAATCAAGGTTCTGCTTTTTGTTTAAATTTTTTTAAAAATAGTGTTTTAGATTTTTTGAATTAATTTTTACCTGCGTTAAATATTTATGAAAAATCTTTTATATTCAATTAAATACAACAGAAAGATAGTGCCATTAGTTTGGAAATAATAAATAGAGGTTTGGAAAAATATATTACTAAGTTTGGAATAGAAGAATAACACGAGTCTTTAAATATATCGCTAATTTAATGTTTGGTTTTCAAAATAATAAACGGTGAAAATAGCGAAAAGTATAACGTCAAGAAACACGGGTCATGTTGCATGGTGAGGAAAGGTTGAAAGATATTACTAAACGCCTCAACAAGTAACCAGCCTCATCCTTCAACTTACGATCCCATTTGCAGGGTGGTCTTTTAATTTGCAAGTTAACTACTAACGTTGCTGATTCGCAAATCAGCAATTCATGAGAACCACTCATTGCATATTCATGAGATGCTTCTCATTACGCATAATTGTTATTAATGTGTGAGTATGAAGTTTTCTTCAGCCTATAAACAATGATTATAATGGCTCAGTTCGATTCTGGCGTCTATTTTTCTAGAGCCTTTTAACAAATCCCAAAGAATACACCTGAAGACTACATAATTAGATGAATTTTAATTAAATTGTAAAGATTCTAATTAAGATTTGCAAATTGGACATCTCTAGAGTATTTCCCATAACGCATAAATACCATGTTTACTCTCCTCCGTCTCCTATCCACAGCACGTGTAGACCTAATTAACACGAAAATTTTTGTTGGAATTGTTTTATGGATTTCTAACATTTTTAGCTTACTTGCAGCATAAAACTCAATGAATTAGTAATTAACTTATGTTTTTTTAATTAATCTCTTAAATTGGATCGCAAAGTTGTAGGCTTCAATATGAATATAAAACAGCATACAAATGATTTGTTGTCTTATCAAATTGATAAAATTTCATACTTTATTCTGTATTTTAACTTATCTTATTGACTCTGATATCTATGAATCTACCAATTTTATATCCATCAATCTATTCATCTCTCTATTTTCTTGCATCCAACCTCTAGTTATCCATCTATCTATTCATTAATCCATCCATCTACTCTTCTATCCACCCATCAATAAAACCATTCATTCATCCATCATTGCTCCTACTGACTTTTTTCCAATTTTATCAAATCTAATTTATCTTTCCGAAAGTTCCGGAAATTAAACACAAATCGTGCTCTGTACAGATAAATAAAACAAACTCAAGGCAGATAGTTGCGCAAATAGGGTTCTTGTGGGTTTTTAAAAAAGTCATAAAGCTTGTTTAATTTATAGGAATTGTGATTATTCTTTGCTAGGAACATCATTTGATTCCCAAACATTTGAACAACACTAAAATCAAAAAGTTAAATCTTAAATGTTTAAATTAGAAGCCACTAATAAAAACCTCTTCTTTTGTATGCTCTTCAAATGGTTGTTAGAAGTAAATTTCTATATACTAATGCAGCACATCGTTGTTATTGTATTTAATATTTTCACTCACGGGAAATTAGCAACCCCTCTATAAACAGTCGTACAATTCCGTATGACCAATGTGTACATGCTTTACATATATAAATCTGTGTGGGTGGATTTTTGTTTGTGTGGATTGATGTGTGTGTGGGTTTGTGCGTGTGTGTGTGTTTTTAATTGTCTGAGAGTATGAATATGTATGAAAAAGTGGCTAATTGGTTCATGCATTTATGCATGATAATTAAACTTGGTGGCTAAGTTTTTATATAAAGGTTTGCGTTTTTTTACATTAGAAATATATAGTTCTTCTTGTAAGTTTGTGTCTGGAAATGAGTAGGGTGCAAATATTTAAAAGTGTAGATGAATAATATAGGTTAATAAATGTTAATACATGGAAACGAAAAGTAAGAACAAGAACATGTAAAAAAGAAAAAGTGTGTAAAAAAAATAAAATTGATAATTCATATTTTAGACACATAGAAAATAAATTGATCTTCAAGTTAAGATATTTAGTATAAATTTATACATAAAGGTACTTAAAAAACTTTACTTCAACATAATTTTAAATTTTCTTTCGACTATTTCGCAACTCTAAAAATAACTGCTAAACCTCACGTCATCCTCAGACTCAGAACTTATGATTGATGACGAATACTTTGTCAATTTTAAATTTTTTGAAACGACAATAAATAATTCTTTTATTCTTGATTTACTGAAGTATATCTTGAGTTTGATCTGGTTCAATGGTGAATTTAAGAAAATAAAATATGGTTTAAATTCTCTGTTTATTACAATATTTTTTAAATATTTGTTAAATGATATTTTTAAGTTTTTCAAAACTCTATAAAGAATAGCTTACTTCTAAGATACTGAGTTTAAAAAAAAGAGTAATAATGAATCTCATGATTTCGATAAAATGATACACTATATAATTTTATATTTCAGCTTTAATATTTTAAAATATATTTTTTGACAATTAGCAATTCATAAAACAAAAATTAGTTTTGAACGATAGATGGTAGACTTTTCATTCAAATACTTATTTAAACTTTTAGAACATTTTATAAAATCTATGTGTTTAATAATTTATTAACTAAATATTTATTTTAAACTTTTCTTTAAAAAATGTAAATAATAATTATTTTTTTGTGAATAAAGTAATAACCAAGTACGTCATTATAGGGCTCACCATCATCTTTGCCGAAAAATATAAATTAGAAAAAAATTTAACTTGTATTATATTCTATTTTCACATAAATAAGAGTTTTGACTTCTTAGTGTGATTTTTAAAATATTCTTAATAGTTTGATAACATTTCTAGGAAGTGGGATGAAACCTCCAACCTCCTGTACTTTTCATCCTGTTACTATGATTCATTATATTGTCACTATTTACATGATAAGCATCTCATCTCCTATATTCTTCACTATCATCTATAGTTTCATCAGAATCATTGTTCTTATCGAAAGTGTCAGTCAGCAAAACACTATTGTGACTAAGCCTATGGTAAAACTGTCACTTCACCAACACTTTTGTGATGATAATGACTCAACTATTCTTTATATATTTATATAAAAAAATGTACTCGGACTTACTTGTATTTAAAGAAAAGAATGTTTCTTGATTAAGAATTTGTTAGATTATTTTCAAGTACATAACTTCATAGATGAATAATTTATCAATAAAGATTCACTAATTCTTCGAGATAAATGCAATAGCTTTCAAGTTTAATTCTGATGAAAATAAAATTTCTGAAAGTTCTTAGAGATTCCTAATTTTATGAACTGAAATGTTTGAAAGAAGTCAATCGCTAAATTATGGAAAATCAAAAAAAATATGTAGCTTTGTTTGAAACTACAATATGAGCCGTTATCCTTTATTCTGTTAAATTCTATAAAAAATGATTTTGAACTAAATGAAAAAAATGAATTATTATAGTTTAACTAAATTGCTATTTCAATTTTTTCCAGTTTCAAGAAAGAAAGGAAATGAGATATGCAAGGTTTGTTTAGCTTCTTTTGCAAGTGGAAAACATTATGGCGTAATCTCGTGTGAAGGCTGCAAGGTTCATTCATGATTTCGTAAAATATTAAACATTAGTATTGAGCAGGGGCAGATTCAGAGAAAGGGAGGGGGCACAATTTATTTTGGAGTACGAGTATGGGGTGGCATAAAGTCCCGCATATTTTTTTTATACTTTTTCTCGCGCTCATTAAGGGTCAATACTGCAATATAAGATTGTTTTTAAGCTTTTAACTCATATAAATTAAACCTAAATTTAACCCCAAAAAAATGTTGACTTACAAAATATATTTTTAATAGGGGTTTTTCAAAAGAACAATACGGAAACAATGTGCATTTGATTGTCTCAGAAGCAAAATGAATTTCTTTCCCAAAAAATCCAGGAAAAATGGAAGAAATAGTGTCTCATTCGTAGAGGAACAAAAGGCAATAAAAAACGACGCAAAAAACGAAATTAACAAAGATATACGCCAAAATACGGATACTGATACTTGGACTAATAAATGCGATTTTTTTCGTTGCAAGAAATGCCGGTTTGAAGCGTGTCTGAGGGCTGGAATGGATGACCACTGTGAGTTTTAGCTGAACCAACATTAAGCTGAACAAGTTCCATTCTTTTATTGTATAAAAAATAATTTTTTACAATAAATTATTGTGGTAGCTACATGAAAAATCTAAATACCCACATTTTTGCAGTAGTGAAGATCGGAGATGATTTAGTGGAGTGGAATTCCAGGAGGAATATTAATAAATTAACTCGACGTAAAGCATGTCCTACGTCATTAGCATCATCATCATCATCATCATCATCATCATCATCATCATCATCGCCATCATCATCAGCAGCAGCATCATCATCATCATCATCATTATCATCATCACCCTCTTTATCAAGTTTCGTGCCGTCATTTTTATACTTTTTGTCTTCATATCCACCTCATTGTATTTTACAACTACAAAATCAAAATCTTTTTTCCCTTCTTCACTCTCAACAATTCAACAAGTTTTTTGCCCAAGAGTTGACACAATTAATAATGAGCCATTGTCAATATACAAACACTGTGACAAGGCCTTTCAACACTTTTTATCCTCATTTACATTTTGCAACAGACCTTTTCGTCTTTGAGAAAAGTCTGGACCAATTTTTCTTCCACTTAATGGAAAACAATTTTTAGGTCACGCAGGGTTTTTTATTTTTTCCTATTTTACAAACATTATTTTACTTTATTATATTTTGCGTTCGATTATTTAAAAGCAAATATTTATTATTACACTGAATATTTTGGTGTTGGATAAAACTGAATTTATATAGAAAAAGTATTTTAAACAATTTTTTCTCTTTAAATGTTTTTATTTATTGCTTTACCGGTTTTGCAGCCAATTCTCAACCATAAACACCACTTTAAAAATTTTTTTAATAAAAATTGGACTTAATTTTCAAACTTCAAAAGAGCTTTTTTTTAATCATTATTTTTGTATACAGCTATATAAGAATATTTGTGTATTAAATACATTTTCAGTAAGCATTTTTGCGCAAGATTCTCTCTTAAATTTTTTTGTTTCACGTTCTTAGTGGTACATTCGTTCCAACAGGGTTAATTCATACAAAGTATTTGTTTAATTATTCTTTTTGATTATTTTATTTTTATTCATTTTTTAAACGAATTTTGCATTTTTATTATTATTTTATAAATGTTCTTTAAATCTCTGTTTTGATGGGCATGTATTGGACAAACATCTTTTTAAGATAGCTTTTTTAAACGTCATTGATTATAATATTTTTACACCAAAAACTTTTGATTTTGATCTTAAATGTTGTAATATTCGGAAAATTTTTATTTATCTTAATTTACCTAAATTTGTTATTTGTGTAGAGTTAATTTTAAAGTAGTTTTTATAAAAATGTTAACTTTAGAAATTGTGTCAACCGAACTTTAATGAAAATTTTACAAATAATAATAATCTGATTCTATGTTCAATTCAAATGAATTTGAAGTTAAAAAAACATTTGAAAAAAACGTTTCAAAAAAATTAAATTGTAAAATTGATTTTACGTTTTTTTCTAAAATTATAAATATTTATTCAAATTATCTATAAAAAAGAATAAAATATATTAATTAGAATGAAATTTATAAATTACAAAAAGATGTTTTAACGTGCGCTAGAAACCATTTTTTCAAGATCTGACTCCAAATTCCCAGCCTGGCCCAGCACAAAAGAGTTAAATGCATTCAGTGGTATCTTTGATTTAGTTCTTCAAGAAAAAAGAAAACCCTTCGTTGAAATATTTTCTAGAATATAATAAAAAAAGAAAATTTAAATAGATAGAACAAAATGTCAATGCAAGCTGTTATTTATATTTATTTATACAATTATTTGTAGGCATTATTGATTTTGAAAGATTAGGAAACAACAGTTATTTTGTTTTTATTGGAATTTACAACAAGTTTCAACGCTCGATAAAAACAACTCGAATTAGAAAAGAAAAGTGGAAAAGAAAAGTTGAAGATTGCTATGTGGAATGCTGAAGGTTGAAAACGTTTCTTCATTTCGTTACCATTCTGATATGGTGTTTGCATATATAACATGACATACATATACTATGCATAGTATAGTTATCATATATACATGCTTTGATATACATACTCTATGAACATTTTATAATATCTCAAGAAGATTGCATTAGTATTAAATCTAGTTTCGATTTAAAAGTGGCTTATATGATATGATGGTAAGAACGAAGGTCATGAGAGGGTGCAGTGGCAGTCGTTGACTTCTTCCACCATGGGGGAGGGCGGCAGGAGGTAGGCTGGAGGTTCGATGTAGTCTCCGTCCAAGAATACTCTGAGTGGATTTAAGTTTGAATTTAGCTATATCTTTGGTAGGCGCCACAGTCGTTCCCAATGTGAAAAATCTTACTAACATACTAAAAATTGTTAATTTCTCCCTAGTAGGGAGGGAATAAACATCGATTTAACCATTTGAAAAATTTATTTAGGAGATGATTAAAACTGAAAATACCCGAAACTTGACACAAAAGTTAATTCCGTATGTCTGAGATTGAATTAAAAACACACAAAAATGATATTTCAAACTTTTTTCACTAGAAAACACACTTGTTTCAAACTTTTTAGATTTTTTTTACAATTTTGCATATTTCAATCTTCCCTGGTCATTCATCTTTCCAGGTATGGACCACAGTCTATTCCTTCATTGCCATTCATTACTATCTCTGTTTAAAAAATAGACATATGCCTATTTTCTTCCACACTTCATTTACCAACATATACACATTCAAAGTATTTGTATGTTGAAAACATATTTTGCGTAGTTAAGCGTCTAAGCATCCTTATTATGATCTTTCATATGCATTCTTTCGAAGTTACTATTTCACGTGTTGCATCATTATTCATAACTGAAAAATCTTGAAACATGTTTTTGGAAAACCATTGAAATTACCCTTAAGAAATATCTTATAGAATCAATGTTTCAAAGTACAAATTCATAAACAAAGGTGCTTGATGATTTCGTGATTTTATTGTTTTCAATATTTCTATTTAAAATCGAAATGAGTCTTAGTAGGTTTTTTAATCATATATGCCAATTGATTAGTATTAGATGTATTTAGTGTTTTTCAACTTTTTGAAACGACCATCAAGTTTTATTAGTTTTGTGGACTACTTATAACAAAACCATTAAGTCTATTATAAAATGTAGAATGAGCTTGCTCGTAATAGCTCACAAACATATTAATTGGTGTCAGTCAAAGCAATATGCAAAGATACACGAATACTCAAACGATTCGTGGTTTTGGTATAATTAGTCTCATTAAAACCCCCGTTTCAAATCTGTAGTTTGAAGCAAAAGATGTGAGTGCTAATTTTGCTAGTTCAAGATATTCAGATCGAGAACTGCTAAAAATCGACATACTAATTATTTTTTCAAATTAATAAAAACTACTTTAATTCTCTAATTCAATGGGTTAATCATCAAGATTTTTATTGAGTTGATTATTTCCATGGACGATGAATGATTTCTTACTATCTCTTTCCCAGCATTAGAAAAGTTTTCTTCAAAGTTTTAGTGAAAAAAATTGTCCAACGACTCATTACTGAAATATTCAGCAATGCTACTTTCTTCTCAGAATTGTTCTCACTGTCAATTGCTTGTAAAATGATGGAAACATATAATTTCTTGAATTCCATGCTGATGATCTCCTTCAAGAACTTCAGCCATGAGACAAATCAAAATGGTCTCAGTCCATGACACTGACACTGACAGATTCAACGAATTTATAAATGAATGAATATCTAAAATATATGTTAAAAATCATATAAAATAAACGTTTATGCATTTGTTCGGATAAAGTAAAAAACTTGTAGAACACGGTTGATGACCGCATGAAGTTTTCTCCCATTTTCTTAATAAAGCAATGAGCAGACTGTCATTCAGAACTTTTATTTTGTCAATAAGTCTTAAGTGTTTCACTGTCATGGCTGACGCACTATAAATGAAATACCACATTTGTTCCAATTAAGGTTTGCCATAATAAAATCATTCAAAACCTAAGAAATTTCAACATTTGTTGTTTGCTAAAGTATTTTTAGACATAATATAATTTCTTCAACAATTTTAAACTATTTTCCAAACGAACGTAACCAAGAAGAATATCTATGTTAGTAAGTTGAATAGCAAAACACGATGACTTTTCTACTTTTTCAATAAGCTGCTTTTTAATGTCTTCAGCCATTCCGTGAATTCCTTTTTTAAGACTGCTGTTTGGAAAAAGATCTTTGATAATAGTTTGTTTGCAGACGCATCTATCAGTAGTGTAAAAAATTTTGTTCGAACAATTTAGCAGACCCCTGATCACGACTTTAAGAAAACTTCTATAGACTATATTTAGCGATTATTGAAAAAAAAGAAATTTGTGTTTGGAAAAATAGAATTAATACAAAAAAAGAATTAGTTTTCATTGCAAGCAAATCTATTTTTATTAGGTGTGATTGGTTGTTTTATACGTGTGGTGTGTATAGCGTCTGAGTTTATGTGCTACCTTGTGAGGTTATGTTATTGAGTGTTTTCGTGTCAAAGGCACATTCAACCTCTAATTTTATTGGATTGGCATGTTTTAAACATCTTGTGTTATATCTCAAGTTAATCTGTTTTTTTTACATTATTCACCAAATTAAAAGTTTGACACTTGTAATCACATTGAAAAAATTTATTTATCAGGTTTTAACTCATTAAAAGGTAGTAAAAGTAATAAAATTATTAAATGAGATTAATACAAATAAGTTGGAAAAAAAATTAAAATATAGAGCAATAAAAGGGGACAAAAAAGATGAAATTTATGAATGATGTGGAATTGGAAAACCGTACAAGTATAAAAATAGTTTTTCACAAAGTAAAAAAAAAAGAGTTAACATGAAAAAGCTGATGGTGATGGAAAAATATTTTATAAAAAAGCTTTAGTTGTAAAAATGACCAACAATTAAATATTCTGTCAAATAACAGTGGAAAAAAAAAAGTTTTTTTTTCACACACAGTATTCAAAATATTTTTTTCTATAAAAATTGCTGTTTAATTTTTCACCTTATAACGTGCACAAGTTTTCTTCTGCGTTTTCTTTTTCGATCAGACCTGCCTGAAGTTGTCCATTCTCCTTTCAAAACTGTCTTCTCACACCCATCTTGTTTGTGCCAAATACAATTCAAAGGATGGTAAAATGTTTCCACACCTATTATTCGTCGTTCTGAGAAAAAATATAATATTAATAACGATTTTTAAAAAAAATCTTAATTAAAAGTTATTAAAACAAAATTTCAATAATTTTTTAAAGCCAGAATATTTTTTACAATTGTAACAGCTGAGTTGAGAGTGAAAATTATATTCCATGACAATCAAGAGAAAAAACTTATAATCTTTCAGCAAAAAATACGTGAAAGTAAGCAAAAAAAGGAGATATATTGAACCACTATTTCATAATATTTTAGAAAATTCTGTTTTTTCAGTTGATTCAAGCCCTATTTTACATAATAATAAAAAATATTATCATAAACTTTTTTTTTAATAATAAAAATATGTTGGATTTTTTTTCTAAATTTAATTAATAAATAGAAATAAAAACATTTTCTCTATACTTTTGTTTGAGTGATCGATTGAACTAAATTGAAAAAGTAATCGGTGAAATAAATCCAAAGAGCTTTTTTATTAAATTATTTTTGAAAAATGTATTTTAAATAAATCACGTCAAAATTTGTAAAGTTTAATCAAAACTCAGGTATACTTTTAAATACTTGTTTTATCTTTTGCTAAACCTATTTTATAATGGCCCAAATAATTTATCAAATCTACCAGGGATAATAATAAAAAGAAGATTCATCATGCAAATGTTGACATTTTTATTTAATTAACAATTTTTTTCATTCGAAATTATTCACAAAAAAACTTAAAGCAGCTTTTGAGAGAAAAATGTAAGACTCGGAGATTTATAGCTGTTACTAGGACAAACAATTAATTTTCATTTTTAGTGGTTTTTAAAAAAAGTTAGAAATAGTGGTGATGGAATTTTAGAAAATCATTTTAAACAATGGTTCTAAAAACTGGAAAGTCAACTTTTTAAAAATCCACCGACAAATTATTTTCAAATTGCTTTGTTCAGAATAATTCAATATTGACTCATCAAATTATATAAAAAATAATTTCTTTTTATTCGTTAAGGAACTTTACATGTTTTTCAAATTATAGTTTTTTCCTGAGTCAAATAACATCTCATTATGAAAAAAATATTAAAAATAACTTTTTTAACAATATTTTTATTGGTTCTTCAAACTTAAAAATATAAGAGTAATCTAATTCAATAGTTTTAGCAACGTATACATGAATACACGAACAAATAAAAACTTGATTTTTAATAACTTTTTTATATTCATAACTTAAAACGTGACAAAAATTAACTTTTCAATATTAATTTTAAAACTTATAGTTTGAAGCTGAAAAAGCAGAAAATAGTCAAGTGGTTCAAAAGCTTCTTTGTTAAATACCTTTCATCTCTATCGGTTGTTGTATTGTCTTTCAATTTATTTGCTTTTTAAAACAAGGAACGTATTCTATTGATGTTTTCGAAACATTAGATTTATGGTTCTGTTCAATTAGAAGAAAGAATTTCGTTACTGAAAAAGCTGAAAGCGTCTAGGCCTTTTATGTTTATGTTTACTTTTATTTTCTTTTTTATGCCCAACCCACCTACCAAGACAACGCAGCCACATTTTGGCTCGTTCACACGTTGAAGCAAGGTTTTCATAGACAGGAGACCCTCTGCACATGCCCACCTTCACAGGCGCTGGCAGGAATGTCTTGTAGCTGATGCTCGGAGGCGGGCTGTAAAAAGCGCTTATATCACTAGTCTGTGGTGGTTGATTCACAGCGATTATAAATAATAATGATTTTATTTTGGATTGCTACTGTGGTTTGTCTTATAGGAATGTTGCTAGATAGTTATTTTTTAGTTATAGAATTTTTAATAAACATTTATTATTCAACTATCATAGCGCTGAAATTGTATTTTTATTTTATATGATTTCAACACAACTTTTGTTTTAATTATATTTCAACAAAATAAGTTTTTGAACTCAATCATGATGTTTCCTTAGACCTACTTCGTCATGGGTTGATGGTCTGACGTAAGTGACACGAACGAACTTGACTGAAAAGCAACTTTCTACTTTTTCGGAAAAATTTAAACCAGTGTGTATATTGCCTGGCGGAATTGTAAAAGAGCAATTGAGAAGTAAAAATATAAAAAAGAAAGATGGATGAGAAAAAAAGTTAAGAAGTTGAATTATACATGAGTGCAAAGCTGAATGAAAGTAAGTTGGCTGATGAATGCGTGAGAGGAATGGCTGATAAGTGACCTAACGGGTGGCTGAGTCGCTGATAGATGGGTTGAAAAACAAAGTTTTTTAAAAAAATGCAAACAAAAAATTTAAACTTGGAACATGTCAATGTTTGACAAGGTTTGTAAGAAGATAGAAGCAAAATATGAATATAATAGAATATTTTATATGAAAAATAAATTTTGGATCTTTAATTTAATTATTGTTTAAAATAAATGTTATAAAGAAATAGACTTAAATTCATGAAAAATTGTTAGACAAAATACTGTCACTTGAAACTAACTTGGATGTCTTCGATAAATGACTTCTAAGGTTTGGATATTGGTTATTGCTATATGCTGAAAAAAGAATTAAATTTAATTAAAGTTTTTTTTTATGTGTAATTAATTTTCAAAATAAAAAAAATAAGTATTTGTTCTAATTTCCCATTTATAAAACCAAGTTATTAATCAATCTGATGAAAGAATAAAATGATTTGATAGGGGATCAACACTCAAAAAAAAATAAATAATAACTTGTTAAAAGCGATTTAAAAAAGATTGAAAAAAATGATTATTAACATCGTTTTTTATTTTACAAGTATTTTAGTTTTTTTTTTAATTTCAAATTGAAAGACTACTTTTGTAATGATTTATTTTCTTACTTCACTTTTCAGCATTTAAATTAGAAATAATTTCAAATACTTTAAAATTCAACTTATCTTATCTGATAAACTAATCCTTACATTTTATTTCGAAAATTGTAAAAAATATAATTTACAAATCTTAAAAATCTATTGAAAAATCACAGAAATCTATTGAAAAATCACAGAAATCTATTGAAAAATTCCAAAAATAGATTAACAAATCTTGAAAAACTTTTTGAATTGGTTAAAAAAGCTTAAAAACTACCTAACTACAAGAACCAAGTGTTAAAGCAAATCACTCCAACGCCATATGACAACCACTAAAAGACGAAATTCACCCCAAAATGTCGGTCGTAAAACAAAAATAAAAGCAAGATAAACACAATTGTGATTAAAAAAACTTGTTTCCAACAGAATTTTTAAAAAATCTAGAAAATTCAAAGTGAACCGTTATATTAATTAATCAACAAAGAGAAATTAAACTGAAAAAGCTATGTCGTTGCGACAAAATGCGAGTTGTGCATTGAATGCATCAGCCTTGGAGGGTGCAGATTGAACGATTAAGTACGTGGACAATTCAGCCTATGATCTTTCCACCGTAGACGATTCAGTCCAAATTATTTGTATTACATTTAATAAAACTTGTTATACTTTATAAATTAGTGACCCTTCCGATAATTCTTTAGCGATTGTGCTCATTTTAAATCATAGAAGACAAAAACTCGAGCTATTCTGACTCTAAAGCAAACATTACAAGTTAATACTTACAAAATCAAAAGAAAACAAAAGAATCCTATATAAAACAAAAACAAGTAAATATAAATTCATATAGCTCCAACTCAGGTGAATCCACCGAGCACTTCAACATCTTATGGAGAATCCTAAAGACATAATGATTCTCGAAGAGCGAGCCACTTACACTGGTACTCTGAATCCATTCTCGGACTTTGTTCATGGCGGTCGAGAGGGGGCCGTAGCGAGGCGATGAGCGGTTCATTGACCATCGAGCCGGACCTTCGAAGTCTGGTAGAAAATCTTGAGCACCTTTAAAGAGTTGGCATGAAGAAGAAGAATCATTATTAATTTATCAGTATTGTTGGAAAAGTTCACTTGAAAACACAATTTACTTATGATAAAATGAAATTTCTTGAGTTTTTATTTAAAATTAAAAAACAAATAAAAGTTTTTTCCGAAAAGAAATGCCGATGTTTCAAGTGGAAAGTGGGTTCTTAAAGTAAAGGTGAAAAGGATAAAAGGGCTTTGAGACAGATAGCAGAAAATATTCGTTTTCAAACACTTTTTTTTCAATTCTGAAAAGTAAAAGCTAAATAAATTAATACTACTGAGACATTTGCTTTTTAGTGAAAATAGAAATTTCAAAAAAATTATTTTATATGAAGGTATGAAACGCGGTTAAGACATTTTTTATAGCCTTTTGAAACAAGAACAAAGAAACACTAATTGAAAAAGGTTTTCAACCTGAAACATTCATTAAGGCAATCAAGTTACTAGGCAAGCTTGTTGAGTTCATGAGGCTAGTTAATTGAATTTATCCTTCAAATTAAATTGAGGTTGGGATCTTTTTTTCATCCAACTAATCATGTTCAAAGTAGGTTTATATGAATTAAAATGTAATTTTCCGAGCAAATACTTTCTTGTCTAAATAATATCATAAGTTTTTAATTCTGAAAGAATTTATTTTTGTATTTTTAACGCCCACTCATTCATTATGCTTTTCTCCTTATGCACCGAAGCATATACAATCAAACGCATGGAACACTTCACAACGCCCATACAGCACACTTCCATTCAACATTCTTTATTTCTTCTATCATAGTTGGTTTGTAATTATTTGTTCATTTAGTTAAAAAGTTATTTTCATACAATTCTTCTTACTTTTTATGAATTTTGAAAAATTCAATTACTGTTTTCAATTGAAAGCCTCTTTAATAGCAGTAATTTTCGAAAAAATAATGACTTCAAAAAAACTTATGGAATTTTGTAAATTAAAAATGTGATATTTTTCAAAACTTTATACTCCTACATCAAGTTTTAATGTTTTATTTTTCAAGTCAATCCATAAATCGCTGTACTTCAGTGCTTCCGTCTTTGATAGCTCTAAAAAAGTAGCCACGTAACTTTAGTTCTCCATTTTTCATGGCTTTTTAGCGGACTCACGGGTAAAACTAAGTTTAAACTTTGATTTTTTGGTTAATAAATGACTAATTTTTTTTTAATTTCTCACTTTTATAAAACATGACCTTTTTATGAAAATATGTTTCGATGCGTTGTTCGTTTTGTTTAAACTCTCTTGTCATGCATTCTTCATAAAATGGGCACCAAAACATTTGATTGTCAATTCTCTGTCATTTTAATCTACAATATCTTGAGTAATTTAAATGTTTCAAACTTTTAACATAAAAATTATCCTATCATCCAAAATTCATTTCTAGACATAATCTCTAAAAAATTCACGGTTGTTATTTTAAAAATTGATTTTTTGTCAAGATTAAAAAGGTTTTAATGAAATTCCATTTTTATACTTATATAATATTTTTTTAGTCGTTTTTGAAACATAAAAGTAATGCTTAAATAAAGTATAAAACGAAAAAATTTAAATTAACATTTTTCTGTTTTGTCAAAAATAATATATTTTTTCAAATTTTATACTGTTTAAAAAACCTAAAATGAAATAAATTCGGTAAAAATTCAGTTAAAACTGGGGAAAAACAGAGGAAAAGAGAGTATTTTAATTGCTCATTAACGACATCCTATTGCAAGAAGAAAGACAACAAAAAAGTCACTCAAAAAACTAAGAGCAAATACTCAAAAGCGAAAACAAAAGATTTAAGAACTTGCCTATTAACTCGGCTTCCGGGTCTCCATAACGGAAGTAGATTCTCGTTATGTTCAGAACGTGACGAACAAACTCGTCTGCGAAATACGTCTGGTCCGGGTTGATTTCCAAGATGTTCCAATCTTTTTTGGAAAGCTTCAAAGGTACAGTTTCGATTGTCACTATTTTGCCTGTGGTAATTTCATTAAGTCAAGTTTAGAGTTTATATCTTATGAATATATTTTTATTGGCTTAGAAAAACCATTAAAAAAATTTTTTTTTAAACCTTATTAATTTTAAAAAATTACGTATTTTCATTGAATGGGATTTTAAAAAATTATCTGAATTTATACTTGTTGTTTAATAATTAAATCCATTCTTTTCATCAAAACACTAAAAACCCATTTTTCCAAACCAACCAGCCAGCCCGCCAAAAACCCAATAGCCGTTCGCAATTCACATACCTTCAAGCGGGTTATTGACGAGGTAGGCATTAATGGCTGCGTAGGTTTCAGGCAGGTGTTCGTACTCTGGATACTTTCCAGAGGAGTTTAGGCATTTGGGTATTACGTTCATGTAGCCAACTTCGGTCGGAGCCATGCTTTCTAGAGCCATCTTCCGAGTTCCCGTCACATGCACAAACCATAACCTTTGAGGGATAGTTTTGAAACGATTAAGTATTTTGAATCAGAAAGTTTTGTGGCTTGAGATATTTTTGTCATAAATTAATCTCTTTGACAAAAAGATTTCTGGGTGCGGGTTCGTGGCTTGGTTTAAATTCGAATAAATGTTTAAAACATCTATTTTACGTGTATTTTTTTTATCGGATTTTGAAGTTTTTAAAGAAGGATGCTCAAAGGAATGTTTTTGAAAGTCTTTTATTGATGATTTTAAGACGCTTCAAAGTAAATTTTAATTATTATGTTATTGATAACTAGTTTCTAGATTTAAATATTTTTAATAAGCTAGAAAAATGAAATAAAGTTTTTTGAAACTTGAAAATGTCATAGGCCTCTCATTGCAGATAATTTGAGAGTGCTGATAGTCGAGAATGATGCATGATGGAATAACGCCGGAACGAAGCCTGAATGACAACTAAATGATAAAAATGATCGATTAGACTTTTTTGACTAAGGTTTTGAAGTATTTTACTATTTTTTAAAGTTTAAATTATAGGTATTTTCGATTTTTTAACTTATTTTGATAAATTTGGTAAATATCGGTTTTCTTAAGAGAACTTCTCAACTACTAGATACATACCCGTCACTTTAAAAATAGTTTTTTCAAATATAAAATTAGTAATTTTGTTTTTCATTGAGGATGCAAAAATAAAAAAATTTATTAAGAATTTTCATAAGACGGTTAGTATTTCACTTGCAGAGTCTCCAAAAAAATCACAGCTGTTCGCTGAAGATCGAAGTGAGTTGCATTGGAGCTAATTTTGCATCTTATGAACATGCCAGACAGCTATAAGAGTTTGCGTGTAAATGCGGGTTTCGGATTTACGAAGCTTTTGGTAGGAATAACCGTTTTCATAGATCGATTGCGTTCCTCCTTGTCATGAAAAAAAGTCAAAAATGTCAAAAAATTAGTTAAAATTTAAACTTGAATTTAAATATATTATTTTTTATAATGTTTCAATTCAAACGCTTTCGACTTCTATTGAAAAAGTTTTAACATTTAATTTAAACTCTTTGATCTAAAAATAATTCAGTATTTCAAAAAGTTCATTAGGTTTCTAAATAATAATATATCCTATTTTTACTTTTATTACGGAATAAAACAAAAAACATGTTGAAATCGTCATTTTTTTGTTTTTCGCCAACTAAGGGTCTCTGCAGAAATCATCGCCTAATTCGATTTTTCCGGATATACCACAACCTCCATAACCATGACAATTTCTTATTCACCTCAGTCCTTTGATGTAGGCTGCGTGGTGGTTCTTTGGAATGAACATGCACTCATCGCTCACTATATCATCCACTGATACAACCTTGGAGTGATCGGATGTTTAATACAGAATGAAATCAAAAACAATAATAATTTAATTTTTAAATAACTATTAAGAGAAATTTTTTTAAATTTTACAACGAACTTGCATAAAAATAAATTTTAAAATAAGATTGACGATAAAAACATTAAAAAAATATTGAAAAATAATTCATAATAAAAAAAGTTTTTGAACCTTTTTTTCAATAGTTTCACATTTGACGAGGTAGATGTCTAAATTTTCTTGAAGCCATCCGTTGGCCCGTGGAATGAGGGTGCTGTATTGGAAAATATTTTCATTCAGATATTTAATTTAGAATTATTTTTATTATATTTTTTATAATTTTTTCGGAAAAAAATTGCTTCAAAAAAGCTATGCTCTAAATTTAATATAATTTTTTAATATCTTTTTTGTGTATTTTGTATAACTTTTTAATCCTATTAAATAAATTTTTTTTAAATGATTTGTCTTTTTTTTCAAAATTTCCACACTTACATGCTATAAATTTTTCATTAATATTGGAGCGAAATAACGCATTAATCAATTATAATGAGTTAAAAATTTGAATAATAAAATAAGCAAGATCAATTTTTCATTTTTACAGAATGATCAACTTTTCGGATTTTCTAAACTTAGTAGTAGGAAATCATAATAAAAAAATAATATATTTTTCAAATAGAAAATTGAAGCTTTGAAAAGCCTTCAAACAAATCATAAGTTTAGAAACTCTTGTGAATAAATGATGATTTTTTCATTCATCAATGCTACAATGTCATTTTAAAATTTCATTTTTGAAAAATAAATGAAAATATAGAATACAAGTTTCTTCAAACAAATTTTTTTTTAACGGTATTGTTCTAATGTTTTTTAAATTTCAATGAAAAAAAGCAAATGCACTACTAAACGCGTTTGATTTTTTATTGAAATAGAAATTCATATTTTTCAAAACAGTTATTTTCTAAGAAAATTCTTTTTTTCTATTATTACATAAAAAATGTGTTTCACACAAAGAGGATTGAGCGCACTTCACTTGAGGAGCAGGCCAAACGTTTTTACGCGTTCAGATTCGTATCTTGTAACGATCAATTCTTCTCCAACTCATTATTCCTTCAAACATTTTTTTTAGAATAAATGAATCCAACTATTGTTTTTTTTTCTAAAAAATTTATTCTATAACCAACACTACCGCTAAACTCCTCCCAGATGCTAGAAAGCATGATCCCATCAGCTTTGTTCTCAAGAAGCTTCACTGTCTAATGACTGCCCAGAATATTTTTCAAGCAGCATTGTCATGAGAGCAAGTCTTCACAAGAGGAGCGAAGAATGTTTTTTTTACAAAATCAGGTATGTAAGCAAAAAAACTTTGAAGCAGCGCTGGTCTTTTGGAATAGTCTTCTTCATAGAATCTAATTCTCTAGATCGACTGTGACATTTAGTCGTTAAATTTTTTTTTGTAACATAGAACAAACCCGTTTTAATTTATTTTTTTAAAAACAAGTTTAACTGAAAATGTATATTATTTTGATAAAATGCTGAATAGAAACTAGGCAACGTGAGTTTTTCTGTCGTGTTTATGGTAAGGTGAAGATGCTGAATATTGAGAAAGTCAGCAAAGTAAACAAAAGGAAGTGAAAGTATACAAAAAAGATTCGCTAATCCATAATATATACAGAGTAGCTTTAAAGTGTTGTTCGAATCGATGGTTTTATTGATCGATTCATCACATTGGTAGGCCTAATAGTTGAATTGAAGTGTCTGGTTGACTGATGGATAAGTTCATTCATTTAGAAGTTGGTGATTGATAAAATTGAAACCTAGATAATATATAACAAAATCAGATTTTTTGTTGCAGCATACTTTTGTCAAGCTTGTGCGAAAAAAATGAAAATCTCATTTAAGAAAATTAAAAGCTTTCACTGATTATGTTATTGGTACAGTTTATATCAGAAAGTGTTTGCTTTCATTATTGGAAATTTATGTGAGAGCAACAACACTTTCATAGAAGAAATGATCGTAAATACCCTTTATAACAAACATTTTTCCAATGATTACTTTTAAAATAGTGTTTTTTTAACAAGAATTAAAATTTATTGTTCAATCTTGAAAAATCTCAAAGTAATAAAATTTAGTTTTAAATAATCTTATTTCAAACCATTTATTTGGCAGTTTAACCTGAATTCAAAAGAAAAATAGTTTGAATATCCATTTTAAGTTATATGACATTTATTACAATTTTGAAAAGTTTGACATTTTTATTGGTTTGAATAGAAAAATTGATAAAATCAATAATTTTAAACACCCAATTTAAGAAGAAAAAAAGTTTCTAAAAACTGTTTAAAAAACTTTGAAGAAATTTTAAAGATCACAATAAACGTTAACCTGAAGTTTCAAAACCTTTTAAAGTTGGTAAAAAAAACAAAAATATTCTCTTCAACATTCTTCCACATAAATCCGTCACTGATGGAAGCCCGTACATTATTAATATCACTCAAAGCTCTCAGTTACTTCAGGAAAGCGGAAGCACTCTCTATAGGTTTGACATCACGTGTGAGAACCATCAATATTCCCCGAACCTGAAACTTTCTCGATCTATTCATCACACTAGATTTGACTTGCTTGAAGTTAAACATCTCAACTTTTGTTATTTTAAAAAAAAATGGGTTCAATAGAAATGTTAGTTAAAAAATTAATTTTATACCTATATTTGAAAATATGTAAAATATTATTTAGAAATCGGTTTATTTGTAATTATTTGGTTGAAATGCAAAGATGAATAAGCTTACAGAACTGATAACTTATTATTGATAATATTAAGTCTAAACGTCATTAGATTCATAATAGCATGAGTCGCTTGACAATGTCTTGAATTGAAACTTGGATTTTAATTGAACTTTCCAATCACAAAGCCAACGCATCAGTTTTTATTTGAATCTATTTGCATTTATGATGGTTTTTAAAATCAATTAACATCCGTTTCCTACACAAAAGTTGCGTCTTTTATTTTCAATCATTTTGATTGTATTCACTTTCATTTTGATTATTTTTTATTCAGCATTTTGTATTTTCTTTTTTTTAGTGTTTTATGCATTCACCATTAATCTTGTTTTTCTAATAATTTCACATAAAAAAATCTATTTGCCAATTTTATTACACTTTTTCCCATTTATGTGAACGTATACAAGCCCATTTTTGTTTTTCTTCACAAAGGCTAATGTAAAACTCGATGACAAAACAGCAGCTATAAAAGTAATTAATGCATGAATATAATTCATGTTTGAATTTTTTTTATCGGTACTTTCAATAAATATACATTCCAAGAAAAGCTCGAAAATTGTCGTCTAACATTTCCATGGGAACAATCAATAAAGTAGGTATGCCTCGTGAATTTGTCATTCGAAATGTCTTGTTCCAACCCTCTTTACACTCCTTCTTGAGTTTTTACTTTTTGATGGCAAATTCTTGTTTTCCCTTAAAGCCATGGCATGTAAGGCTCAGTTGATTAATTACGCTTTTTCAGTATATCGATCGTATGCCGACCCGAATGAATTTGCTTTAGCACAAAAACTGTGTTTATTTGTTTATAATTAAATTTGATTAATTTCTTTAATGATTAAATGTTAAAAATATAGTTTTCTCAACATTTTCACTAACTTAAATAAGCCGTTAATTTGACTGAAACCTATTATAACTTCAACCATCTTTCAAATGTAAATTTTATTAGTTACCATACTCATCTATTTATATCAGAGTAGTAATTGATGGTTTAAATCCAAAAGTTAGTATTTATTTTGTTAGTTTTTATGTAAATTAATTTATTTATAATTTTTTCTTTTAAAAAAAGTATTAAACAAAAGATTAATTGCTGTTTTTTTTTTTTTGGTCATGCAAAAGTGTGCTCAGACGTTACACATGTTACAAGGCATCACTTTGGCAATCAAACTCTTAGAGGTGCGCCACTGCAGTAACGAAAATGGATCTTCAGTGTTTTATAATTATTTCAAAAACAATTTTTTTTATCCAATTAAAGTAGAAAACTTCATCATAAGGAATAATTACAGTGATATTTTTTGGTCTACCCGCCGTTATTGGGTAATTAAAGTCAACTTTTTATTTTCAAAAAAAATATCTTAAAAATTCTGTGTCATTTAATAAAAAAAATTTATAAAATAATTGTAAAAACCAATTAAGTAGTTAAGAAAATTCAAAAACAGAAAAATAATTCTCAGACATGAAACCATCAATATCCTTAAAGCTTTAAATTAATGATTTTGGCTGCTTTGATCCTTTTTATTGATTAACATTAAAACGCAATTTTTCAATTTTTTAACCATCTCAACCTAAATCTAAATCATTCTATAAAATTAATAAATCTTCATTTTTTTCACAGGTATTTGTAAACTTTGAAAAACAAGTAAATTATGTTTATTTAATGCTAATAATGCAATATTTTCTGCATGTGCCAAAAGACTAATCGAATACACACTCACTCAAAAGTGTCGAAAGTGGCTTGGTGGATTGGCACGTTTCCTCGGCTGGTGCATGAGGGCCAAAAGTCTTCATGGCACAACTTGGCTCCTTTCGGGGCCCTTGCTGCGCCAATGCGGGCTTTGAAGCCAGGAGAAGAAGGAGATCCGTGAGACTCGGGACTTTGTGAAATGTGGGTTTCGACGATTTGATAGCGATTGTCGACCGGTAGTTTCTTGTGGAAGGCTTTTCTCCTTAGTGTTGAAGCTACAATTCCAGCCATGAGAAGGCAGCTGGTCTAAGCCACTCATCTCTTCATCGTCTGCGAGGATAATTAGGATGAGAGTAATTTAAAAAAAGCGTTTTAGAAATGCTAAGGAAGTTAGATTCTTGAATCGTATATAGATCATGATTTTGAAATTGCAAAAATAAATACTGCGAGCAGTTTGTGCTAAGAAGTTTTTAAATCAAAATTATAAATTTTTGTTTGAAGTTTTTTTTATTCCATTATTATCATGATAAAAAAACTCATACAAAATGGTTTTATTTTCAAAGATGTGCAAGGCATCAAATTCAGAAACGTTCAATTTCTCCTTTTCTTGCTCTGTCATCGCAGCTTGAGTGTGTATAGAAAGTACGAGCATTTAAGGATTCGCGAAAAAGACATAATGCTACGTAATTATTCTTTTGTTCCAGAATGATGCAGTATGTCGTGATGAATTGTTAAACTGCATTGGTTCTCTGATTTTATATATATTTAATGATTTAAAAAAAACTTATTTATTATGAAGATAATGTGTTATATGTATTTTTAAACATTTTAGTATTAATTCATTTATTAATAATGTTCTTAATTTTGTATTTAGTAAACAAAATAAATAATATATTGTAGGTTTACATGATTTATAATCAAATAATTGTCCACAATATTTCTCCAAAAGATCTTTTTGTGATATATTAAATCTTTCAATATATGATGACAAAACAAAGTATATTTTTCGCTTCAAAAAAATCTTTAATCCTACATATTTCACATTGTCATCTTTTTAAGACTTTACATTTTTTAAAGTATTTTTTCGGATACTCTTGAAGCTCACAATGCATTTTCTAGTCATTTTATCTTTTAATACTTTTATCTCAATTTTTTCCACCGTTTTAAAATCCTCATCGTAAAAATAAGAGCAACCTGAGTGGGTTTTAAAGATGAAGATTTAACATAATTTTGCAATTTATTTTAAATTGAAACACCCTTTAAAAATGATTATGTATAATCACATTTCATTTGGCTCAATATGCCTAAGCTGATATGAAGTGATAGAAAGGTATAAACATCATTTATCATATCGGTATAATTTATATTGAACCGACTTTATGGCAAACGAATTCAAATCGTAGAGAACCGAAGATGCTGACAAATAAGAATTTGATGAGGCTTTATCTTTCGAATCCATAATTTCTTTAAAAATAAATTCAAACAATTAAAATTATAGATTAACCCTTTCAACAAATAGTTATGACTTCAATATAAAAAGCTAGTTGTGTTAACAAATTTTTTAAAACTAAAATATATGAATGTGGAATGCATTTACATCAAAATGAGTTGACAAAATAAGGGTTTTCTTGGCTGATAAGAAAAAACTTCTTTCGTCTTGCAAATATACATTTTTGAAAATCTTTTCACATTTTTTAGAAAACCAAAAAAATATCTTTTATATCTTTAAGAATTTATTTTTTGATAAGAAACTAAAAAAAGACATTTCAATGTTTTTATTGATTAATTTTATAATGAAAATGTTTACTTTTATTTTTATTTGTTAAATAAAATGCAAACATTCAAATATTTATGAGTGACTAACATATTTTCTATTTATATTTCACAAAATACTCTATTTCAAAATCTCGTAAACCAAATTAGCAATGGTTCTGTAAACAAAAATAATTTACTACGAAATAATGAATTTTACAAAAATTATAATTAACAATTTTGAAATGATATTTCTATTAACTAATAATTCACTGTTGGTCTCACGGATCGACTAAAAAGTTTTCGTTGTCAGTCTTTCTGCTTTGTTTCCGGTAAGACCCATGGGCTTCAAAGCTGGAACTTTGCAATTTCATCCGTTCACTTCTATATATCCATTCTAAATTGTGACAAATTATGCCAATAACTCACAAATCTTAGCATTTTAAAAGGAAGCAGCAAACAAATTTGTCATATTTAACGACGGAAATGTCGAAATAACTAATGAAGCAATTAATAAAATGTGTAGGAAGGTTTAATTATTAAACTTTAATACACTGAAGAGGATGCAGTCACACCATGTGCATTTGAAGAGCTAGCAGATGCTTAAATCAAGCCTTAATAGAATAAAGAATGATTAAGAAATGAATAAAAAAGAAAAGAAATCTCGACAGCAAAAATGTGATAAATAGTAGGCTTGTTTTAGGGGGTTATTAAGAAGAAATAATGACTACAAGGCTAATAAAGAAAAAGCATTAATCGTTTGAATTCATAACTTCTTGTTAAATATATTTTCACAAGTTTTTATTAAATTTATTTTCAAAAAATTTTTGGATATAAAAAATTAAAAGTATGTTTTTTTCATTTATGTAAAGTCTTTTGAGCGGATGAAACTACCTATTTTGAAGGCACTCAATATTTCTTCATATAAAAAGTAACAATACCATTAACTTTGAAAAGTAAAAACTGTAAAGTGAAAATTAGTTTATTGAAAAATTGCTGATAAGAACATATGAAAAATCAATGCACAAAGCAATTAAGAAGATTATTTTTCGTACATAAAAGACTTGAAAAATAATAGTTTCCGGCTCTATAATCTAATTTTCAATTAGCATCTAATGCCGCCAATATAGTTTCTAAATTAATTTAATAAGCATCAAATAATTCATTTATTTTTTGAAAAGTATTTCATAGAAAAATATTTAAAATCCTTAAAGCTAAAACAGTTTTTTGATTTAAAAAAAAAGTAAACTTTTCTGAAAAATAAAAGTTTTAAAAAATCTTTAAATTAAAAATAAAGCGATTTTCTTTTTTTTCTCATTTTTAGATTTTGAATATTTGAAAATGTATATTTTAATTTTTTTTTTTTTTGCTTATTTGAAACCATTCTTTATAGTAAAAAAACATGAAATTGAAATCTAAACAACTATATAATTTGATTTGTCTAAAATAGAATATTTAATTTTGAGTTTAGATCTGGAAATGTTCGATTGTAATTATTTATCTATTTGAGACAACTTTGAATAGATTCGATCTCTTCATGTATAATAGCCTCAATGGCTAGAGGCGTTTTGGAATGTACAGATTTTTCATGAAAGGGTAAATTAAGTTTAAAAAAGGTTTTTGAGAAATATATTTAATACAAAAATCTCATTAGATTAGCCGTAAAGAAGAGTGAAGGCTAGTGGTATTTGAAGAATTGCCTGGTGGATGCATGAGCGGGCACTAAATGGAATGTATAACTGAATTTATTTTACTTCTGTGTGTTTTTACTAGATTAAACATCTCGTGTAAATGATTTATTAACAGATAAAATACTGTTTAACAAGATTTTGTGCACGTTTTCTGCGCAGATTTTCCCTTTAACCTTTGTTTTTATTTATTTGTTTAACCTTTGTGCAATAAGTTAGAAAGCATTGACTATATAAAATACTTTTATTAATAACTTAATTTTTTTAATCTGAAACTTTGCTGAATAAACTTGAATTTATTACTTTTATAAAGTATATTTGCGCCCTTTAATTTCAAAATGCGACTATTTTACTTTATATGTTTGTAAATTGCACTTTAAAGACATTTGTTAAAACTATTACTTTTGAACACACTGTGTGTTTAATACGAATTTTATCTCTCACATTCCTCAAAAGCTCTTTTCGGATTGAAAGCATTTTTAGCAAGATTTGTAATTAAACTCTACCATATATAAAAGGCATTCAGAAGGTAGCTAGGATCTTTATGCCTTAGATTCTGGATCGATTTCTCTGAGATGTGGATGTGCGTCACTGATTTTTATGAGAAAACTTTTATAAAAAAATTTTTTGAATTTTGTTAAGAAATTTAAATATATTGTTAAAAATTTCAAATTTATATTTAAACATTTTTAAATTTGTATGTTTGTTAATTTCTATAAATCCTCAAAATACATTTAAATTAATTACATTTTAAAACAAAAAAAATTATTATCTATTTAAAAGCTTAAGTAACAATTAAAAAATAAAATATGAAATAATTTTCAAGAATAAATGCGCTGAATACATATTTTCACTCCAATACACCGTTGTAATCCTTACATGTCCCAAGGGATATATGAATTTTGTAGGGATGATTGTGATGACATTTTGGTGCTGATATGGATGACGGGGACATAGTTAAGGATGAAACAAGATTTTTTTTAAATATAGTGTGTTGAGGATAGTTTCAATGGTTTGGTGATCTTTTTGAAACATAATTTAATAAGCTAGTGATTTTTTTTCGAGCATAATAGTAATAGGTTTCAAATGACAGTTATAAAACTTGCAATATAAAAATAATAGCGATTGAACAATAAAAAGTTAAACAAGATTAGAGTAGATTTAACAAAAAACAAGTGAAAAATAGGCCAACAAATATTGATTTTCATGATCATAAAAGGAAGAACAAAAAGATAGCGGATTAGTAAAAGTGAATCTTTTTAATAGTATTATCAATTTGAGATTTTGGCAATGGGCATAGTAGCAATCTTTCATGAATAATATGATTTCTAGGGTAAAGAAATAATCTTGAGTTAATAAGGGAAGAAAACATTAGATATGAAGCAGTGAGTAGTGTTAAAAATAGTTGATTTTTAAAGAATGAAGATAGGGGGAATAACAGAATGCCATTGATCATGAGGGTTAATAGTGGCGAAAATATCCTTTGATGATAATAGAAATATTGTGTCAATGCAAATAATTCAAAAGTAAGAAGCTGAAAAAATCGATAAATAAAAAAAAAGATATGATAAATGACATTTTTTAAAAATAAAAAATTCCATTAAAAAAATAAAAATAAAGTTATTAATTAATAAATTATTAATCTTTCCTTACAGAAGTAAACAAAAGTCAATATTTTAAATGGTAAATGAGACTAAAAGAGACCATTTTAAAGACTTTCTTCGACGGCAGAGAACTCTGTATCTCGCTGTTTTATGGAACTTTTCAGCGCCTCTATCGATTTGGAAAACGACATTTTGATGAATTTGAAAAATAAACTACAAAAACTGTTTCAAAAACTTTAGAATATTTCACGATCTTTTCTCATTGCTATAGTTTAAAGTCTTAAAATCAAAACATCACAAAGTTTTGCCATTTTTTCTATTATTTTTTTACGAAAATAAATCTAGTAAAAGTGAGAAAAAAAATGTTATCGTAATAAAAACGGAAAAAATGTGTACTAGTACAAACATGTTATCAATAATTTAAAGAGCACTGAAAAATCCAAAGTAAAGGAACATGTATTATAGTTATCAAAAAAGTTAATACCTAAAAATGTATTTTTAGAAAATCATTCTATTTTGATTTGATTTTTTTATAAATAAAAAATTTAAAAAAAAGATTAGTACTTACTATAAGTTAGAATTACTTAACTTTCTTATATATAAAAAACTTTTTTAAACTAAAATAAAACTTTAAATTCAACTGTTATTAAAGATATAGCAGGATTTACATACTATGAAGAAGGTAATAATTAAGAAATGTTAGTTTTTTTACATTTAACAAATTTATATATCGAAAGGTAATAATTCTGTTACTATGAAAAATGTTGTTTTCTTTAGGCATGTGCCACATATAAAAACGATATTCTGCTCGACTCTGAACAAGGGGTTTAATTGAGAAGCTGTTTATTTAAAGTTCTTTTTTTAATAAAAAAAATTAATGAATGACATTAGACAACCTTGAAGCAACTTAATTATGCAATGAGTGAGTGATGACTACTTGATTGTGGATTACAACATTTTTAGAAGAAAAACTATTGAAAAAAATATATATAATAAAATTAAATTTATAAAAAAAATGACTCTTTGAATTAAACTTAATGTGAGTAAAGTTTTAAATTTATATAAATAAAAGCATTATGTAAATGAAGTTAGATAAAAATTAAAAAATTAAAATTTTAAAATTTATTTGAAATTTTAAGAGAACAACAAACCTAAAAGACAAAAAAATAATCCAAAATTTGTATAAAAAAAAACTAACTTCTAAAATCAAAATTTTTCCATGTTTAAACTTGAATTTAAATAATAACTCCTATTCAGTCTCTTTGGTTTTTTCACAGTCATCTTCTCGTTCTTCTTACCAATATGCACTCTCTGGGTTGTACGCCTCTCTTCCTTGTGTACGCTTGCTACTATTATATATGTCTGCTTGTGTGTGCCTTTGTATGTCTCTGTACTCTCAACTTTATCTCTAATCTTAAAGTCTATACATTTGCATACATCCCATATATTTGTATTTAGATGCATCATTCTCTATTTAAACTCATTATTCAATAAAGCCTTTTGTATAACTAATTCTTTATGTAAACAATATGGTGGAAAAGCAAAACTTGAGAATTTTCAAATGAATCTAATTGATAAAACAAATAATAAATAAAGGAAAAATTTTGTAATTAGTAAAATATTTCTTATTCACACCGACCAAAGAATAAATAAATTGAAAATTAATAAATGAATTAACTGAAAAATTAAATTTAAAAAAAATGAATGAAATTAACTTAAGTTTTTTTCCTCTACACTTTTATTCTTTTATTTAGAATTTTAGCTAAATTATTTTATTGTTACAAATTAATCATTCAAGTATATGTATCAAAACTATTTTTTAAATATATAAGCGATAAGAATTCTCAAAATTAGGTCTTCTAATTTCTTCTAATTCTTTTTATTTCGACTTGCTTTTAAAATTTCTCAGTCAGCTTCTCGGCTACCATGCATCTCTTTGTCATCCAAGCCTCCTAAAACAAACTCTTGTATTTGCAAAAAGATTTATGAAATATAAATATTTGGGAAAGTATGTATGTTTATTCAAAATTTTATTTAAATTATTCTATTTATTTTGATAAATTAAGATATATAATTCAAAAACAAACTTTTTGTTGGTTGAACAAACTTCTAGTTCCAAAGTTTAAAACTTCATACGTGTTTTATCGATAAAATCGAGGTTAGTTTGTTTGTAATTTCATAAACAATTTGTTTGTTTCTAAGAATTTTATTGGAAAATAATTGTTTAAATAATGAATAGTCAAGAACAATACTTGAGTGTCTATAACAAAGAGTATAGGTCGATGGGGACTACAATTTAAGAGAAAATCAAATGGTAGATTCTAAAACGAATTTATTCATTTTGAAATAGTAGAAAAATTATTTCATATACGAAATAAATATATGCTTTAAATAAACATATTTAAATAAGTAAAGCTTTAAATGTTCTCTTTGAATTAACGGTCTAAAATTAATGTTTGTTGATTGTTTTTTTTATATATTTTTAAATTGATATATATATACCTTATTATATTGGTAGTGGTCTGATAACCGTTTTATTTAACAAATTTATTTGAAGAGCGCTTTTGTTGACTTAGTGAAGGGCGCTATACAAATCATTAGTGATTGATTGATTGAACGTCTTTTTGATGTTTTATAACATCAATCTAAAAAGAAATCAGACTTTTTTGGCTACTGACAATTAAATCGAAATTAATAAACTAGTTTATGATGAAAAAAAGATAGGCATTCTCTATTTGATGTGGAAGAGTGTTTTTGTTTCTTAGAATCATTTCAAATTTTTCAAGATCGAAAAAAAACATTTGCTGAAAACCCGATTAATATGAAAACAGTCAAAGTAAAAGTTTTTATTTAATATTATGCTTCAAATTTGCATCTTCATGTTAAGAGAAAACAACGCAAGGTGTTCTACGAGTCTCTAGTGATGACATAAGGAAATAATTTTTTGATGCTGTTTATTTTTATATTTTAAAATAAGTTTTGAAAAAATTTAGATTATAATTTATACTTTCGGTTTCATTATTGCAAATGAACTAGTTTAGTTACATTTTTTATTAAAGCTAACTTTTTTTTTCAAAATCTTAGTACAGTTGTTTCAAATAATAAGACTTTCAAAAATAAAACCATATATCAAATTTTAAAAAATCAATTTAGACGGTTGTTCAGAGATTAAAAATTTGCCGTTTCAGAATGTGAAACGTCTGTTTCATGGCATGACTTTATCCGTTAGGACTAGGAATTTATCGTTCATGGCTTTCAAAAAGTATAATAACCCTATAAAACCACCCGTAAAGTGGTCCTTAATATAAATGATGACAATAATGAAGGTAATAACAGAAGATCTATCTCAGCTATATCGTCGTAGCACTTACTGAAACAATCTTTTGTAAACCAGTTTGAAGCTGTGAAAAATGTATTTTGTAAATTAAATTTTAATGGAAAGTATTCCATTGATTTTTCAGAAAAGCTGTTTATATTAATCTTTCAGAAAGTTTTATTTAAAAATTGATTGATAATAAAACAGACATTAAACCGTTCTGCTTTTGAAACCTTCATCGTTTTTATGGCCACACTCCATTCACCTCTTTTTTTCAAATTCTATTAGTTGAATATTTTTTCCAAATTTTTTTTTCAACGGTATAAAAGTCTATTTTCATAATAATATTATAATTGTAGAAAGAAAAATAGATTAAGTTTTGTTTGAAGATACCAAGAAAATGAGCAAATTAATATCACGAAATTAAAAATATGTTATAGAAAAAGTCGTAAAAAGACAAGTTCAGGCAGGCATATGCATAATAATCAAAACAAAAAATGTAATTGTTTTAGATCTACATATGCAGTCTTTCCAATTATTACCCGCTTTAATACACATACAAGCAATTATTCAGTACTTTACAAACCTTTCTATTAAAAACACTGAAATTAGATAAATAGTTATCGAAAGAGTTTCATTGAAACTCATTCCAAATAGTCGAAATAAATTCTTTTGAAATGCTCAGTCGTGACTTTCTTTTCCATCGTTAATCGATTCTTCACCTGAGCCCTGAAGTCTTCTGAATCTCCAGAGCTTTCTTCGATTACGTTTGACAGGACAAAAGGGTCACACAAAACTTCGATGCAGTTGTATCTCTTTTCTGGTTTGAGTTCTATCAGCTTCTTTATGAGTTCTTTAGAAGCTAGAAAATTTGATTTGGAGGAATTTTATTAATAAATAAGTATACCATCAGTACTGAGTATTTTTGATAACTCAACATATTTCTGTTACTAACTTAATCTAAAACATTTTTTAAATATGTAAAATAAAAAAATATTTCAATTAAAATTAAGCTACGAGAAGTCTATGAGAAGTTTCATAAATAATTCATCACAAATCAAAGCAAACTCACCGTCCGAGGCTTCGTTCCAGTATGGGGGTGTGAACTCAAAGACCCCAGTCTGAATGGCTTTGAAAAGACTCGGATGGTCGTTTTCGTCACCACGAAATGGGGGAAAGCCACACAGCAAGATGTAGAGTATGACGCCCAGTGCCCACAAGTCGATCTCTATGCCATAGCCTTTGAGTGGTGCAAATTAAAAATTTTCAGAGTTTTAGAGTGAGAAGAATAATGTTCATTTAGTTGAAATAAATCGAATTAATTCAAAAATAAGATATTTTTTCTTATAAAACAAACTAAGAACAGTTTTAAAACTCTTAAATGGCATAGTTTCAGTATTTTTTAACGTTTTATTTCTCACCATTTCCATTGATAATTTCCGGAGCGACGTACGTTGGGGTGCCACAAATATCAAACATCAAATCGTCCGTCACGATCTTCGCCAAGCCGAAGTCAGCAAGCTTCAAGAGCAGTGTTCCGTCAGACTTGTAGTGGACCTGGTCGGAAAGAAAGCAGAAGGATAAATAGTTATTTTGGAATATATTTGGAGCTTACATTTAGACCTTTCTACATTCCTTGTTTTTTGTGATTTTTTGGGAGTATTTACTATTTAATTAAGTTTTAAACTTTTCTCAAATACTTCGAATACTTCATAAATGGAAATAATTACATTCATTGTTCAATTTTATTATACAAAATATCTTTAAAACACGAGTTATAAAAATGAAAATGCATTATTACAATATCAATACATGATTTATCCATCAATCTTATCGAAATAGATCGTAGTAGATCCTATAATCAGAAAATTAAAATCTATAAAACATATTAGCATTTGTATGTGCTTTTAAAAACAAATTTAAAATTTATTATTTGAAACTTAAAACAATCATAAATAAAAAAAATTGTAAAAGGGCCTATTTTAATCATAAAATAAAAACATTCATTCAATTTCATATGTGTCTCACCAAAACATTCTCTGGTTTGAGGTCTCGATGGACGATACACCTGTTGTGGAGATAGTTGATGGCGTTTGCCAGATCGTGAATCATCAGAGCTGCGAGTCGTTCTTCGAAGCGGGTGTGCTTCGAGATGAGATCGAACAAGTCTCCACCCTTTGAAGCATGGAGTTTTGGTATAAGGGATGCACACTATTTATCATGGAATGAACGATTTGGGTTTTTCTGAATATGTAGATAAACAAATAATAATGAAAAAAATATTTTAAATTTACAATAAAGTTGAGTTATAAATTTTTTTGGAGCTAGTTAAGCCTCTAAAAAATAAATTTATATATATATTTAAGATACATCTATTTTATGTCTCTTGTGCAGGATTGAAAAAGTTAATCATCAATTATATTTCCTAAAAAATTTTTAAAAACACTGTTATGAAAGATAAAATTCTAAGTTTTCGATTATTCTGGTTTAGATTATTTTAAAAATACAAACAATTTTTTCAAAATGTAAACATTTTGATTCTATTTAATGAGTATTTTATTCCTTTTATAAAAACGAAGCCCGTTAAAAATAAAAAAATTCTATTGATATATCTCTGATTTATAAATTTTATGATTATTTTTACTTTTTAGCGCATAGTTACAAATTTTCCAAATACTATTTTTGCATGAAAAAACCTAAAATATATTTATTAGGGATAATTAATTTTAATTATTAATGATACAAATTCCTGATCTGTAACATGATGATTACGATGATGAAGTAATTTAGAGTGCATTCCGTGTTATCAATCATAAAAACATTTTTGCGCTTCGAGTTTTGTAAATTATTTGGCGCCATGACGGTAGTCAAGACAACGTTCATGCATCATTTTCAATAATTAATGTTTATTTGGCGGCTAGCTTGGTAATTTGATTGAGTGCCGGAGCAAACGGCTTTTTGCTTGTATCGACGTTCTCGTTGTGACAGAAGGGTTGTATTTGTATGTTTATGGAGCTACTTTGAGGCAATAAAGTAGAAAAATTTTGTATAGAGTAATTGAATAGAATCCAACAAGTTTTTCTTAGTTGTCAAGAAAAATCTAACCGTTATGAACTCCATGATGAGGTATATTTCTCCTGCAGTTTCAAACTCTTCGTACAACTTGACTATGTTTTCGTGGTCACACATTTTCATCAAGAAAATCTCGTTCTCCAGCATTTCCGCCTTGGCGTTTGACTTGTGGATTATCTTCACAGCCACGTCTAACCCACAATCTTTTCTGTTATGATTATGAAAATATATGTTAGTTATTAATTGTGCTGTAAATTAATTTTCAATTTTTTATATGTTTCAATACTTTTTCTAAATTAGATTTTACCTCAATGCTTTTTTCACTAATGCAAAATTTCCATCGCCTAGAACTTCCTGGAAACAAATGAGGTTTTTAAGTATTTATTCAACATTATGTGAAATTTAATAAATAATTAATAAAAATAATATTGAACCAACTAAATTAAGTAAATTTAATAGTTGTTTAAATCAATGTTTTATACTTGAATAACATAGCTTTGTAAATTTATATCGATACTCTTAATTTTCTCAAGTTTTCAATTATATAAAGTAAGGAACTCGAGTACCAGAACATTAAACTTTTCTTCGATTCTATGGAGACCTGACACCTGTCTTTCCTTCTTCTCTTTGTAGATCGTCATTTTCTCATGTCTTTCTCGGCGTATTTGAGCTGAGTTTGTTTTCGCATCAAGAGAGCTGAAAGTGTGATGGTCAACAAAATAAAAATGTGTACTTTTAAATTTTTTAGATGAGTTAATAAAATTTTTTGTCATGAAAAATAACTTTTAATTTATTAAAATGCCACTATTGTATTTATTGATATCTTGTCAAACGTAGTAACAACTTATAAGTGTTTATTATGAGAGTGGTCAGAATAGCGAGTAATCGGCACTAAAAGATTTTTGCTCTAAGGATATTTTAAATTAAATTCAGAGGCAATTTTATAAATTAAACGTCTTTACCATCCTATTAATATATAAAAAATACTAAATATTAGATATAATCTTTTTTAATTCTTTATTTACTTTGCCCATACGAATGAATATTTTATGTAAATTGTGATCTACCTTTTAATATTGTTTTTCTCTTTTTCATCCGAGTCTGAGGGGGCTTTGTCATCAACTATTTTTTTCGAAGGTTCTTTTTTGCTGAATTGTTTGTTGTGCTTTGCGTGTTGAGATAGCTTTTTCACGTTATAGTTTTTCTTTATCAGCAGGCTTCCTCTGGCTACTCCTTCTTTAATTTCTAAAAACTTTTGTTTTTCTAATCTTTTCAACTCATCATCCGAGTTAGAATCTATTGAATCTTTTATAAGATTTTTTGAATTTTTATACGAAAATAAATCTTCTAAAGAAATAATCATTGTTTTTACCCTATCAGTTTTAGTCAAATCTTTCAATGTATTTTCTTTTTTTAATGTTTCTTTTTGAAGGATTAAATTAATTTTTTTATAAACTTTTGTTTTGTTGGCTTCTGTTTGGTCAATATTTTGATTGAAATTTGTTAGAGAATTTTTATTAATTATTTTTTTCACTATGCCTTTTTGAGGATCCATAGGTGCATTCTGCTTATTGACCCTATTATCGACTTTCTTCTCGTTATTGTTTTTTTCGTTCTCCCAATACTCATCATTGGAAGCGTTATTCTCAACATCTGATTTATTGTAGCTCTTCTTTGTTCCCGCCTCTTTATACTCCCTACTCACGGATTTCCTGGATTTTGTACTCACCTTAGAATACTTTGCACGCCTCGAAAAACTATTCCGACCAAGGCTCTCGATCGCAAGGTGACTCTTTTTCTTTTCGAGAGACTTGATGATACTTTTACTGAACTTTTCGTTTAGCAAGTTTTTATCAGAATTGTTATTAGTGGTAGTTTTCTCGTGTGTTTGGTTTTGTTTGTTTATTAGCTTAGATGGAGAATCACTGCGTTTTGAAAATGTTTGTTCAAGTCGATCTTCCTCACCTTTTCCTTGGTTTATGCTAAGTTGGTTTTTGATTTCATTGTTGTCAATAAATGATTTTTTAGTTTTATTTGAAATAAAATTTGAATTATTTTTCGTAGATAACGTTTTCTTTGATCTCAGCGGAGAAGTATCAGTCGAAAGTTCCAAATCGCTGAATGTTGAAAAGACATCTTGCATTGAATTAACTTGTTTTCCGTTTGTAGTTGAGAGTTTGAGGCGGTTAAGCGAGAAAGATGATGAAATGTTTAAAGCCAAGCATGCTCTTTTTATAAATGAAGAAAAAGTCTGATTCTTTGAACAGATGAGGACAGTGGAGTGGTGCGCAGATTCAGTTGAAATGTTTGCCTTCACGTTCTTTATTGGCCCATTCCTGGCCGTTCTCAATGTTGAATATTGTGTGCTATTATTAGGAGTAGATGTATTTTTGTTTTCTTTATTTTCTTCAGAATAATTTTTGCCTCTCTTATTAATTAGATTTTGATCTTTTTCTTTCGAAATAGTTACATCAACATCTTTTATGTTTACAGTTTTCTCTTTTTTGAAAGAGATTTTTATCGATTTTATAGTTTTGTTACGAGTGAAGGATTTTCTATTTGATGTTTTAATGGAATTTGATGGGGAAGAAGAGAAATCCGAAGATTGTTTAGAGCGATAGAGATAGTTGTGAACTCTTTTGGAGGCTTAAAAAAGGTTTTATATTGGAAATAATGTTTTTAAATAACTATAAAAATGTATTCATTGTGTTTTTTGAAGTAATAACGAAATAGGATTAACTTTACTAATTTTTTTGTTTTTATTTATTCAATGGATAGAACTTCATGAGCTTTTATCTGTCTTTTAATGCCAAACTAATTTTAAAAGTTATCAAAATGCTTTAAAAACATACCAAGATTCCAGACAGTTTCGAAGTCAAATCCGTAGTTGAGAGGTTTGAAAGCTTCATAGCCGGCACAGACATAGTTCCTTCCCTCTTCAATCTCCTCCAACGCCCTCACCCGTCTTCCAGTGGATGGCGTGAATATCTTTCTGACTCCATAGTTGAGTCTCGAGTCGTTAGAGAAGCTAGACGTGAGTTCCGAGAGAAGATCGCCGAAGCTGCGATATTTGAAAGGTTTGATGCGCACCAGTTTGACCTTCGTGTGCTCGTCGCCATTGCAGAAGACGTACAGCTTTTTTGGTTTGTTCGAGCTTTTGCTTTCAAACGAAGTCATCAAGCCTTCTTTTAGTTCTAAGTATATTACTGCAAAATCTCAGAATATCAATAATTAAATCTGAAATGATTTAAATTTCATTAATTTTTTAAGAAATTGATCAACCGTTAAAAGGCGGGTTTCTTAATTGTATTTTCAGTTCTCAAACATAGGTATACCGTTACAATTAATAAATGTCAGTTTTGTATAGCGCCCGGGCACGCAACTGAAGCGAATATTTCGTTTTAGTTACTTGGAACAGATGTTGTTGGTAAATATATTGTATTATTAATGTTTATAATTTAATAAATTATAGATTTTTTAATTTAACTCTATTACTATACGTTTTAAACTTTAACAACTTTATTTTTTCCAATTATCTTTCTTATACTGAGCAATGTTCTTTTATATACGTTTAAAACTCAAACACTGATCAATGTAGTAGAAACCTTGACAATCATTCTGCCATAATGAGATTTTTCTATTTACACAGACCTTTCTTTCGAAATACTTGTCACTAACGTAAACTTCCAAATAAAGGTAGAATGGCGATACGGATGTATATGAATACTTGAGGGTATATATTAGATATAAATATATGAGTATATGATATGAGAATAAAAATATATGAATGCAAATAGATATAGTCAAATCAAAAATACTACCTTAAAATACAAAAATATTTGTTTATAGGCAAAATAAGAAAAAAATTAAAAGATATATAACGATTATTTAGTATCCTTTGATAAATGAATTGAAACATAAAGATGTTTGTCCAATAAAAAAGTCAGTAAATATAACTTTCATAAACATATAGCTACTTTTGCGATTATAAACATTGTTCCTATTTTGTTTTGTAAATTATTTTCAAAAAATTCGCACAAAAAATAAGTTATATATTTTTTCTTTCAGTCGAAAGTCGAAAGAATTGAAATACTTCGAAGTTTCCATTGTTGGTCGAATAAAAAAGTAGATTGATGTCCTTTATTTTAAAATTCAACAAAAAATTTTATAAAGGATTTTTAAATCAATGAAAATTTATGTTTTAAAAACAAAATCTTAGTGCATTTATGCTAAAAAGCTTGAATTAATTCGGGAAAAAGACATAGTCTCATAGCTATATAAAAAGTGTCAGGCACTCGGGACCGTTAAAGTTGAAAAGTATGTCCAATAATTTATTAATTTTGCAAATCGAAAAACGCAATCAATTGGATACTTTGGTTGTTTGAGCTTCTCAGTAGTTTACTGAGAGCCTCGATTGTGATACGGAGTCCATTCCTCGGTTTGAAACTCTCAGATGGTTGTTTCTGTAAGAATTCAAATTTGAATTTATAGTTAAAATATTTATTTTTTTATAAATCGAAATATTAACAATATTTTTAATCAAACTCTTGAACGTTTCACTACCATCAAAAAGATTTATTTTCATTATCATTATTATATTAATCGTCAGCATCGGCATCTTCATCGCCACCATCTCACTTGTGACTAGAAGAGGGTGAATGGTTTTTGTGAGTTGAAGAAGAATGCTTCAGTGGCTGTGGCGATGGTGATCGGTGGCGATGGCGGTTGAAGCTATCTTTTGATCTATGAATGTATTAGTAATATTTTAAACTTTATGTTACAATAGGCATTTCAAACTGTTAGCTATATTCATTTTTTCCCACTGGCATTAAATTGAATAAGTCAGAAAAAAGCTAAAAATAAACGCTATCAAATATTTTTCTTTCATCAACTTTTTTGAAAAATCAAAAAACAAACTTCAAAGTATGCGTGCGATGGTGGTGGCTGAAAGATGAGTTGTGTTTGAGGGAGTGGTGGTGTGAAGGGAGGGGAGGGTGAGTGGCCCTCCAGTAGGCCTCCAGAAAATCGGAAAGATGGTCACAGGCCTCGTCCAGCTGTGGCTGGTCTAAAATCACATCGAACATGTCCTGTTTGGGTTCAGGTGAGTTTGTTTTGAATCGATAAATAACTATGTTTGAAAAGCTTCGTTGTTTTAAGCCATTGTTTAAAGCAATTAGATACGTAGAAACAATTGTAAAGTTTAAACAAAATAATGGTTGAATACATTTTTTCCAAGCCTAAAATAATAAAAAGCTGAGTCGATGAAGGTTTAACAAATTGTTTCAATGTTAAAACCTGATGAGATAAAAGGTTTTAAAAATAGTTCAATGGACGCTATTTGGAAAATTGTTGGAATTTTATACTTTTCAAACATATTTCATTCAAGTTAATTTTCGCAATATATCCGAAATATGAACTAATCCAAAAATAGTGTGCTGTAGATCAACAATGGTTTTCACAATGTTTAAAAAATCCTTAAAACTCTTAAAAAAGTTATATTTATTATCTCAACAATAGTAAGCAATTATCAAGGCAATTATTACCTGGTTACATTGGTGAAGTTTTTCAGCCGCCACCATTTGAACATTGCTGTTTTTACTCTGTGAAGTCCCTCTAGTTTTTATTAGTTTTTGCAGCACCTAAAAGTTTGTTGAAACATTTCACTGATGAATTAAGCACCAATATTAAATTTTAATCAATGCTTTTTCCGAAATAAAAAGGTTTAAAATTAAAAAAAATCTAGTTTATACAACTTTTTTGTGATTTTCAAGATCCTTACTCACCTTTTGCGATTCTATCTTGATATAAACGGTGATGGGAGCGAGGGATGTTTTGGTGAGTTGGGATGGGTGGTTGATTGTGTCGCAGTCCAACACAACCAGCCCCAATGACCTGGCCAACTCGAAAATCCTTTCTATTTCTCCCTGAACCTCGACTAGAAACGTAAGAAAAAGTTACATCCTCTTGCATTCGAATCTATTTACTTTTCAATTTAATTAAAATTTAATTAGATTAAATTAAATAAAATAAAACATAAAGATATGAATCATTCTCAGCATCACCAACCCAGAGAAGACGAGCGATTGTTTGCTTTGTCCATCAAGGCTTTCTTGTTCGGATTGTTGAGGATGGATCTCTTGGCTAATGAAATGTCGGCAGTCACTCTAGTAATGATGATTCTGTGAGTGTGTGTGGTTAGAAACTAATAACAATAGTAGTGGCGCCTAACCGCATAATTTCCCTACGATTAAATTGTCTACATTACTCAGTAAAATAGTCTTTCTCAAAAACCTGTTTTCGAAGCGATGTTTGAGGAAGTCGAACATGGCCTTCTGCATGAGGTCGGTCACTTCGTAGCCCTTGAGCGAGGGTCCGATGAAGATCACAGGCCTCATCGAAGGCACCACCTCGTAAGGCGGGATGGTGTCTGGCTGAGAGGGAATGCAGTGCAGATTTTTATGTTTTTTTATCAACTTTCGATGTGTTTTATTTATATTTAGTTATTTGAAATTATTTTTTATAAATAAATAAATTAAATTTAAAATATCGAATATTATAGCCTGTAGAAAGTTCTAAAAGTTCCATATGAAAATATCGTCCAATGCCTGCTTTAGTCATAGTACTCAACCTTCTTGAAGAACGGTTTTCTTTTCTGGTTCGACGCTCCCAGGGCGTTGTTGATGGGAGTGGCAGACAATAAGTTTCCTTGATTCTCGCCTTCTTCGTCGTAATCGTCCAAACCGTTTTCTGAAATGCAAAAGAGCGTGGTAAGTAGTTTTAGGAGTTATTCAGAGATTTGTCAGTTTCCAATAAGGAACCTTGTGAAATTGAGTCCCTGGGATTTGACTTGGTGTTCAAAAGACTGTCCACATTGGAGGCCGTATTGCTTTTTCTTGATGGAATAAAAATTTTAATGAATAAAAAATAGATTTAATAAATAGTTTAAAAGTTCAAATTGTAGTAATATCATGAATTTTTTTCTCGGAATTATCGATTCAAAAGTTACATTTTCGTGTTTTTCAAATTCGGTTGATGGATTTGTTTTTGTTTGATGGTTTCCAGCTTGGCGGAGCTAGGTATGAAACCGACATCTGCCCCTTCCTTCACCAGCCTGCCAATCCACCACTCCATGTTGAACTTCTGCAATAATTCAATTCTTATAAGATGATTCTAATTTTATTATTTTATAAAATATATTATCTTTTATTTGTTAACTCCAATCGGTTTTAAAAGTTTTAAAAAAGTATTTAAAAAGCTTTGATCATTATTTCGGTTATGTTCATCTTGTTCAACGACATAAATCAAAACTACAGAAAAAAACAAAAGTGTATTAAACAATAAAACTATATGTTTCCAAGCAATACACGACCTCCTTTATATGCAGAAAATCTCTGACGGCGAATGACACAGCAGTTCCAGGAATGGGAGGCTTGTCGTTCGCTCCGTCGTATGAGACGTTCGTGCGTACTGCGAATGCAACCGGCTTTTCCTTACAGATTTTTTTAAATAAATAATTTTTCAAAAATAACTTTATGCTGGTTTTACTCAGTGCTTTTTTAAGTATATATATTTTTAAATAATTATACAAACTCTATTACTTTAATCATTTAAAATTGAATAAAAAAAACAAAACTTAAGTTGTATAAAAAGAATCAATTGCAAACTCTGGCCCTCTCGAGTTGTCTGAAGGCGTAGTCTCTTTTCTGCTTCGGGTCCATCTTCTCGACATCTTCCGCCGTCGACATGGCGTTTTCATGACCACTATTAGGGCTCTAGCAATTTGAAAATGATTTATTGGTAGTTGGTTTATACTTGTGATTCAAGGCCACAATTATTTTTTATATATTAATAAAAATTCGTTTGATGAAATTGTTATTACAACTTGAAAGAATTAATAAAAGTATCCTTCAATGAGTTTATTTGGCAATCAATGAAACACCTTCTCACCAAATGATTGTCAGTGCAGGTTTCCCACTCGTTGAAGTCCCAGTCAGCCCACGGAGGCGTGAAGCCGAAGTCCTCTGGAGATTTCGTCAAGTCCATCCTTTCTGATTGAATATTAATATTCAAAAGATATACTTATTAACAATAAATAACGAGAAAATTAATTATTCATGTTGCTTTGATTTGTAACAGAATTCACTACTTTTATTTGTTTAATCGTGAACTTTTTCATTTTATTGTTTATACAAATAAGGTCTTTTATTTCCTTGACTTACCTATCTTAAAAGGTATAACAAATGGTTCAAAAAAATCTTAATCTGATCTTTAAATAATTTCTTCAACTTTTCATTGTTTACCAAGCTCAATGCGTTCATGCGCCCATGACTTCAAATCTTCAAAACATTCCTTTCAGCTGCAACTTTCTGCTGCAGAAACTTTCTTTATCAAGATAAGATATAGTCTCTACCACTACGCAGCCATATATTCAAGACAATACAAAGCTATAAGTTCTAACGAAGCAGAAGCGTAAGGTTTTTATACGGAGGGACTATGGGAATTTATTTAATTTCTTGTTTATAACTTTTTGGACGCATTAAAGACCAACCTTGATTGAACTCCGCTTCACATCATTTTGAAATAACTTGTTAATCAAGGTGAATTCAATTGAAGCCATCTTTATTAGAGCCTTCATCCCAAACGACAAGATCAATGTTCAGAGAGCCAGTTAGAAGTGATTGGAATTATCTCACATGTGGAATATAATAATTAATTGAAAAAACAAATTTAAAAAATCCCACGATGGTAAATTCAATTGCAAAAAAAGACATTTCAATTCGTGTGTTATTATTATGCCGAAGTGGATGAGTAAGGCTTATGGAACATATATCTGTGTAGCCTCTTGAACAAAACTTCAATTTAATAAAATAATTTTTTTATCACCAATGAAAAACGAATAATTAAAACTAAAGATCTATCACTAATCATTTTTAATATCCTAAACAAATATTCAAAAACGTTTCATAAAAACAACCATCATCATGATAATATAGCCATTGAATCAAAACGAAATAATCCTATAAATCGAAAAATATAATTTTTCGAATCCTAAAAACTAAAATCGAAGTTATAAATTTTTCGATGTATAAAAACTAAAATCTAAAATTATAATTTTTCGATCATCATTGAAGAGGCCGCCCCTCCCCCATTGCAAATGGCGGCCACCCCCTTCTGCCCTGGCTTAAGGGTGTGCACAAGGTGGGTAACGATTCTAGCCCCTGAAACACTGTTCGTTGATGAGGGGTGGAAATGAGTGAAAATATTTTGAAGTAATGAATCCAGAAAGGTTCTAGAGTTATTTTTGAAGAGATAGGTTTGATATATTAGTCTTTTAATGAAATTATTTGGCTTTTTGAAGTATAAAATATTTAAAATGTAAAAAAATAATTCATTTTGATAACATCTAAAACCATAGCGCCCACAAGATTAATTAAATACAATTTAAACCCCTTAAAAATCACCCCCTAAAAAAGAATTCATCGCGCAAACCCTATGGGGTGGCCAATGGAAACAGCTCCGCCATTGACGTTGACGGTGGCAGGGTCGAGATCGAGTTTCTTGATGTTGGCGATCGCGACCACTGAGAACGCCTCGTTTATCTCCCACAGGGAAACGTCTCGTTGGAGGACGCCCGTGTCTTTGAGGAGCTTCGGAATGGCCAGCGATGGGGCTATCGTGAAGTCTATCGGCGATGTAGCCGCGTCTGCAAAGCCTTCATTGGGGCAGTGAGATGGTGATTATTGCCATGATGGTGATAATGATAATGATCATGATATTGAGTATTGGAATTAAGTTTAAAATAACGACTTGAACAAGTGGCTTCAAGAGAAATTTATCATCATCATCACCATCACCACCTCTACCATCACCATCACTACTATCTTCACCACCATCCTCAACCTCATCCCCACCAATGCCACCAAACCTGCAATCCTAGCGAGTGGCTTGAGCTTGTGTTCCTTCACTGCGGCACCCGAAGCGAGCACCAGCACTGAAGCGCCGTCGTTCAACGAGCTTGAGTTGCCCGCCGTCACTGAGCCTGTGCATGCATGCATGGATGGATGGATGCATGGATGGGTGGATGGATGGATGGATGCATGCATGGATGGATGGATGCACGCATGGATGGATGCATGGATGGATGGATGCACGCATGGATGGATGCATGGATGGATGGATGCATGGATGCATGGATGCACGCATGGATGGATGCATGGATAAAAAGAAACCTAGAATTCTATCAAGTTCTATTGGAAGCTCAAGCACCCAGCCACTCACCACCCTCCTTCATGAAGGCAGGCTTCAGCGATCGGAACTTCGCCTCGTTCAGCCTCCAGTACTCCTCGTCCTTGTCGACCACCACCTGCTTGCCTGAGGTGGTGGTGGTGGTGCAGTAGTCGACGACCTTAATGTGACTCGTCGTTGTATTGTATTGATGTCAACGACGATGACGGTGGTGGTGGTGCAGTAGTCAACGACGATGGTGGTGGTGGTGGTGCAGTAGTCGACGACCTTAATGTGACTCGTCGTTGTATTGTATTGATGTCAACGACGATGACGGTGGTGGTGGTGCAGTAGTCAACGACGATGGTGGTGGTGGTGGTGCAGTAGTCGACGACGATGACGGTGGTGGTGGTGCAGTAGTCACGACCTTAATGTGACTCGTCGTTGTATTGTATTGTAGTCAACGACGATGGTGGTGGTGGAGGGAAGGGGTGTCATGTGGTTGTAATTGATAGATCGAATAGTTTGGGAATAAGTTGTTTTTGGGAGTTTTTTTTTGTTTTTTTAAATGTGTGTAGAGATATTGTGGACTAAAAATTTTAATAATTTTACTTTTAATTTGATTAATTAAATAATATTTCATTCCTTTCTACTACTACCATTAAAGACACTCGAAAGATAAATAAATCGACGATAAGTAAGCACACACACCTTTCTTGTCTTGCCAACTGACAGGCACCATTTCACTGTCGAACAAGCCAGCCTTGGCTGCCCTTTGAGATCTGTGCAAGGCATTGTCAGTTTATTGGTGGTGTGTCGTAAATGTTTATGACTTCTACCTGTGTAAGGTTGTCTAATGTTTTGGTAAGAAATAACTTTTTTTGCTTTTATATAAAATATTTCTATTAAAATTCATTTTGATAACTTGTCAAAGATCATTTAAATTGTACTATTTTTTTCGTCTTTATGATTAAAATTAATATATTTCATTAAAACTGACCTTTTTTGTTTAAAAAAAAAATAAAAATAAAATAAACCTATTGTTTTTTCTTTCTAAATATCTCAAAGGCACCTTGTGTAGCTCTGCAGCGCATAGTCGTCCTGCTCCTGTCGACTGATGCCCATCACCTTGGCTATGTTCTCACCGCACATGCCCTGTCATGATGATGATGATGTATATGATGATGATGATGATTATGGTGATGATGGCGATGATGATGAAGATGGTTATGATAAAGATGATAATAGTAATGATGATGACGATGAGCACAATTGTGATGAAGGCGATGCCAATAAGGGTGGTTTGATGATGGTGCTTGCAAGGAATGCCCACTCAAGCGGCGATGAGAGATGCGCACCATGTGGAAGTTGTGGTAGACGTCTGTCAGGCCGTCGTACGTGATGCCGTCCTGTATGAGATCATCACCATCACCATCATCATCATCATCACCATCATCATCACCATCATCATCACCATCCCCATCACCATCATCATCATCACCATCATCATCATCGGATGGTATATTTAATTAAAATGAAGTGTCATATAAAAAACAAAAAAACTTGATGATGATGATGATAATTCTGAAAATTATTAGAACTATGTTTATGATAATGACGATGGTATTGATGATGATGATAATGGTAACGATGACGATCATAATTATGATAACAAGATTATGATTATGATAATGAGATGATGATTAATATGATGATGATGGCAGTGTTTCTGACATGGAGGGTGACACCGCCGTAAGGGGTAGTGCCTCGGAAGAGGTAGTAGGGGATGTTCGACATGCTCTCCATCCCGCCTGCCGCCATTATGCTCTGTGCGTGTTTGTGCGTGTATGGGTGTGTGCGTGTGTGGGTGGGCATGGGTGTGTGTGTGTGGGTGGACATGGGTGTGTGTATATGTGTGTGTGTGTGCGTGTGGGTGTGTGTGTGTTTGTATGTGTGTGAGTGCACATACCCTGGTGCCACACATGATGGCCTGAGCAGCCATGCTGATGGTCTTCATGCCAGAGGAGCACACCTTGTTCACTGTGGTAGCCTCCGTTCTTTCTGGGAGACCTGTGGTCGTGGTTATGATGATGATGGTGGTTGTGAGGGGTGGGGTGGTCGTGGTTGTGATGATGAAGTTTGTGAGGGGTGGGGTGGTTGTGGTTGTGATGATGATGGTGGTTGTGAGGGTTGGGGTGATTGTGGTGATGATGAAATGGTGCTGGTGGTAATGGTGAAGAAGATGGCGAGATAGAGATGATGTTGGTGTTAGTGTGGTGAGATGAAAATTGCTTAAATTAAAAGTTGTGTAAAAAAGATCATGATATTAATTTCAATGGATTTATTATAATTGACTTTCATAATTGTGATTTAGTTGAAATAGTACAATATTATACTTATTTAATCCATTAATTATTTTTTGATTCTATTATAATTCCTACCTCACCTGAGAAGAGGACGACCTGCCTGGCTGGACTCTGTCTGCAGCCTGCCTGGGCCACCATTCCCATGTACACCTCCTGCACTGCCTCCTTCGAGATTCCTGGAGTAGTGATAAGTATTATAATACAAGATTAGAGAATGAATATTGTAAAATAAATATCCTATAATGAAAATATTAATAGAATATTAAATTAATTCAGCCATCTAATAAAATTAAATAAGAGATAATATAGTGGATTTTAAACAAAGATATTAAATAATATACATATACATAATAATATAGCATTGAAATAAACAACCAGCTCGTTCAATGGCAGCCTGCAGAGCCACACTGCCCAGCTGTACGGCAGGTTGGGAGGCGAGAGAGCCCAAGAAGGATCCTATTGGAGTCCTCACTGCACTGATAACGTACACATTCTCCAGTTGTAACTATAAATTGGGTTTGAGAGATTTTTCGGATTTATAATTATGTAAAAAATTAAAATTTAATTATTAAATATTCAGTAAATAATAAAAAGTGGCAAGTCAATTATTAAACCAATTATCAGAATTCAAATAATATCTAAATTAAATTTAAAATAAAATCTAAGTTTATTAAATAAAAAAATAGTCTGTATTATCAGAAGTTACTTTGCTAGTATGATGAAGAGATCTAGTAGATAATCTCTGAAAATTATTGTGAATAATAGAAAAATATTATATAAATATTTAAGTTTTATTTAATACTTTAACGGATAAAGGAGAAAGGTCGTTGGTAATATTCACATAAATGCGCATGTAGTTGTTGACAATTAATAATTCAGTAAATTATAGAAACTTGCTGAAAATTATATTTTAAAAATGTGACGCTTACATTAAGATATGTCAAAGAACGAGAAAACTTGTGGGAAAACATGCTCCACCGGGTGATTTAGCCAGGAGTAGGAGATCAAAAGAAAGGTGAACTAGGTTTAAAAAAATAAATAAAGTTTCTTTTATATATAAAAATGTAGAAAATGTTTTAATTCATTATTTTAAATTAAAATGAAACTTGCAAATATTTTTAATAAATATTTTTTTAACTCTTAATTTTTCTCATTTATTGCAGGTTAATTTATACTTAGATTATCCATAAAAATCTCAATTTCAAAATGTTAAAAATAGTAATCACATTTTTTTAAAGTTTCAAATTAATAAAAATTAAATTCGCATTGTGAAGTGATTGGTTTTCAATGCTATTAAACCCTGACAATGTATTTTGAATTTAACAAGAGAGGGGAGAAATGAAATCAATATTTCTTTTTTTTCTTTACAGTGGATTTAAGTTGCTACTCGCAGTGCCAATTTTATAAGGTTTTAGGCGATGATAGGATTTGAAAGTTAGTCGGCATCTTTATCACTAAACGTCTCAAACTCTGAAGTTCACTGTATAAGCCTCTAAAGGAGAATCTATTTTTATAAAATATTTCTCTTTCCGTCATATCTCAGTGCTGTCAACCCGTAGACGTAAGCTTCTGCTGCAGTTGAAATTCGTCTCTTCTTTAGTCAAATGCTTCAGAGAAAACAATATTGGGAAAATAAAAATTAAATGTGTAATTTAAAAATAAATAACGTGGCTGAGTTGTAGTGAGAAACGAGAAGAGAACTGGCGAAACGCCTCATGAAAGCAAGAACCACAAGAAACAAACAGAAAATTTAATTGAATTTTTTAATTCCACATTTAATTGTTATTTTCCCAATATTGTTTTCTCTAAAAGCATTAAAATATTCACTTTGGAAACGTAATTTATTATTTTCTATTTTATTGAATACATAATTATTTTGATTATTTTTCTTTAGAATTAATTTATACGTTTTAAATATAAATAATTTACTATGCAATTTTTTCTACCCTATTTTACTAACAACTATATCATTAGTGTGATTTAAAATTTTTTTAATGTTAATATATTTTCTAGAAAATTATAACTTCCTTTTTTACGCAACCACGCATATAAAACCTCCATTATTATTCAAGTCTATTCCATCTTCGAATCTTGTATCAGATTGCTTGGAGAATTTACGTTTTTCATTTTGAAAATTAAAAATCAGTTCATTAGGATGTTGTTAATACGCAATAATTTGAAACCTAAACACGAACATGTGTTTTGTATTCTATTGAAACTACGGTTTTAAACTAGTTTCAGAACAACGTTTACAGAAATTTAAATAAATTCTCTGAAATACTCAAACATAATTTCAATTTAATAGGAAAAATAGATTTTCTAGCCTTTCTAGCCCAACTTTCTTGCTACGCTATCCACCCATCTGTAACCTGAAACTTGGAGCAGACGCTATGATTGGTCGGAAAAGCTCATAAAAACTGTCTTATTGGTTAAAGTGATGCTTGTCTTTTGCTTAAAAACTAGAAAAAAACTCTTTGAAAACAATTTTTGGATCGGCAAAAGTAAACAGTGGAAATAACTAGGAATACTAAATAATGATTCAGCCGTCAAAATAACACTGTAAGTGTTAGCGAAGCAAAGACGCCGACTAATATTTTACACGGCTCGAGAAATTCTTTCTATGTTTTTTTAAGTTTACGCAAGTAGTAAATAAAGCCATATTGCTCAAAAAGATACATTTGCGTGAGTCTGTGTAGGCATGTGTTGGTCCGTAAACAACTGCCTTCCAGCCTGGCGGGGTATTCACAAGTTTCCATTGCCATCTTCAATGGACTGGAAGTCTATGATTAAATCTGTTGCGCACTTTACTCACATGCACCTAAACCATTTAAATGAAACTTAAGCCTGGTTAATCATGAAAAAAGTGAAAATCATTATGATTTCGATACTAATTGAAAAAAAAAGTAGACAAAGTTTTGAAAATATTTATTTAAACAAATATTTAGAATGAATACGGGTATATTGAAATGTATATTGAATTGTATGTATATTTGAAAATTTAAAAGAAAGGGTTTTTAAATGATTGTTACAAGTGAATCCCTTAGAAATGAAGTCTCTTCAGATAGATTCAATAATACAAATAAATAACAACAAGAGTGTTCAAAATTAAGACTCAGACTTTTTAATGAAGCGAGGGTTTGATAGGCAATTCAGCATCTCTTCGATACTCTTGATACCGTCTCGAGTGCTCTTACGAGGTTTATTCGGGGAAGATGCTTTCGAATTGTTTGGAAAACTTTCCCCCTGAGAAGTCTTTGAAACTTTTGCAGATCGACTTTCGTCTGGAGAGTCGGGTGTGTGGTGTCGTTTGGAGCTTTGTGTCGGAAGACGATGTGAGTGTGAATCATCGCTCCATCGGAAAAGGTTAGAGTGTTCCGTGTTTGGAGGGGCGTGACAGATGGTGTGTGTCGGTGTGGATGGCTGGTTTTGCGAAGTGTGGTGGTGATTTGAAAGCGAGTTTTTAAAATTACCCGATGTGTGCGAAGGCGTTGAAACGTTTTTCGAGTCTGAAGATGCGTTTTGTTTTATAAATGCGGTTGGAGATGTTGAGGGGAACGAGACTGGTTTGTTTTCTGAAGCTTGAAGTGCTTGTATCTTCGCCATTGCCGCCAGGTAGTGAGGAAGCAGCCAGGGGTTGAAAATTGCAGGAGGAAATGGGTTGTAGCCTATGACTATGGGGTTGAGGGGAAGGTTGCTGAAAGGGTTGTTGTTGAGGGAGTCTGTGGAAGATGGAACGGGAAAAGGCATGGAAGGTAGGTTTGGTCGAGTATTCATTTGCTGGTTCAGCAACTGATTAGACAACATTTTAGTGAAGTGGTCAAAGGAATAAAGATTTTGGTTCATTGGTGACTGAAATACCGTGACGTTAGGCGGAGGTTGTTGCCGGTGAGTTTCTGTGAAGTAGCGGTGTTTGAAGGGGTGTTGTCTGGCGTAGGACTGGTCCGAGATGGGGGACCTGAGAAACTTGCTGGCGTCGAACGATCTGTTAAGACTGAAAGATTGATTGAAATCCGAGATGGCAGATTGTGCATCTGAGATTAATTTTTTAACGGAAGAGTCTCCGTTCAAGGGATGGTGGGAGTTTGCGAAGGAATCTGATAAAAAGAAATTCTCGTCGATGCCGACGTTGGAGTTTTCGCGACGGATAACCGTGGGAGAAATAGTTCCGGTGGGTCGGTTCTCTCGCTGTTCTGTCTTGTTCTTCGGCAGCATCACTCTTCTGAAGTTACCTTCGAATTCTACAAATAAATAAAGTTAGTCCGTAAGTTCATAGGTGAAATCTGTTGATTAATTTAGTTTTTCAACTATAAAAATCGTTTTTTATATTTCATTTCTACATAGACGAATTCTATCAATGAAAAAAAATCTGTTAAAAAAATATTTTAAAGTTCAAAACTAACCGTAGTTTGGTTCTTTACTAGCTGCACTGCAAGCTTCCACATTAGACCCCCTCCCGTTACCGGGTAACTTCCCAGAAGAATAGTTATGTTTGTCTTCAGAATCTCGAACAAGAAAGTCTTTACTTAGTTTTTCTGAAAGTTTTTGTGTGCTTTTTTTGCTTTCTTGAAGATTTTGTTCCAGTTTAACCTCACTGTCGTCTTCATCATCGTTTTTGTAGTTCACACGATTTTCATCATCATCTTTACTATTCTCTGCTTCAACTTTATTCTCAACTGTTTCATTATCGCTTTTAGAAACTGTATTCTGATAAAACACTTTAGGAATAAAAGAGTTTGACGGCTCGGCATCTTCTGACTTCATGGTGTTGGGAGGCGCGTCAAGGTTCTCAGATGAAGAGAAGGGAACATTATCGATGTCTTCGTCGTCGTCGTCGACGCAAATCTCGTCGTCGCTTTCACTCACCGATGCATTCTCGACGCATGACTTGTCGAAACTTTCCTTCGAAAGCAACTTTTCAGCGTCTAACCGCTGAGCATTCTGTAAACGCCTGTTTTGAGGGGTTATGGGAGTTTATTCGATGTGAAGAAGATATGGATTGATTAAGTTAAAGATTTATTTATGGAACTTTATAAGTCTGATTTTATCTTTTAAAGTATTTTTAATTCAGAAATTTGAAAAATGCAAAAGATGAAATATAAATTAATGTTTCACTTTTTCTCTCTTTTTCCTCCGCCAGAGTCCCTAAAACCCTTCGCAAATGGGTTGTTGTCGATCTTCAATTGAGTGATCTACATGTACGATTGGAATGATTATTAATAAACAAGAAACAATGAAAATGATTATTTTAAAATAGATGTAATCTTCATAATTTTCATGATATCAGTTCATTCATCTAATGATGTTTTAAAACGAAAACTTTTAGTGATGGACAATTATACTTTTGAAGGTTTTCTCAGAACATTTCATTAGAATCCTTCAATGGTTTCAGCCTCTCAATCATTTGTCTATTCATTCGTCAAAATAATCATTAAAAAATAACTTATCTAAGATAACTTCTTATATAATTGATAAAGTGACTTGGTGTGTTTTCATGAGTCAGTCAATCATTCCTTCGACTTTCATTTATCCATTCATAAATCACTCTTAAATTCATTCATCTGTCTACTTATTTATACATTTTTTTTCTAACTATTCAACCATTCACTTATTCAACGTCATTCATTAATATATTATTCCTCATTGAATCTTCGGTCCATCTATCCTCTTTCACCAACACATTCTTTAATCACTCACTCATTTATTCTTCCTTCAACCCTTAATTCATCCTCCCTTTAACCCCTCATTAATTTATCCTCAATCCAATAGTCCATACATTCACCCAACTGTCCAAACGTCCAAGCACCCAAGCCTCCAAGCACCCTCCAAGCACCCTCCAAGCACCCTCCGAGCACCCTCCAAGCACCCTCCAAGCACCCTCCAAGCACCCTCCAAGCACCCTCCAAGCACCCTCCAAGCACCCTCCAAGCACCCTCCAAGCACCCTCCAAGCACCCTCCAAGCACCCTCCAAACACCCTCCAAGCACCCTCCAAGCAACCTCCAAGCACCCTCCAAGCAACCTCCAAGCACCCTCCAAACACCCTCCGAGCACCCTCCAAGCACCCTCCAAGCACCCTCCAAGCACCCTCCAAGCACCCTCCAAACACCCTCCAAGCACCCTCCGAGCACCCTCCAAGCACCCTCCAAACACCCTCCGAGCACCCTCCGAGCACCCTCCAAGCACCCTCCAAACACCCTCCAAGCACCCTCCGAGCACCCTCCAAGCACCCTCCAAGCACCCTCCAAGCAACCTCCAAGCACCCTCCAAACACCCTCCGAGCACCCTCCAAGCACCCTCCAAGCACCCTCCAAGCACCCTCCAAGCACCCTCCAAGCACCCTCCAAACACCCTCCAAGCACCCTCCAAGCACCCTCCAAGCACCCTCCAAGCACCCTCCAAGCACCCTCCAAGCACCCTCCGAGCACCCTCCAAGCACCCTCCAAGCACCCTCCAAGCACCCTCCAAGCACCCTCCAAGCACCCTCCGAGCACCCTCCAAGCACCCTCCAAGCAGCCTCCAAGCACCCTCCAAGCACCCTCCAAGCACCCTCCGAGCAACATCCAAGCACCCTCCAAGCACCCTCCGAGCACCCTCCAAACACCCTCCAAACACCCTCCAAACACCCTCCAAGCACCCTCCAAGCACCCTCCAAACACCCTCCAAGCACCCTCCAAGCACCCTCCAAGCACCCTCCAAGCACCCTCCAAGCACCCTCCAAGCACCCTCCAAGCACCCTCCAAACACCCTCCAAACACCCTCCAAACACCCTCCAAGCACCCTCCAAGCACCCTCCAAACACCCTCCAAGCACCCTCCAAGCACCCTCCAAGCACCCTCCAAGCACCCTCCAAGCATCCTCCGAGCACCCTCCAAGCACCCTCCAAGCACCCTCCAAGCACCCTCCAAGCACCCTCCAAGCACCCTCCAAGCACCCTCCAAGCACCCTCCAAGCACCCTCCAAACACCCTCCAAGCACCCTCCAAGCACCCTCCAAGCACCCTCCAAGCACCCTCCAAACACCCTCCAAGCACCCTCCAAGCACCCTCCAAGCATCCTCCGAGCACCCTCCAAGCACCCTCCAAGCACCCTCCAAGCACCCTCCAAGCACCCTCCAAGCACCCTCCAAGCACCCTCCAAGCACCCTCCAAGCACCCTCCAAGCACCCTCCAAGCAACCTCCAAGCACCCTCCAAGCACCCTCCAAACACCCTCCGAGCACCCTCCAAGCACCCTCCAAGCACCCTCCGAGCAACCTTTTCGTTTTGGTAAGCAGTCACAGCGATGAATTCGGTCTCCTTGAAAACGAAGGTCCTGAAAGAGCAGTATGGAAGCTTCATGACGTCATTGGCTCTCACGAGGTGGAAACGAGGCTGGTACTTTTGCATCGAATTTAAAATGGTCTGTGGGTGGTTCGTGTGTTTGTGGTTTGTTTATGTGTGTGTGTTTGTGTATTCGTGTTTTTGTGTGAGCTTGTGTGTTTGCAAGAGGCGCTTTTGTTTTTATGGTTTAATGTGTGTTTGAAGAAAAGATGGGGTTTTCTAGCATAAGATTACTTTTTAAAATTGTGTTTTTACATATATTCAATAAAAATGTTCGTTAAAGTTGTAGTTAAAGTGCAAAAGATAGGTGGGTTTGACGATTTATGAGAGTTTATTTTAAAAAATAAAAATAGACGTTTTAGTGGAAAATATATTAATGATTTGGTAGTTTTATGAAGCTCTTGGTTTTCATGAAAGAATATTTTTGGCTAAAAAGTTGGCTTATTGATTGTAACATAGTTGAAAAAATTGATTAATATTTTTCGAATAAGTATGATTTTGGTCGTTTAAATTTTTTATTTTTTATAATTTCAATGATAACTTTTCAGTATTAATTTATCGATGAAGCATTTAAAATTCATACCCAGTGAAATTTCGAATGTGATTTGGCCACCCAGTCAAATAATCCTTCGTGCAACTGTTGTGTTGGTGATCATTTAGAATTGAATTTATGCAAGATCTATAATTTATTGAGTTAGAGCCTTAAATCAATCGTTCGATACTTTTTAAATTTCATTTTTTCCTACCCTTATTCCCAAAAATTGTAATTTACATTAATGGCAATCTGAGGAACTAAAGTTCACGTAGACACCTAATATATTTAATGAAAATATCATTTCATATTTTTAAACACTGATTATTTGTAATAAGTTTCAGCTGCTGCCAACTTTCCATTTAATTTCAAATAAAAACATACTCAAAGTATTATTTTGATTTAAATATTTTCAATTGTGATCTTTAAAGCTGAAATAGTTTAAAGTTGTTTAGTTTTTATTTTTGTTATGTATATTGAATGTTAAACGAAATTATTACTTCATCTAAATAATTTAAAGTAACCACGACAACGATCCTCATCACAACCTTCATCCGTTTTCACAATCACTACCACCACCATCTTTATGAGAGTCGTTAAGCTCGAATGAGGATAGAGGCAGAAGGAATGAGACAAGAGTTCATCTTGATAAAGTAGTTAGTCCTACTGAGTTTTCTTCCCATATTATAAGGCTTAAAATTATACTAAAAATGTGTTTTTATTGATTTCGATTATTTTTCTTCAACAAATATAGAGTGCCACCGTAAGGAAAAAGTTTCTATTTCACATCTATTCGAGTGAAATAGAAGATAAATTATTTTAATTAAAAAAAAAATTTTTTTTTAATGCTAAAAAGCTTATATACTAGATTGTTCATTGTGGAATCAGAAATACAATCGATCTGATTCGTAAGCATGGCAGAGAAACATCGCCAGAATAAACTTGCTCACTAATTGCGAGTGCTCAATATTTGTGGTCACGGAGAACAAACAAAATAAGGTAGGATCTTGTGTTTGTATGAGTTTTCTTGCGTGTATATGTGTGTGTGTGTGTTTGTGTGTTTGTGTGTGTGTGTGTGTGTGTGTTTTTGCTTTCAAGTGTGCGTGTTTGTGCATGAGCAAAGATGGTCATTTGACATTTCATGCTGAAAGAGTGATCAATGAGCGGGCAAGAAACTATGGGAGGTTTTCTCATACCAACACATACCAGCAAATTACGAAAACATAAGCAAAAAAACGCGAATAAAATAAATAAATAAACAAAAAGATCAAATATAAGTTACAATTGTCACATGTACATCTCACGAGTCACATAGGAGGACGCGTTTCAATGCTTATCTCCACATAAACACATCAAGATATCCACACTCACGCACTTTTACGTAACCAACGTTAACTTTCATGAATACATATAAGACTTTTCAAAGTAAATAAAGTTAAATCAAATATCAATACAGGGTTGGTTCGAAAATCTTTATATTGAATATTTTAATCCCACATATTCTTTCTATTTTTTATAAATCTAATATTGACCTTTTACATAGCATGTCTTTCATTATTTCCCCCATTGTATACACTTTTAGATCTTTCATTTTAAACACGTATATCATTTAAGAAACCCTAAAATCGACGTTAGAAGTTAAGCTCGCTCCGAAATATGCATCAATCAATACGCAGGTTTTACACTTTCTTGTTATGAAAACGTCTGAAAAAAGCCATTGCAACGAAGGCAATCTTTCACGCTTACAAATCACGCCATCTTATTTTTAATGTGAAACAATATTTCATAATGGAGTAAAAATAGTAATAATTTTGTACATGCAAAAGCATTCAGACCCATTTTCAAGATGCCAGTTAAATATCAAGGCATAAAGGTCGAAAATCACATAAATTTTAAATAATTATGAGAATTCAACTAATTTATAAATGATGTATACTTAGTGCTATATGTTCAGTCTTGCCGTTAGCTTTGTGTTGTTTAGACTGTTACATTTCAATGATGCTTCCAAGCCTAATGAATTGGGTGTAATAAATGTGTTTGCGAAGTGGTCATGAAAAAGACATCAATTATTTTTCAATCTGGCTTGCTTTCACTCGGTTATTAAAAGTCGAATTCTCTCATTGCTAATGCGTCTCACTCAGAGTTTATGATAACATACACGAGCAACAATTAATCATCTTATTCATGTTTAGCCAAAGGATAATCGAAACTGATTTATCTAGCTGAAACAAAAAATATCTCAATGTAATTCAACATTTTATATTGTGATCGATAGAATACATGGGCGATAGATTTCATAGAAATCAGGAGATATTGAGGGATGGGAAAAGCCTATGTTGAAATAAAGGGAGCCTAGATTGGAATCTTTCGTTTGTTACATAAATAATTTGTAAACTGATGGATTAATGCTTCAATGGATTGAGTCTAAATCACACGTTGATTACAATCAATTAGTTTAAACGCTTGCTTCTTGAAATAGAAACTATTTAAATGTGATTTTGTAATTATAAAATGATAATTTTTATAAAGAAAAAGTATAATTTCGTATGTATTAAAGTTTTTATATTTCACTAGTGTAGAGTCTGTCCATAAACATCAAGCAAAACTGGTAACCTAAGCCGGGAACTTTCAAACACAAATAAACACTGCTAAGCACATAACACCCCTCATTAAACGCAAGAAGCAACTTTCGAAGCATCCTCACACGCACGCGAAGAAAGATTCACGCACAGACAACCATAAAGCGCGCATGCACACACAATTGCCTAAATGGACAAAGCGGCTAAACAAACACAATGATAGCATGACAACTGTGATGGCTAGTGATAAATTGCTTCCAATACGCACACTCACACACACACACACTCACACACACACACACATACACACACACACACACACATACACACACATACACACACATACACAAACACACACAAAAAAACACACACACGAAAACACACACATACGAACACACACACATACACACACACACACGAACACACACACACATACGAACACACACACATACACGCACACACGAACACACACACACACACATACGAACACACACACACTCACACACACACACACATACACACACACACACATACACACACATACACACACATACACAAACACACACAAAAAAACACACACACGAACACACACACATACGAACACACACACATACACACACACACACGAACACACACACACATACGAACACACACACATACACGCACACACGAACACACACACACACACACATACGAACACACACACACACACACGAACACACACACACACACATACAAACACACACACATACACACACACACACACACACCGTTTATCTGACTACTTATGTGGATTATGGAACACAAGGAGAGTAACATGAAACCCTGTTGTCACAGCAGTGGAAGGGTCTCTGGAACTAGTTTTAATGTCACACAAAAATGGATTAGGTCCCAGAAGGCTTTGGGAAAAGAGTTTTCTTGAAATAGCTGCTTACAACTTTTATTTATTAAGAGTTGCACTTATTTGAAAAAACCAACGTATTTCAAACGAATATTTGAAAATAAAAATAAAAATGGATTACTTTTCGCATAAGTACATTAGGGATGAATCTTCAAAAAGTGTATTTTTATTTTTTAGAATATCAAAGTAGATCAAACAGGTTTTCAGTATTTGCGAAAAATATTCACATAAAAATTAAACCCATTAAATGAGTTTCTTTCGCCTGGGTTCCTTAGCAGGCTCATTTTCTGACTTTTCATTTGCTCTTAGCGCTATTTGATATTTTATAAACCAAAATGTTTGAAAATGCAAATAATTGAAAATAAATATTTTCAAAGCTTTCAAGTAACTAAATAAATAAACTTTTTTCGTCTTAGATATACCTTTTTATGAAAAACTTGATAAAAAATCTTAAGCTTTAAGCAGTTTAAAAAACGAAGATTAAAAGATGTTGATATCACTCGGAAGATTTGAAAGCTCTCAAAATTTACATTTGTTTAATATTTAAAAAAATCTTTTATTAAAAAATAATTTTTTCTATACCATAACTCTTAAGTTTTTCGAAATTATTCTAACCTCACCCACCCAACATAGAACTCAGTAATCGACTTTTCTTAACCAGGTCAGTAATTCAATTTTCAAACACCACACTTTTAAACACTCGAAAATAATGTTTTCCCAAGCCAACTTACAAATCCATGCTTGTCAGAGATATTATTCGTGAGTTTGAGTTTGTGGAAGGACATCACCTTGTTCATCCACTGTTCCCCAGTGGCGGGTGAGTCGGGGTGGATGTACATTCGCTTTGGCATCTCGGGGTCTGCCTTGCCTGAGACCATCCATCTGGAGTTGTGGAACTTGTACCTGTTGGTGGGGAGGTGATTTCGGTGCGAAGGGTTCTTTATGACTCTGTAATGGCGTTGAGACAAATGAACAAGTAATCTGCCGATCGCACATAATACTTCGGTTTACATTTTTAAGTATTTTATTTTCTATATTTATTAGCTTAAAAACAGAAACTTCGTAGAATAGTTCTATTTTCCATAAAACTATAACTAAACAATAAACAATTTTTAAAATGAAAAACACTTTTTTGAATTTATTAACCAAAAAAACATTAAAAAATAATTTTTTTATAGTTTGTACCCACCTGCAGTCGTCAACCGCCACAATGTCAACCAACATAATGTACTTGGCACGCTTGTCAAGGCCCGAAATCTTCACTTTGAAAGGGGGGAACATCCGTCTGGGTGAATGGATGCATGAATGGATGCATGCATGCATTAATAAATGGATAAATGAGTGAATTCATGGATAGATTCATTGATGAGTTAATTAATAGGAGCATGGATAGATTCCAAAATTCACGAATGGATAAAGGTATAAATGCAAGGATGGATGCATGGATGAAATCAAAAAATGGATTTTTTAAAATTGGAAAAAGAATAATTAAATTAAGTTAAATACAAAAAATTAATTATTATAAAACTTATTGATTTATATTCAGTCTATTTTGATAGATGACAGCCGGAAAAAAGAAAAGAAGGTCCTATCGAATAACGAAGAATACAGAAAGCTGAGAAATAGGAAGCTTTATGTTTTTTTGTTTAAAGAAAATAAATAATAAATCAGAAAAGAAATCTATTCACAAAAAAACTTTTGAAATTAAATTTAAGAGACATTTTTTTAGATGATGAAACTGGGTTACTTTTAGGGTGAAATTTTAAGCAAGAATAGCATTTTTGTTCAAAAATTATAATTTTCCAAACATGATATTGTATGAAAAACTTCATACTAATAATATTTCGGATCTCTAAGCCTTATTTTATTAGCTTTTATTTCTTGCTCATCAATTACTTAATTCTAACCTTCAATTGGCTCACATTCGTCTCAGCCGTTATCGACCAACTTCTTACTCACTCACTATCCTTAACCCATTAAATGTCCCTACTTGACCACTCTTACTTTACCCTTTCAAGTCTTTCCATAAGTCAAAACCTTTATCAAATTTATCCTCCTTCTTCTCAGAATTTCTTTCCAGTCTCAATAACCCACCAAAACACCCTTTACTTTTCTCCTTTCCCGGTCACATGACTGCATCTGCCAGCTTCTTGGAAGCAGCAACGCGACAAACGCTGAATTAGCATCGAATCCAGGTGCTTTCATATCAATCAGGACTCGTGTTATCAGCCTTCATAAGTTGCATCGATCGGTTCTTCATTATTCGTTAGCAAAGTCATTGTCGTTTGCTTATTGTTGAATAAATCAGTATATTTTACAGAGAAAAAGCTTTTAGCCGAATACATTTGAATGTTTCTTCTTCATGTTCTCTTCCTTTAAACACAAACAATACAATGAGATAACGATTGCTTGAAGTGGCGACAGTCAACAAAAGGCTTTCAGACCATTTCGATGTTTCCTGATGGCGTTTTCTTTTCAATAGTTTTTCAGAACCTTGAAACTTGACACGACTTGTAATATATTTAATCAAACAATATCTTTAGCTATTTATTGAGAATTTAAAAAAACGAGTCATACTATCAAAAGCTGTTTTCTATCTCTAATAATTTTAAAATTATTCAAAGTACTTTAATGCACAAAAAGGGTTTTATAAACTTATGTTTGGCTGATAGAATACATTTAAAATGTGAAAAAATGTATTTTATTTTATAGGAAAGTAAAGATGTCTTAATTACAGTTAATGTTACAACAGTTGTTCATTTATATGAGTAGATATTTATAAATAATCGTTGGGTCTCCAGGCACACTTTAAGCGGAAAAGGCGGACTCTTGAAGCAACATGATAATGACTTGTTGAACCACCAAATGTTCCTCTTCAATTGTTTCCGCAACCTTAAATGTTTGTCATTCTACTTTCCACGCATGAGTCAATTGACTGAGCGTCCTTAATCACTCAATCGCTAGTGCTTCGACCACTGAAATACTTTTATGGAATTCTCAGTTTCTTAGGATTCATGACTTCACATAAAGCTATCTAACAATATATATATATTTATTTTATTTGAAAAAAATTAATTTTTCACGTTTTTTAGTTTTCAAAAATTTATTTTCATACTGTCTTACGACCGCATAAATACCCCAAAAAGTTTTGTCAATTTTTAAACGCATAAATGCGCATTTAAATAAAAAGTTCGTGATGCTGAAGGGTTATCTGTCAAGCTGGACATAATGGTATCTGTTGAACGCATTAAGAAACTTTTTCAACCTAAGAGTAAACTATATAATATTTTTGTAACTACTTATTCTTAATTTATTTACTCAAAATTACATATCTAAGCAAAATTTATGGATATTTATTATATTAATGTCTCATTACTAAAATAAAACAAAATCTTTTTCATACACTGTCTGTGTGTATATGTTTTAGATTTTATGATTTTTTAAATATAAGCTTTATTAATGCTTTGTTCAAGAGTAAGTTATTTTTAAGCGGTGGCGAGATTATTAATTGTGAAATGTCTTGCGGTAATGTAAGTTGATGAAATGTAGCGATACATTTTATTAAATCCTATAAATCAAAGTATTCAAGTTGTCAGAAAAAATTACTTAATATGAATGAATCTTTTAAAACATTAAGAAAATCTTATTGAAAAGGTTGTTTAAAAACAAAATAGGTATGTTCCTGTATTCATTTTTTGTTGGTTAACTAGAATAAAATAAATTAAAACACCTATTCAAATAACTAAAAATATAAGCTTCAAAAATTCAAATATTTGCCATAATTTAGCATCTATTAAAAGTCATATCAAATAGGTTTCAAGAGAAGTTATGACTATTAGCATATCTTTCAGCATTATGAATAATTAGAAACTTTGTTATTTTTTCCTAGAAAACTAATAAAATCAAATCCATGTCTGCTACAAAGAAACGCACAATTATTTCAAATCTTTTTGAAACACCGTTCAAATGATTTGTTTTTATGCACATGATCTCATGAAATACATCTTTTCGATTGTGAATACAATCACCACTAGTTGAATTTCACAAATATATTTTATTTTTATGAAAACTTAAATTTCGTTTGTTTACTCACCATTTTTAAAGCCTCAGTTTAACAATATTTTGTTCTTTAAAGATTATTCCACCAATCCTTTCTTGAATGGCACTACTCCAACTTTCATTCTTCTGACTTTTCTTTTGCATTTTTCTTTCCTATTCTTCATTATCATCAACTGATATTTCATCATTTTCATTATCATCATTATCAATGTAATTTCCAGTTTTCTCCATACAATCATCATCATACTCATAATTTTTAAGTCATTAATCATGACTGTATCACTTTCTAATCGTTACCTACCGTTATTATAGAGTGTGTTTGATAAATCTCTCACCATTAGTTTATTTTGTAATAAATATTTTTTTAAAATATCATAATATCAAAATATATCATTCTATTTCATTCTATTCTTTAAAAACTATTAACAATAAAAAAATCTTTGGCACTCTTTTTACAATTTTTTTTTTATTCTAATTTTTTTCCTATTTTTTTTCATTCCAACACCTTTCTTGCTAGCTTTTAAGCTACTTACTAGTTAATGACAAACTCACAAAAGCATGAATAAAAACTGGGCAGCTTTTTGAACCACGGTCTTAATAGGGTCCATTAAAATTTTATCTTCTCGTAGATACAAAAATGTTTATTTTTAAAAATGAAAAAAATATTATTTGTTAAGAATAGGAAAATAATGAAAAAAATTATAATAAAATTATAAGGTATCAGACCTTATCTAGTCTGGAGTTTTAACAGACTAACAAGTTGAAATGCCTCCATCCACAGCTTATCTTTAATCTCAATTAACTTTTAAATAGGCAAGTCTGAAATTTCAACTATATAATTGGGCTTACACGCCATAAAGTTTAAGTCATCATAAATTTCAAATTTGGAAAAATTATTCTTCGTTTATAAAAAAAAATCATCAACTTTCTTTTCATTAAAAGTTGTTACAACTAATATGAATAGCTTAAAGAATGTTGGTTATTCCTACGTAAGGGGCCTGGATTTGTTGCGCCTTAGAAGGATGAAAACGGAAGACTAGAACCTCTTTTAATACTGAACTTTAAAAAAGTTGAATAAATTTGTTATAAAGCATGTATGAATACTTAAAACACTTTTCACTCTCATAACTTTGAGAAACTTTAAAAATATATTCAATAAAAAGAGTTACTTTTTGTTTTAAATATTCTGAAGATACAACAAATACATTCACAAAACTAAAGTTTTTAAGAATTCAATTTATTTTTGAAAAAAACATCAAATAAACTTGATAATTGAAATATAAATAATTTTTAAGATGTCTCAAAAGTGTTTTTATTTTTTTCCATTTGAAACCTTGAAGAATTTAATTAAAATCTAATTTTAACTGATAAAAATGTTGAATAACATTTATAGTTCATTTATTTACACAAAAAGGGTTGAATGTGTTGCCTTAATCATAAAATATCGTTTTAAAACTTTCAAGACTTGAGCGCTCTTGAATTTGAAGAAAGAGCGCTATAGAAATCTATTTGATTGATTGATTGATTGAAGACCATTGATAATTCCAAAAAAGCAGTAAATTATTTCCAAAAATTCTATTTTAAAATAAATAAATTAGCATTACTCTGTTAATATTAGCTTATTTTAAACTACCCCATATAAAAATTTTGTTTAATCCCATCATTTGAAATTTTTAATCACAGATCGTGGAACATGAAATAACTTGAAATTTTCTTCAGATGTTTTGAGAGTTAAATTAATAGCTATAAATTTTTGATTTACTTAAATCAAACTGTATTTTTCACGATTTAATTTTTGAAGTATTTTAAATATTTAGATCCTATTTTTTCAAAATAAATGCTCTAAATCATGAATCATGTGCCACACAAATATTAACTCTAGAATGCTGCAGCCTTCAGTTAAATTCAAAAATATTATTTGATATCACTTGTATAATTTGTTTTAAGGTTACTTTTAAGGATCTAAAACTTTCAGCAACTAATCAAGGAGAATTTTTCTCTAGGCACAGTCTTAATGGAGCCTAATCTTGAGACTTGTGATACAATGCAGCACGGCAATATTATCATATAACTGACGCCACATAATCAATTTTTATTACCAGTAATTATTAACATAAAGTACTAAACGTCACTTTTATAAAATAAACATTAAAATTCCATGTTGTGTAATTAACGTTAAAAGTTGAAAAATCTCAGGAAGAAACATACCTTCCCGATTTTGTTATAACCATCTCAGTGCCAAGTTTGTAGAACTTATCCCAGAGTTCTTTCGATTCCAGCTCTACCTTCGGATCATCTCTGCAAAACGTTTCAGGTTCTAAGGCTCGAAGGGGTTTGTTAAAATAATGACCAGGCAAAAAGATTTGATTGTGGTCGGATCTTGATGGAGGTAAGGCAAAGCTTTGGGAGCCAAATTTAATGGGGAAAGGTTGATGTTGGGAGGGTGGGAAAGGGTATGAAGAAGGAACGAGGAGACCAGGATGGGAAGGGTGGTTGGAGTAGTCAGCATGGCGAGGAAAGAAATGACTGTAGGAGTTCATTTTGGTTGAACATTGAGTGCTCGAGGACTGAGTTTGATGAGATGTTACGTAGAAGCTGCTGAAGAAACGGTAATCGGTGCAGTAGAAGCACCTAGATCTGCTTTAAAAACCTGAAGTTCCAATTTGCTATAAACAATTGTGTTTTCAATTTTGATTTATGAAACAGATTTAAAACAAAAACAATTTAATAATCCATTGTCATTCATATTTCAAATCAAGACATTAAATGGTGCAAGTCTTAATTCCAAAAATAACTAAGTTTAAGAAGAGTTTCTTCAAGTTTAAATACACGAATGATTGAACGAAGCCCGATCCAGCCTATTCAATCGCCTTTAACACAGGCTCCAGACCAGCGGGCGCCAGTCACTACAGCATCGGCCCGCCTTCAAGCGTGATTGGCTGCAGAGCCCTCTGAAGAATAAGGCACGCACCAATGCGAGAAGGCGTTCAATTAATGACGGATCGTTCGAGATTATTGTTATTATATCATCGCTGGCAACTGAACACTCTGGCGCTTCGTGGTCGTGCATGTGTGCGTGTTCGCAAGAAGCCTCGTAATGCAGCTCAGCTCACGGAGTGCAACAGTGCAACGTGGGGAATATGGAAGATTTAGTGGTAGTCTTGGGATAGTGAATAGACACACTTTAAATAGAGTAATTTTTTAACTGTTTGTTTTTCCATTGACAGTTTTTCAAATCTTGTAATAAAACTACATCAATTTTGTCTTCAGTTAATTAACTTGAGGGCCACACATTTTGTAGTGTGTTCAATATAATAGAGGAAGCGATGAATCAGAAAGATGGGTGGATGCAAAGAACCACCAAAGTTCATTTACGTTGCAGCCACGTGGTTCTTTAATTAATTGACGCCGTCTTCTGAGTCTGCAGACTAATGAATAAACAGAAATACTTGCTATCATCTGGGTCGTCGTCATCATCAGCATCGTCGCCATTGTCGTCTTCAACGACGACATCATTGTGTTGCAATCGTCATCTCCTCATCTTCAAGATTATCATCTTTTCATGATATTCTCATATTTTATTTTTTAAAATATTGAATAAATATAAAATAATTATTATTATTTTCACCATTACTTTATATATTCATATTTTTATTTTGTTAATCGTTACAAAAATTTGAAGATCACACATTCGCTGACATAATTTCAACTTTTTACTATTTTAATATTTTTGCCTAAGTGTTTCTCTTTTTTAGGCTAAAAACAATATCGAACACTAATACCTCAATCTGTTCCAGGGCGCCAAGCTTCTTTTTGAGCTCATTGATCTTTAACTTTGTTTCATCATTTTATTAAAGAAAGAATAAATATATACAACTATAATCTAGTTTTGAAACTGTTGCTTAAGATTATAGATATAAAAACAAATCAATTACTTTTTTATTAGTATGAAACAAATAGATTAAAATGGTTGAATGAAACTATAAAAAACATAAGTTTTGGACAAAAAGAATGATAAAAATATGTATTACTAGTGGTCAACTTTGTGGAGAGTATATAAATATCCTTTAGAATACAATTCCATGAAAATATTAAATTTAAATAAATAAAAAATTTAAAAAAAGTAACGCTCGATGGAAGCTGGTTGACGGCTTATGTTCCAGACGGAACAACCGACGAGGATAAGATAAAAGAGGTTGAAACAATGACTGTGTGTTTGTAGGAAGATTGTTAAGTTTCTCTGATTGATTAAAAAACCCCTCAGAGATGAAACTAGTGAAATTTGTGGAACGTAATTGTTGAAAAAAAAATTTCAAGTTGATTATTTCATGCATATCATATTTAAAAAGTGATGAGCATATATTTTTCGAAGTTTCGATCTACAAAAAAACTTTATAAAATAAATGAATAACGCTTAGGTCGTTACCTACTATGTGAATCGGACCTACAACATGCCAAGCCACGAGAAATTAACCATTCGGCTATTCATACCCTGTTAAGTCCGTTAAAATATTATCATTTAGTCCATTTAAATAGATGGATCAAATCTATTTTGTTTAAGTATTATATTTGTGAAATTAAGTCTGTTGTGGTATTTGAAATATCCGTTAAATATTCTTCCTAGTCAGTTAGAACTCATAAATTGGCATTAAAAATCTTTTAACAGATTCAGTGGAGACTAAACCAGCAATTAAGACATCTGTGAATTTCAGCCGAGTTCACAAACACATTTTTTAAAAGCACACAAATACTAATGTATATGCAAAAAAGTATATACATTACAATAAAAAAGATGTTTTCAAACATGTGTTAACCAAACCTGCCAGACCATACAGATGAACTTGTACAAGAACACACATCACGAAGGCATAAATTAAGTAGAATATTTCAAATGAAGAACGTCATGTAGGATGTTATCAATGAGACAGGCCACAGACGGAAGGCTGCTACTCCTGTAGGATGGCAGACCTTTTGAAGAAATCTCATCCGGCTCACAGTTATTAGTTCAGATTTTAGGGCAGTTTCGAAGAACTTTATAAACAATTTCACTAATATTTTTTTTTGTTCTTTGTACATATTATAAATGTGGTTAGCATTCTTAACGACATAAGTCTCCAAATACATTTTTAATTAATGATTTTGAACAAAATTTATGACATTATTACATAATCGATAACAAGGCAAATTATAAAAAGTTCAATTTAGAAAAGAATGAAGTATGCTTAAATCTATATTGCCATTAGAAGGCTGATCCGAGAGAGACTGTTAGTCTAGACTTCGAAAGAACTTGCAGACGTCAAACATAAGGCTTCGTTGCAGGGAATTTATATTTGATCTGATGATCTTACTCGATTCGGATCATTTAACATCTTTATAAAAGCGAAAGTAATTAAAAGGTTGCTTCCGTATTTTGTTGGAGGTGTCTTTTGTGGATAGAAGTTCTCAGTTGACTGATACTTCTGAATTGCTGCAATAAATTAAGAGGCTGCTCGCTCTATTCAGTATCCATATTCAACGCGGCCGTCAAATTAATATGCCTTTCACAAACGTCGCCGACCTATATCGGGTCACTTCGAAGCGATAAAAATACAATGGAGAATGTATTGTCACAAACGCCTTTCGCATTAATAATTCCGTCTCTAGCCGCTCTATTTTTTGATTGACTCGTAAGAACACCAGATCATTAAAAACTGATATTTTAAAGTTAAACAATAAAATTTTATAACTATATTTACAACCTATTTTATTTACAAATAAAAATGAATCAAACTAATAGTTTTTTTTAAAGTCAATGGTCCATTTGCGTTATAGGATTTATGATAAATGAACAAAAGTAGATCTAATAACGAAAGATAATTAAACATTAAAACAAAGCACTTACAAATAAGTCCTAATTTTATTTCTCTTCAGGTTCAAACAGTAAAAATAAATGAAGAAGCATTAATTTCGCGCACAATTCTAGGCGTCAAGAAAGTGTTAATAATGATCAACCAAACGAAAAGTTATGTAATAAAAAGAATAAAGGAAAAGGCCTAATTAGAAGCTTGTCTACAAGTTTAGTCAAACATCTTCTTCATTATTCCTTCTTCGCCACTTCACGAAGTCTGCGTGTCTGAGGCATTATTGAACAAACACATGCAGGATTTTGAGGGATCGAAAGGCGCCCGTTACGTCACTTCTGAATTTCATAGATCAGGATAAAAAAGTAAATATTTAAATAATATTTTTAATGAGTTTTTGAGTTTCAAACTTATGAATAATACTTATAACTTCATTAATTAACTTTAAATGTCGAGTTTTTTTATATAAAAACATAGAATAAATTTTTATTGCTTAAATTAATTACTAAGGAATATAATTGTATTCCATAGTCAAAATGTCTGAATTTGAAATGTTTGTTTATTTAGAATAGAAATGTTAACAAATTTGACAGAGAACTTAAAAGAACGGCTTCTAAGATTTATGCAAAAGAAAATCTTCCCAGAACGAGAAGACAGGATGATGAGTGGAAAGCGAGAAGAGATGTAAAAACAAGAAAAGAAGTCAATAAGATTTATTCGAATATTCGAGGGTTTTTGTTCAACTATCATTTAAAAAAGGTTGTGGTAAGATGGTTATAAATAAGAAGTTTAATCAATTTAAGTTTTATATCTTATAAAATAAAATAAAATTATTTACAAATAAAAAGAAATTTGAATTTGTTGGAGGTTTGGATCAATGAATATTTTTTTAACAGATTGAAAGCAATGAATGAAAAATAAATGAAAATGCTGTTGGTTCGTTGTATTGATACAAGAGACAAAGTTAATGTTTGATCCTGATGCGCAGATGGTTGGCTGAAACAATTGAGACTTATACCTATGCATGGAGTGCTAATTGACACGTGTTTTTAATCGTCACAGTAATTACAACGCTACAAGAAGTCCATTAATCTCAATTTGAAGGACGCAGGTATTGCTGGCGTTTGGGTGAATTCCCACAGTTATAACTATTATCTTCCCAATTTTTTAATGGATGTAGTAGCAGTAGTAGTAGTTGAAGAAGTAGTAGTAGTAGTAGTAGTAGTAGTAGTAGTAGTAGTAGTAGTAGTAGTAGTAGTAGTAGTAGTAGTAGGAGTAGTAGTAGTAGTAGTAGTTGTGGTTGTTATTTTAGTATTAGAAGTAGTAACAGCTGCAGGTATGTTTTTACACGGGTAATATTGTCATTCTTAATGTTATGGCATTGGATAATTCTAGCTCTTGTATGCGGGTAATACTAATGGTGGGGAGGTTAGGCCGTTAGCTAATGATAAGAACACATTGCTTTTTTAAATAGGGTTTTAAATAACCATTTAATAATGATATAAGTGACTATTTTTTCGTGGGTTTCAATGAAAGTTAAGTCATTCAAATCAATGTTATAAATTGTTTAAATGCATAACATTTTAAAAACAATAATTTAAAAAATTAATTAGTGAATTATTTTGACCAAAGCGTTAGTTATACGACATTAAACAAGATAAGAATCAAAGTGATGATGATGATGATGAAGGCGACGATGCTCGAAGCGTAATCAAGTCAAGCGTCACTCTACCTCGTGTGCCGTTGGTTTAGGCAGACTACAAATTAAATCCATTCCTTGTAAATCTCATTTCTGCTTCGTGTTGCCTTACATCGCTTGGACGTTTCATTGTGCTTCCATTTTTAATTTTTTTTTATTCATTTATTTTTTCCCGTTATTATGAAATATTATAAAAATCGTTTTTACTGTTTTTATTTATAAAAATAAATATTTATAGACACATTCAAAGTACTATGAATTTTAATTCAAAGCCTTTACCATTAATAATAATAATTATTATATTATTACTATATCAAATTGAAGATACCGATCTAAGAGACATGATACAAATCAATTACTGAAGCACCTTCCAGTCAATACAAGGCATTCAGTATTCAACTCGACCCACTCAAGAGCCCTTCAGTAGGCGCCGTTCGTTGGTGAAGAAAACAAGATTGTCTTTGAGGATATGCCTCTTGATTAAAAGTTATTTTAAGTTTAAGTCTGAATTATTTAAAACAAAATATTTTTAGGTTTAAAAATGTTTAATTAGAAGCTACCAGAATTTATCAGGTCCATTGATGTGAAAGATGTCTGTTAAACTTTTCACTTTTCTGTTTGAGCAAATCATAGAAGTCTCTCGAAGCGAGTCTGCCGCAGCAGCCACCGCACTTGAAAGCAGGCTGCATACACCGGTTGAACCTGCCTCAGAGCCTCTTGAGCGGATGTTTGTGCAGCGTGGTCAGACGCCTGCTTGGTGGCTTGTCTCATCAACCTCGAGTGCTGGTCTGGATTTCAGACGAATTTGAGTGTTTGTGCGGGAGTTAACTAGGTAGTAGTTGAAAATTTGGAGAAATTGAAAAATAATTTAGTTTAGCGTGTTGAATTAAAGTAATAATTTAATGTTTTCAAAGATTTGTTTATTTATTAAACGTTCTTGAAGCAATATTTGTAATAAATAAAATCAAAAACTTGTTCTGAAACTTTTCAGAAAATAAAGAATGTTTACATTGAACGAGGAGACGTTTAAATATTTAATGTGAATTTACGTGCTAATTTCCTTTGATTTAGTCCTTGTTTGAGTGATCAAACTACGCTTTCTGTCTGCTTGCCATGATAAATGAAAACACTTATTAATTCACGAACGATTAAATACATAAACTCATTTCTAAGTGGCGAATAATCAGAAATATAAATTACAAACTCGTAAGAAGAAAATGGTTGTGAATGGTTAAACATTTTACACATATAAAAAGTATGTATAAAATATAAATATAAAATGAAAAAAGTTTAAATGTTTACGCTTGGTTTGTTGAGGGTGATGAGAGGGGACTCAAATGAGCGTGAGGCATTAGAGATGATTGCAAGGGGCTGCTGCTTGTAATTAAGTGTAGAGTGATCACACGCATTGTCTTTGCATCTAGTTTTACGGTTTCATTTATAAATGTTTTGTCACTTTATTTGAAATGTTTAGATATTTAAAATTACAATTTTATTTTACAATTTTTTTCATATAAGAAAAAATATTTTTGTAAATGTGTCTATTATTTTCAAAACGTTGGTTTTGTTATTCCTATGTAATAGTATCATGTTTTCGCATTAGTTTATCTTTTTGGCAATTTAAATTATGTTTGAACTTTAAAATAATAAATCAATGACTTTGTGAATGTCTCACTGATTTTAAGAGTTATTAATTTTGAACATTTTATAAAATTTTAGTATTTTCGTATCTACTAAAATGATATAAAAATAAGTTATATAACTTTCATAAAAGTTTAATTATAGAGTATCAGCTTGTCTTTAGTAATTATAACATGAGATTAGATTTAAGATATTCCTAATTCTTAAAATAACTAATTAACACTTTCAAAGTGTTTCAAACAATGTTAATCTCATTGTTATGCAAAATACTCAATTTAAATCTTTATAATTCTTCTTGTGAAATGCAGTTAAGTTTTGTTTGGAGGTGTTCATTCTTCGGAAACATAAAATATCATTTACAATTCGTACATTCAGTTGGAAAAATTTATTAATAATAACATTTTGTTACAAATTGAATGAAAAAAATATTTTTATAAAAAGAATATTTTTTTACTAGAAAAAAAACGAGTTGCTTAGTAGCTCAAAGAAATGATTAGCAAAAATCTTTAGCGTCTTATGCTGCAGAAACACAAAAACATTCTTTGATCCGTATTGCATGGTTGAAGAGGAAAAAACAGAACATTTGTAAAACTCTATTAAAATCAAAATAGAGTAATAAAAGAATTTTAACCAATACATATCAAATTATTTATTTATAAACTGAATTTGACACTTTGGATCAAACTATATAAACAATTTAACTTTTAGCTATTTTACTTAACATTTAAAAATGAGATGTAATTACATTTGAAAAGCCAACAAACCGTTTAACCTTTCATTAAAAAGAATAAATATATTGGTGCATAACATTTTTGTAATGCGTGGGGCTTTGTAATGGGAAGTGAAGACGGAAAATAAACCGCAAAAGACGTTAACTTCACAAATCTATCAAAAAAGCTTTCTACTCTTCAGTTGTTTCAAAGCAACTTAAACTTTTTAACATTACCGCCATAAAACGTATGTAGGTACGTCTGTTGGTACGTCTGTTGGTACGTATGTAGGTACGTGTGTTGGTACGTGTGTTGGTACGTCTGTTGGTACGTGTGTTGGTACGTGTGTTGGTACGTCTGTTGGTACGTGTGTTGGTACGTCTGTTGGTATGTGTGTCTGGGTTTGTACGATTTCAAATGCGTGTGGTTGTGAGATGTGAAGTGAAGATTGATAGGACGGAGTTGCAAACCTTTGTTGCGTCGTCTCGCTTCTGAGGCGCCGGTGAGACGAGCTGATTGTGATCGCAACAAAAGCGTAAGGTTGGCGAGCATAAATGACGAAGGTTGAGTTTGTGAGTAACCTTTGTTAAAAATAATAGTTTGAATGGTAAGAGATTGCGGGAAATATTCAATGAATTAAGTCATTTAATGATATAAAATCGCAATATTAGGAAAAGCTAGTAAACAAGATAATGATCACATTTAAATGGGGTTTCTTTGAAATAAAGCTAATAAAAGCGACCTTAAAGTGTAAATAATAATTTAAGTTTAAGTATTCTTATTGGAAACCGTTAGAAGTTAATTACCTCTTTAAACTGTCTGGAAGATTAAATTACCTAGACCCTGGGTACAGATGTTGTCACCGTTTTGAAAGCGCCTTTTAGCCACAAATGAATCTCAAATGAAGCTTTGAAAACAAAAAATTTGCAGTTTTTTTTCATAAGAAATCATATAATAAGTAAAAAATATATATATATAAAATGTGTAACTAAAAAAATAATGCAAACAGAATTGAGTTTTGGCACATTTTTGCAGACAAAGTGCGCCTAATTTTAAAGATTAAACATGCTTTCCATAAAGTGGAAATGTGTGAAGTTGGAAAGGTTAAAAGACAAAGAATAAATAAATTCAAGCCAGACGTTTGTTAGCTCGAAGACAACGCTATATCACAAAGTGTCAGAAGAAGACGAGACGGGGCAGACTCAGGCGCGATACAGACATTTATTAGGCATCAAAGACCAAAACTTCTTACTACTTTGAAAATTATCGTTGAAATATAAAGTTATGAATACATATGTTTATATATATATATATTCGTAAATTCCTATAAAAATCTTCTATTTGTCTACTGAAATCGTAACCCGTTTCAATTTACCAACGTGCACTTTTATATTTCAATGTTTAAAAAATTATTATTTCAAAAATAATTTTTTTTGGTAATATTAAATTCTCTAACAGTCCTTACTTATCTCTAAATTATACAGCTCATAATCGGTGTGTCTACAACTCTCATAATACCCACAAAACTACACGCACGCCATCGATTCTCTGAGGACGTCTATTGGATATTATTAAAACAACTTCAATATAAAGTTGAAGTAAAAAGTTGATATGGAACATTGTAATACTCACTATAGTACGACTGATTTCGCTAGAGCCAAGACGCCGAGTGCTAAGATTTGCAAGTCTAATGCTCAGACAAGCCAGCCGCTTGGCGCCAAAACACACGCCAAGCGTAGTCGATTTGAGTTTACGCGCCAGCATATTCAATAGCGTTATTTTTGATGTATGAGATTGTTCTGAGGCTTTGGTTGTTTAGTGTGTGTTCAGTTCTTAACCGAGCGGCTTCAAACCCACGTAGACCTCAAATTAAAATCAATTCCTTTCTAGAGTCTCATTATATAGAAAACACATTTTTTTATAAAATAAAATATATATATTCATATCAAAAAGGAATGAAATGTCTAGAAAATAATTTTTCAAAGCTAACACTTCTTCAAACATTAATGTCACTTTTATCAAATGCAACTGACAAAATGACAGTTTTGATTTTTATACTAATAAAGTTTATACATGTCATGTCAATAGTATTTTCAAATTTGTAATTTTTTTTAATAAAATGTGTTTTTTTATGAATTTTGCAAAACTATCACTCTTAAGATGAAAAAAATAAGAAATTTAAAAAAAACTTTAAAAAATAAAATATAAAAAACTAAGAAGCGGAAAAAGAAGGAATGGTCGCCTAATTGGAGCAATAAGAGGACAATTGCTGGCTAGTTTGTCGATCGTTATCGAACCAGGCCAGATACGCATCTTGCTGACGCGAAGATTGATCACTTCTTCCCTCCTCCACTCCATCTTCCTTTCTTGCCATAATTTATTGCCTTTTTGCAAAATAAATTTTGTTTGTAAAGATATTTTGTACAACACAATTCAAATAAAAATAAACAGTATTTAGAATTAATGTATAAAAAACGCTATGTGAAGGTGTTTGTTAATTGTTCTTTCTTTGGAGCTTAACGACCGTATGGAGACTTGAACGAAAGGAAATGAAGTAGAAATAAACGAACTCAAAAACTAAACTATTTAAAAATGATTATTTTTTTGACATGGGAAAAAATACACATTTACAGAAAGCAGCTCAGTACTCTGTCAAGAGACAAGGAGCGTGCGGAACATTATGGTGGAAAAGGCAGATAATAAAGACAAAGCGCCACGGAGTTTCCTTAATGGTAGAACGTTATTGCTCTCAGAAGGTGCACGCACTTGATTGAGCGTGAAGCGAATTAGAATTTATGTCCTTTGCACACTACGCCTTACCGCACGTCTTAACATAGTTTGTAACTCAATTTAGGAATATTCTCCAATTTAAAAAATTATTTTCAGTCCACAGTTTTGTTTTATCTTTTGAAATTTGTTTTTCCAATATTATCAATGTTTATGTTCAGCGTTGAATACAAAAACACAAGCAGTAGTTATAATATCTGAGATGAGGTACAAATGGTTTCATCACAAAACAAGAGCAGCATTAAAGGCGAAATAAAGGCGGTTTTAGATTTTATAGGCTCTTAATAGACGCTAGCAATTAATTTAGTTTGTTATGAAATGGTTTTTATCGCCTTAACAAAGATGAATGCCAGCATTATGATGGAGGTTATCGCAAAACAGTAGCTTGATGGCGTAATAACAAAACGAGTTTGTGATCATTAAGAGCATATTTACGACGCTTGCCACAATAAAGATTCTTTGAAACTTAATAGTTATATACTTTATACGGAAACCAGTATTTTATTATCATAAGAGTTTTTATCTTTTGATACCTACAAATATTTTATAAAAAATAGTTTTTAAAATTGTGTTTTTTTTAAAATTAAAAAACTCATGTGATGTAAAATTGCGAAAAAAATCATAGGCGTTTTCGACGATTAAATTCTGTCAGGCTTCAAATTATGATGGCGTGACAAGGTTGTGAATGGACGAGTCACGGAATCTCGAATGCTGCCATACGGCCCTTAACGACTTTTGCAAATGACGGAAGATTTGAAATAGTTTTCAAGAAGTATGAACTCATAGAATGTTTCAGCGCTTGTGAGTTTTCACAGATGTTTATTTATCTGAAGCAAAATAATTTATTATTGTTATTATTTTTGTATTGATGGGTTAGAGTAAGCCCGAGTAAATAATAGAACTGAGCAATAGGGGAAACACATAATATGAAAAGTAAACTTAAGAAAGAACAGTAAGATTAAACAGCTCAACACAAAAAATAATAAAGCGACCAGACAAAGGGAGGAATAAATAGGATCAGTTCTGGAGACGAAGATTCAATACTGCCAAAGTCAAAGTCAAACAGTTATTTAATTCAAAAAAATTAACAAGAAAAAAAAGTATTTTAAATAATAAATAACTAGAACAAAAATGCAATTAAAACGAATTATATTTTGAAAAACTTTATTATAGGAAAGACAAACTGCAATGTATGTAAAATGCAAAATCAATACAAACTCTTTAAATCTCAGTCTACCAGTTCGTCAGGCGCCATCCTTGAGTACCTGCGTGCGTGTTAATATTTTTTAACGTTTAATTTATTGCTTCAAATTATTTATTCATTTTTTTTTCAATTTAGGGAATGATTGGATTATTTTTTAGTCATAAAATGATTTTTTATAGTAATGGGATGAAATTATAAATAACTTAATGAATCTTTCATTGAATAATATTTGGAGTAAATAAGCTTCACGTTCATTTTCTCAATTAATTGCTTTTCAATGTTTTATTTAGTTATATTCTAATTCATCAGACACACACAAAACAGCAAACGCCTCGTGCTCAACTGCGTATTTGCATCAAAGTCACCAGATCTCGAGATTCCTTTGATTAAATATAAATTACTCTTCGTCGATAACTACCTTTTTTGAAGTTTTATTTTTTCAAGTGAAAAAAAAATTAAACCTTTTAAAGTGATTTAAAAACTTAAATACTTTTTAATATCTTTTTATTAAGTTTCTATTATAATTAAATTCCGTTGATACATCATTCATTCTGGAAAAAAAAACTCATAAAGAATCTTGAAGTTTAAATGAGCATTCTATAAAGTAGTAACAACGCTTTTCTATTGAGCTAATGAGCCATATTGGTACTCTGAATAATGCTAAAATAAAAATACGATTTTGATTGAAAGAGCTTCAATGCTCCCAGACTTGGTTGCCCGGTGTCTTTTAAATGTTCTGACGTGTTTAATTTCAATAGTTGTTCAGTAATATTAACGTTTAGTAGCATATTCAACAGTCTTGAACTGAATGGAAATAGAAATAATCTCAAAAACTTTGCAAAATTGGTTGAAAAGCACATAAACGAGCTTTACCTTCTTTCGTCAATGTTATATCGTTTCACTAACAACAAATCTTTTATTAAACATGACTAAGATAGTTATTTGATTATGAGGATTTCATAATAAATAAAAATTTTACGAAAAAGAAGATTGTTTTAAAGAGTTTTACATGAGTTTTTTAAATGCTTCGCTTTTAACTATTCGGAAATTGTAAACGTCTAATTTTAGAAAAGTTAAGAAACAAATTAATATAAGTATCAGAGAAAAATTTTCAGGAAAAAAGCCTTAAGAGCCTTTGAAATTCCGTATTAAAGCAACCCCGTACATCCCACTCCATACTCATTAAGAACCCAGAGAGCACAAAAGTGCCTACGTTTCAAACAATTTAAACGTAAATACAACATTTTTTATTTTAGATTGATTGAAAAGAAACGAATATATAACCTGAAAAACTGTTGTCCTTAAAAAACATTTTAGCCTTGTGAGTTTTATTGACATCAAATCTTAGAGTGCAAAAGTGCACAAGCATATCTTTGGCACGTATTGCCTTGTTACAATTTAAACAACGTTTTCAAAATTGGTTTAAAGCTTGACCTTTTACTGTTTAATAAACTCTATAATTTTATTTATTATTTTAATTTACTTTAAAAAAAAATAAAAGTATTTACCCTTTATCTAAATTTCAAAAGTTGTATTTTTTAGTTGTATTCCTAAAAATCCCAATAACCTCTAGTCTCCTCAGCTCGCATTTACATATCTCACCAGACAAGCATAAAATCCTGTACGTTCTAAGTCTTTCAACGTTTTCCAGCGGCGGATCATCAACATCTCAAACAATCACCACTCTGAAAACTCCCAGCCGGCATCTCCTACAAACACGTTCTTGCGTCCGCTTGTGTTTCTGTTTTCTGCAATTTATTGGTTTCTTGATTCTAATATTCTACGTTACTATGTATTCTGTGTTTATATGGAATTAATGGTTCGCGGTAATGAATTGATAGCAATGTAAAGGGAATTTTGTTGTGTTGAATTGAAATGAACGTGTTCCATAGATAATACTTTGCTATGTTATACAGATTTGTTTTGCTCTTTTGATAAGTAACTAGGCTGGAGTAATGGCATCGTGCAACATCTAATTTATCAGTTCTGTGCTCTAACCCGTTATAATGTTACCTTCGCGGAAATGCCAATTCAACAAAACAGTGATTTATCAATAAAACATTCAAATTCGATTTCTCTATATCTAAATTGAGAAATCTTTTTTACAAATACTTTTATTATAAAATAATTGAAAAAAAGTTAATTCATTTGTATTTTATATAGTTTTTAAAAGGAAATAATTTTAAATCCTTAATAGCGATGCTTTAATGGTTCAAACGTATTGTTCTCACTTCGAATGTCAAGAGTTCGATTCCTGAAACCGCCTCGTATCTAGCGGGAGTGAGTTGACGAAACACCTCGTGAAAACAAAAATCATCAGAAAAAAATGTGTCCGCATTGCCACATAAAGACAGAGCAAAAAAAAATTATATTTTGAAATAGTTGAATAAAATTTTAACTGAAATTGAAAAACAGAAATTCCAAAAAAGAAATAAAGCGAAGTCATTAAAAATGGTCTAGTGCTTAAAGTGGTGAATATGCATCAGAAGCATAGAGCACCCAGACGATAGCATGGGGTAAGTTTTTGAGCATTAAACGTACTTAAAAATAAATGCAGACTTCGTTCAGTTCATTGAAAAAATAATTAAAATGAAAATCACAACGAGCTTTAGATTTCAAAAACTTTAAATCAACCAAAATAAAACAGTTTTGGAAATATTAAATAAAGGCTTCATTCTTATTTCATGATGAAATAATTTCAAATCTTAAAGTATTCGGCACTTACTGAATCAGTCTGAATTCTCCTAATTGTGTACATTATTTTCTGAAAATCGTTACTAACGCTGACCATAGCGTTGTTGTGTGAGGAGTGATATGCTCTAGCTTGTGTTCATAATACGGATAACTAGATGGGAGAATGCATGTTTTGACTGACCAGCTTTTTATTCCTTTTTGCATGTTTGGGAGTTTTTTGTTTTTATTTTACACACATTGAAAATAACTTAAGTTTAAATAACCGTAGCGTTGTATTCAGAATATACTTCTATATAACTAAAGTATCTCAAAATAGCGAAAACTTCTTAAAATAGCAAGAATATTTGAAGATAATATGATAATATTAAGATTTATATGTATTTCTGAGTTATAAGGAAAGATTATTTCAAGAAATGATATAAAAGCACTAGATATGAGAAATAAAGAATAAAATTAATGGAAGAACGACTTTAAAGCAACAATACACAAACTGTAGCAATAAATCACCTCCAGTGAGAAGATATGAACGCGTCTAGACTCCGTAGAGTCTCTTTGAACTTAATCAAAAAGACTAGAACGTCCAAAAGTCTGTAAGGAACATTCAAGATGAGAACATACCTCACTGGGGCATTTTGTTCACGCCATACAACACCCGATGGTTGTTTGTAACATCTTACGACAATATTCAAGCAACAGGGTAGTCTAGTCAAGTGGGTTATTTAATTTATAACGCCCATATCTCAAATGAAATGACAATTCCGATTCCATAATCGATATGAAACTCATTGTTAAAGATTCTTTGAAAAATTGATGGATTTGTCCATTCGAAAAATCATTTTAAGGATCTTGAAATCGCCATTGAAAAATTCGTTCAAGTTAAAGTTTTTTCCAAATATTAATGAAGTAAAAAACTGAATCTTTCCAAAGGCACACGATTTTCCCATTTCTGGAGGCCACCCAAGAATGGAGATCTCTGCCTACAATCCACAAATCATTTTTTGAAGAGATATTATCAACGTGATACCTTCGAGACTGAATTATTAATTGATATTAGAAGAATAATGTTTTCTTTGCATATAATTTAATAAAGAGGCAAGATAATCGTCTATTTTTATATTTCAATGATGTATTAAATCTGGTTGACCTTAATTTCTGAATTTTTTCTAGATTAGATAGTTGAAAATTATTATTTTTTAAATATATAAATCTTATGAATAATTTTGAATATCGAAGATTAATGACACTGAACCGATGATGGCGTAATGGCTGCCACCGTAATGAACCATCCATTATTACCCAAGCACTTGTAGCTCGGACAGAAGATGATATAAGTAAGTTTAGGATTTCAAATTTCATACGTAAATAATAAACTAAGAAATTAAATATTCAATTTTAAAATTAATAGAAAGGTACTGTTTTTTCCAGATTATATCGACTGAATTTATTTGTATTCTGTGATTAAATGACTTATGCAAAACTATCAAATGATTTGTTATTTTATTAAATTATACATTCCAGTTATCGTAAGGGAGATTGTTAATTTCTTTTTATTGAGTGTTTATAAATGGAATAAATATATTCCACATGAATTACTTACTACTTTCCGTGAGACACCTATCACAGGACTCACGTTAAGAGCATTATCTCATTTAAAAGCGATAAATCAAGGCTTTGCATCATTAATATACAACGTATCAATAAGAATTCAGTGTATGTTTTTATGTTCTCAAGTGCTTTGTTTTTATTAATCTTTATTTTTAGGTTATAGAAAGTGCTATTTATTGATTTATTTCTATTTTAAAACAAATTTAAGAAACTGTCATTATAATGATTAAATAAATAAATATGTTAAAATTTATTGCGCAGGAAAAAGACTAAATTATTTCTGCATGTAACATTGAACAGAGGGTGATCCGACAGAAAGTGGTCCGGATAATGATGATGATGATGATGAGGAGGAGGATGATGATGATGATGATGATGAGGATGATGATGATGAGGATGATGATGATGAGGATGATGAATTTAGAGATTGGAAGAAGATGATGAAACCAAATCCATTTTATGCTTTTTTATTATAATGATAGAAAGTATTTTTATTTTATTAAACGTTTTAACGAGTCTAACAAGAAGAATGATAATGGATTGAATTTCATTTACAAATATTCACAGGTGATAAAGTAAGTTGAATATTTTAAGCATTATAATCTTCATAATCTCTATCCTCATCTTCATCCTCTTCATCTCAACATCTTCACCTTCATCCTCTTCATCATCAACATCTTCAACATCTTCATCTTCAACATCTTCATCTTCAACATCTTCATCTTCAACATCTTCATCTTCAACATCTTCATCTTCAACATCTTCATCTTCAACATCTTCATCTTCAACATCTTCATCTTCAACATCTTCATGATCTCCCTCATAATCATCTTCATCATCATCATCGCCGCATCAATATCAATAAAAATATGGTGACACTGATGGAATCTTCTCAATAATGGGTTGTATACCATACAATAACTACCATGATAATAACATCGGCATTACAGTCATATATGAAACCCATTTATTTAACTTCTTATTCTTTTTTTTCAGGTTAAACCGCGTGTCATAATTCATCACTAGATGCCTTTCCTCCTGCTCTGTGTAACTTTCATTGAGATGGACAAATCTCCATTTCACTCAGATGTCAACTTCGATGCCATAAATGTCATGAAATATATTTTAAAGTTTTATTCAACAATTAATTTTTTAATATCATATAATTTTGATAATTTATCATATTTTTATGTTCCAGTAAAATTAGTTTAATTCCATTTTATTTCAAGAGCTCTGTTACTTTCTCGGTTAGCAAAACGGATTCTTTTTTTGAAACATACTCTAATCCCATTTACGATGCAGGTAATGGCTAA